>CANTUZ010000002.1:84343678-84703678 GCA_947846985.1 Fratercula arctica
TGCTGTCCTTGTCACAGGAGGGGTGTGACCACAGCTGAGGTCAGAGAGGGGTTGAGGTTGGAGGGCTCTTCCAGAGGTCGTCTGGTCCAAACCTGCCCTCTGAGATGGTGCTCAGTGCATAGCGGTGGCTGCCAGGATTGGTTGCCTTTGGTTGCTGCCGAGCTGAAAAGACAAAGGATTATTCCATCATCCCCCTTAATTTCCTCAATGGGAATACAAGGGAGTAGAGCAACTCTGTCTGCAGCCTTCAGTCTAGTGCTTCTGGGTAGATGATGTTGAAGGAGAGTGTTATAAAAGCATCATCACTGAGGTTCCACTGATGTTTCTGTAAACATTGCACAGAGGTTTATTGGGAGCTGCGAGGTCGCCTCTGTTGAGGCACAGCAGATACTCAGTGTCCAGTATGCTTTTATTTTTAGCAGTACTGCTGCTACCTCAAGTTCAGAATGGTTTCCTTAATTTCTGCTTCCCACAGCTGGAACATATTTGCTTGTGTACCCTGCTTCAAGGGCAGGGCTCCCAGCATGTGTCCTGAAGGAGCAGGTGTTGAACCTCCCTCAGTGGGAAGGATATGGGGCAAAAATTAATTCTGAGGCTTTGAACTTTGCTTCAGGGAGCTGTCAGAGGAAGTATCTGCCGAGCCTGGAAGCTCTTATTTCAGTTACGCAGCTTGCAGCACGCTTTTCCTTGGTGCTCCTGTGCTATGATATTTGGAGGATCACTGCCTCCCAGCGCGGAGTCCTTCATGGAAACCTTTGAGAGGTTCACCATCTCCTGCAACCAAGTGACCTTGGCCATTCCCAAGTTTCTGCTCTTAAAGTGAAAATCTGATGATGCTACTAAATTTCTGCATCAATATACACGGATTCTGGCTGTGCTCTGCAGCATAGCGTACGCATTTAGGACAATCTCAGAAGCCTCCCAGTTCTCATTTTGAAGTGTTTTGCTGATAGCACAAGTATGGGTCTGATGTTCCAGGTTGTGGTACTGGTGTAAGCTGTGTAGCGTACACCAGCAAAGTTGTGTTTCAGACTGGTGGGGCAAAACCATCATCCTATGAGCGGTGGCGTAAAGGTTACGGTTCTGGAGGGCTGCTGAGCACCAAAGCCATGCCAAGAAGGAGCAGTGCCTCTTCCGGCTGTTGATGTTGGCTGCGTTTTCCGAAGTTTCTGAGCTGCGACTCCTCATATTTAGTTTTTTTTAAAGTCGATGGTTGTTTTGACAGTAGTTATTTTTAGGTTAATTAAAGAGCAATATGTTTTGAGTAGAAAGTGTTGTTTCAAGGGGGATGAAGACTACCTTACCGAGTCGGAAAGAAAAGAAAGGGGTTTTTTTTGTAGGTTTGTTTCTGTAAGTCATGGAATTGGGTTCAGTTCATCAGTAGCACGTCGTCGTAACTGCCTACTCCACGTACTTCACATGTGCCTTTCATAAGATACGTTTGTGCAACTGAAGCGTAGTCATCATTGCTGGGATGGAGCCTAGCAGCCCCGCTGGCACCACGAATATTGTAAAATGGCACAAGAATTCTCTTAAAGCTGCAAAACACATAACTATTGAAATTAGCAATAGAGGCGCTACATTGTGCAGGGTCTGCGTGTGGTTTTTTAGGTATGTTCAGTCAGACTCCAACCAAAGGAGAGCTCTGAATGCCCCCCCCCTCCCCGTTACAGAAGTCTCGGCTGCTTCTGAGTCTTGGGGTTTTTTTCACCACCTGGTGACACCTCACCAAAATGCTTACTTTTTCTTTTTTCCAATCTTTTCCCTGATTGTATGTTTGTGTCTGCACGTTGTGTTTAAGCTATTGTGCTCTAACCAGATTTTCTTTCTTTATATGTATTTTCATTTGGTGAACCCTGTGTATGGGTGTGAAGGTTGCAGAGCTCTTTGGCTCTTCTTTTTTTGATTTTTGGAGCTGTCGCACAGCCTGCTGCCTGGTGAAAGGGAATTGTGTTTGAAAGCATGGCCAGTGCCAGCTTATTTTTGAAGCTGAGTGGCATGGGCTTTTATCAGAAAGGCTCCACAGTTTTTTCCATGATTCTGTGGAGGAGGACCACTTTGCAAGAGCGAGGGAAGCAGAAAGGAAGGAGAGCTTGAGCTTTTTATGTCTTCTGAAGAGTTTAGTGCACTGGTCCCATGAGTAACCTGAGAAACCCTGTAATCTTTCGGTGCTCTTCTTGCCCCAGCGTGCTGCAAAGGATGGAAGGGAAAGCTTGAGGCCCCTCATCAATAATTGTGCTGTGGGTTGGCTTGGTGGTACCATGTTGCACTTCTGCTGTGGTGATTTTAGCCAAATCTTGGGTTTCAGCTTGGTAAAAGCAATATAGTCTTATAAATCTGGGATGGTTTTTTTTGCTTTAGAAGATAGCTCAAGGAAAATTGGTAGGGCCTTGGCTCTATGTGTGGGTGCAGATGTGTGTGTATTTATATAGCATCACTGTGTTTGCGCAGAACAAATCCAGACCTAACCCCTAGCAAGTGAATAACATGCCTGCTTTTTTTTTCTGCCTTTTTTTTTTTCTTTTAATATGGGGGGTGAATATTGATGTAACTTCAAAAAAAAACCAAACCACCATCTAGCAAGAGAAAGGTCTTTTTGTGTCTCTTGGGTGGATGCAACCCCAGTGGAAGGTGCCGCAGTCTCCTGCGAGGGGCAGGAGCAGCAGCTCCATCCCTTGCACGGCCGGCGTGCTGACTGCTTGTTTGTCGCGAGTCCTGGAGGGAAGCCGGTCCTCTGGGTAGTTTTATCTTACCAACCTTTTTGGCCGCAGGGCCAGTATTTTTCCTTAGTGAATCACAGTCCCCAGCTGTGGTCAGAGCCAGGAACGTAGCTTTGGGTGGAGCCCCAGTAGAAGGGCAGGAGGTAAAATGTCACCGTGAATTAAGACTTTTGCTGAGGGGAGGAAAAAAAATTACCAGCCTTAAGTCACTAATTGTGGCTACTTTACAAGTTTCGGGATGTGACCTCAAAACTTGCTAGATTGATTATGACTTCAGGCTTGCATGAGAGGGTCATGGCTTAGGCATTCTCATTTCTCTTGATCTTCCTGTTATTTATCATTATGTGACATTTTAAACCATTAGTGAGATGTGCAGGAGGATGGCTTCTTGTCGGAGCAACAGTTCAGGGCAAGTTTTGGGTATTATTGGTTCAGATTTTGCATGGTGGCTTCTTTTTATTTATTTAGGATTTTTTAAGATGTCCTATGTATATCTGAAGTTTGTGTGTTATCCATTGGTTGTATTTCCTGTAATGCAACTTTGTTTTGGACAACCTCGTGATTAAGAAAAGTTAAGTGGATTATTACCCTGTTGGTTAGAATTCCATTAAGTATCTTAAACACTCCAGTCTTTAGGACTTCTCAACGTTTGGATGCAGAATGGGAACTAATATTTACTACCCTCCAGATCTGCCTTGTGAAGTAAACTATATCCACGCTGAAGCAGAAATTACCGTTTTGTTACACGGAAAATATGAGCACTCTATTGGAAAAGTATACCGGGAAAGGTTTGTTAGGACAGAAGGAATGCGTAAAGATTACTAGTATTTCTAACTGTACCTGTAAGAAGTAGGAGGATGTTGGAGGAGAACGTACTGTCCACTCCTAGACTCATTTCTGCAAAGTCAGTAATCAAGGCTGTCATCTCGGGTAGGTCCCAATGTCATTTATCCTCGTTCTTGATGTCCTCAGCTCGACAGCTAGCGTAAAGCCAGGTCAAGGGGGTGTCTGGTGGGTGCTCCACAGGGAACATGTCTTTCCATGGACATCATGACCGGCCAGACCCTTTCCCCCTGCAAACCAGTGAGTTGACTAGGGAAGGCTGCTGAGTTGTTTCAGCTGTAAACGCTTCACACCTGTGCTTGTTTTACTGATAAATGGAAATACTTGCTCTCAATTTAGGTGCTGTTTTCCTTTAATGGCCAAGTGACTGTTTTTCAGTCTGTCCTGTAAAAACCTTCCTATTTGGCAGGAAATTCTTAGAGGGTTGGGGCTTTATTTTCACTGACATCTCAAACATAAGTGATGTTGGAGGAACTTGATAATATATGTTTTTCCTTATTAAATACCTTACTAGGAACAGACACAATTTTGGTTCAGATTTGAAGCTTGGCAAAAACTGGTGTGTTTGGTTTTACTGACCAAAGTAAACATTTCCATTTTGTGTAAACCTCTTCTGTAGAGGGGTTTAACACACAGTTTCGATATGAAATCTTGTAGTTTTTTCTAGTGAGCAATTGTGCTTAGTTATTTTTCACTAAGGAGGAGCAGCCACAGCCAGTAACTGGAAAAAAAACAAACCGAAGAGCACTCCAGCCCTTTTAAGACTTTGAGGAATACTTTTATGGTTTACTCCTTTGTATGGAAGTCTTTAAAAATGAAAGGTACTGGTCACTTGTATGATTTTCTGAACTGGCACTGAAAATTGATATCCAGTACATCTTAAGCTGGATTTCTTAGGTGTCTGAGAGGCCCTGCCCCCAGTGGGTAAATATAAGCACATTGGAGCAAAGCCTAGATGCGGGAGTCAGTATAATACCTTTTACTCTTTCTAGGATTAATGGCATGGTGAAGGAAAACATCCTGGCAGATGGACTTTATCAGTCCCCCGTACCATCCAGGGGCCTGCCAGACTTCAGAGTTGAATAGGGTTCCCGTGTTTATATGTTAATACATTTTAGCAAATATATATTAGGAAACGCTTAAATTGCTTCAGTGGGGCACTTCGCTTGGATTATGGTATCAGACTTTCTTTTCTTTGAAAGTATGTAATCTTCATCTTGTGGCGAGCCTCGCTAGAGATTTTTGAGTTAATATTAAGCAAAGGTGAATATTGAAGAAATCAATATTCTCTCTAACCCGTCTCTTTCATGGGATGAATCTTTCTGTGAAATGATTTGGGTTTTGGTTTGGTTTTGTTCCACATGAGGGAAAGAGGAAGGAAGAGAGGGGAGCTCAGTAGGAGGCTTGAGGAGCCAGGCTGTGCCTTCCCTGGTGATGTGGCTGGTGGCGTGCACGGGGTGAATGGCTGGATTGAAGGACTTGGGAAATAAAAGGCGAAGCACACTTTGATGTGTTAGTGTTGCCTCTTCCTATATATTCTTGGGAAACTATTTATAATCCTTTATTATAGGTCAGTGATACAAGACTGTGTTAATACAAGTCTCTGTTTTGTTTTGGAGCATGCCCTTATGGGAGATGCTGTAAGGATACCTTAGCAGGGGAAAATGGTTGTTGCTTTTTCACCTGGGGGCAAAACCGCATTCCCACCCTGAGCAAGTTTACCCAAGGGCTTTTTATCATGGCATGTCTGCCTCTATACTGGGGTAGTCATTAAAAGTACTGAGGGGTTTTGGGGGTGGTTTTTCATGTTCTTAACTCCTTGACGTGGTAATGCCGGCAGAGTGGCACCTCGCTGCCCAAGCCTGCCATCACAGTCTCAAAGTCAGGATTGATTTTGGTGCCTGTAGCATACCTGGGGTAGGGACCTGAGGCTCAAGTGGTTGATGAGTGCTAGCTGTCATTAACTCCAGCTGGAATTACAAAGCTGAGTCTTTCTGAAAGCTGTCATCAAAGTTAACAACCCCAAGCCCCTTGGCCCTCTTTCTCCCTCTTGCTCTTACAAACCGTCAAAAGGCTTTAGAAAACTCATTTTGATGAACTTCACAGCATCTGGAGAAAACATTTCTGTAGTTCTTGAAATGATGTTGGACTGTGAAAACAGTGCTACTGGCAAAGCCTTGCATGGTTTTGATGTTGTGCACTGCATGTGTCTATTCTCCTTCTTCCTGACCTCGCTAACAGAAATTAGGAGGATTTCTCTGGAAAGATTCTCACACCTCCCCTTTGCATTCAGCCAGACTGGCCCCGGTTTTGGGGACAGGAGATAAGAGAAGTTTATTCCTTGTTTTGAAGAGGTATTGATGTTTATAGAGTTAACGGAAATGGATTATTTGGTCCTATTTTAGTTGCTGTTGTTTAGTGTGCCATTAAAATGTTTACTCAGATGAATTTAAATATATTTGTCAAGAGAATGGGATTGTTTTTCTCATGATGGTGTTTATCCTGAGGAAAAGTCAAATCCCTTTGTTTAATGTACCCGTCTAGTTTACAGAAGCAGTGGAGATCATTTCTACTTGGCCATTTTAATGGGTCAAAACTCAACTGTGTGTCTTGGTTAGGGTATATTTTTATTTGCTTCAGAGAGGAGCCAAGTTGGCAGGAGACCGGAGTTCACATCGGGACAAGGAGTAGACGCCGATTCTGTAGGTCAGACTTCTCGCTTTGTTGGTCGTCGTCTTGGTTCTCTCCCCCTTATTAAGTATCGACTGTGGTTTTGTGATTAGGCTTTATCTCCTCGTTACAGCTTTCTGGTGATGGGTATGATGGATAGGTTTGTTTGGTGTGTGCAATCAGTTAGTATATTCCCTAGAAGAAAATGAGAGCGGTGTTTGCAGCAGGGCTTTGGAGGGTGGCATTTCCTGCTGCTTTTCAGACTGTGTACCAGGAGTGTCCGATGAAGCGAGCTCTTTGTTGTTGAAACTCCTAGAGTCGGATTCTGCCGCGTGATACTTGATAAGCTATTTCCAGGGATAAACAAACACAGCGAATTTGAGCTAGAAAATAGAATTTATGCAGCCGCCCTTTCCCCCCCCTTGCAATTACATTTCTAATATTTTGCATGCCGAATCTGAGAAGTTTTAACAGATGGCAGATGTGATTTTGGCATAAAGTTGCACAGCGCCTGCAGCAAAAGGGCGATTCTCTGTTTTGTGTTAGTTTTGAGAGTCTCTACTCCCAATTTCTGTTTTTGTCATGCCGTTTCTGCCATCATTTTGTTTCGGTGATTCAGTACCTTAAAGGACTACAACCCTGGTGCAGTGGTAAGCTCCCTGGGTTTTTTGTACAGAAGCCCATGGATAAGCTTAATTGTAATTTAATGAAATAGTTGTGTTAAACTTTTACTGTGTAGTTACACCTTTGTCAGTAGGATGCCTTCGTACTGTGCAGTTAAGGTGGAGAAGCCATCAGTAGCTGGTGGAGGACAGAAGGTGGTACCCAAATCTCTGCATTTTCTTGTGAGCGTATGGTGGCCCTTGTTTGGTGGCTTGTTCTTAGCAGCCCTTACTGAGTGCAAAGGGGAAACATTGAGTTGTGGGATCCTTTTCTTTCGGATAGTGATTCAGCTTTTACTGTGTTCCAGGTGCTTCTGGAGTCGGGCAAATACAGGCTGTAATCCTGAATTTTGATTTCTTGAACTTGTGTGCTGCTTACAGAAGCACTCCTTTATACTGCTTGGAAGTATTTGATCTGAAAAGTGCACGGTCGCTTTATGCAGTCAGAGAGGCCACAAAAGCTTTGCTGTTTTCCTGGGAATTTTGTTTTTTCTGCTGGAAGGCGTCAGAGTTTTCGGTAGACAGCATGAGCTGTGGCTGAGCTAGAGCACAGGGATGTGCCTCCCGCTCTATGTGTAGACCGGAGTTGTCTCTCTCTAGGAAAGAAAAGTAGGTGCATGTTAATCAGTAGCTAAATTGAAGGGGCAAGAAGGGCTCAAGGCAGAAGAGGTCTGGACACCTGCAGCAATAGATCATGGGTCACGTCTCTGCGGGGATGGCCTGAGGCTTTCCTGGGGAGGCGGAGGAGAGGAGCCGGCGTCAGGCTCTGAGCAGGAGCAGCAGATGCTTTAGCAGGACGGCTGCTCAAAGGGGTCTCCTTGTCCAATGGGATGACAATGCCTGATAGCTACTGCTTTAAAATGCATAAATTAAGCTCTTTTTTGGCTTTGCAATTCCTGTCAAAGTCAGAGAACAACCTTCTGCTGCTGTCCTGAGGCCAGCTGGAGTTTCCCTAGCTGTAGGTTTTGAGTGTGTTTTTTTTTCTTTCTGGTTGGGTTTCTGGTATTACAAATCCCACCATTTTGGAAAGTCTTGCTTTTTAGGGTTGTCTCTTTCAATCTTTTTTCTTGGCGGTATTGAGCAGTGACGTGCTTCTGGATAGTTTCACATAGGCTTATTGGAGAAATCTGGGGTTATTCTTGAGAAGGTTGCAGTAATTTATGTCCTAAAAAATAGGGCTTTGGCATTTGTTAGTACTGCTCTGTCGGTGGCAATACTATTGTAGTAGAAACTGCCATTTTTACTTTTATTGAAATTCCTACTTTGATTTTGTTGTCATGTGATCACCTTTTCCCCTAATTTTGTTCCAAATGCTGTACCAGAGAGTAACTGGTAATCAGCAAGTTGTTCTTTCTCTGTAGAAAGGCAGTCGTGGTGCTACCACTTGCTCTCCAGAAACAGTTGGATTTTTATCAGATCTTTGTAAATGTGAGAAGAGGAAGAAGTCTGAAGAGAACTCTGTCAGATGGGGCGAGAGCTTTACCCGAGACTGCGGGAGGCAGCCTGTGCTTGGGACCATTGGGAAGTCCACTCTTTACATCTTCACCTGTGGAAGGGTCTGAGAACCACCTGGAAGCTAGGATGCTCCATGTATGTGCTTTAAAGAAAGGCTGTGCTAATAAGCTCAGAGCTATGAAGCTCCTGCTTCTTTTGTGGGTGTCGATATTTATTTAGCTTGCTGATATTTTATTCTACTCCAGCTGCAATGCTGCGTGCTGTTGGTTCCTTTCCCTCTTGCCAATGAAGAGAAGAGGGGTGGGGAAAATAATACCTTGTACTCTTTGCCCATGCGGATCTAAATATGATATTTCTGCCTTCTTTTTAGAATAATCTGTTGTTCCTTTCTAATGCTGGTGTTTCCTAACATTCTTGTATATTGCACGTGCTTTTTTCTGTTTCTTAAATTTAAGTAAATGATTTGGTGCAGCTGGGGGAATGTCTGCATAGGAGGAAACACATTGCAATGAGTTGCTTCAGGATTATTTAAAAGCAAAAAAAAAAATTGCAATTGGCTTGTATATCTGCTCCCTCTTTCTGACTTTGTAGTTGGAATGAAGTGAAACAGATTTTTTTTTTTTTTTCCTTTTCTTTGTTAGTTTATTTTTCAATGACCTGGGAAGTTTGACAGCTCAAAAGCCATACTGAGCAAAACTAATAAAAACATCTGAGTAGCTGAAACTTTAAATCCTCTGATGGAAAGGTGGTTTGTTGAGGAGAAAAAATAAGGTCAGAAGTGGTAACCATTAGTGGCTATAAATAAAGAGTTACTCATTTAGGCTCTCAGACGGATAAAAGAGAGAGGTTGTTCCAGTTTTTCATCTTTACCGTGTGGTAAAAAGTAAGGTATGTCATGCCCTGCCATTTTTTTAGATAGCTTTAAAAATAGCTGCACTTGTGCTGTTTTCCGCTCGAAGAAAGGTCTTCAAGTATACTTGTGTAAATGGCAAAAGCTGCTTGGCCCCAGTCTGAAATAAATACATGAATTTATGAATCATTTCACTTTCAATAAGATGTGTTCCCTGCAGGGCAGCATCTCTATTCTGTCATTACATTTACAGTTTTGATAAAACACTGGATTTTGTTCTAAACCAATATCTGTAATCGTGCGAGCAATATGGAAACAGCGTAGGGAGTAGCTAACGTGTACCTAGTGGGTCAGTAGGTCTTGTCTTTTGGCAAATAAAACCTGGTGAAGGAGCAGGCTGATTTTCTTCCTTGGGGTCACCTGGTGCGGTGGCGAGGAGGAGGCCACAGACCAGGGAGAAGCAGCGATGCGCTGAGACTCCCCCGGGGACCCTGGAAGAGCCCTGAAGACCCTGGTCCCTCTGTGGAGTTTGGGAGCGGCTTCGGAGGGGTGGCAGTTTTTCCCAGTCTCCAGGTGCTGGGATTAACCTTTTCCAGAGGGGCACCTTCTGCAGTCTGTGTTGTTGGGTTTCTTGTACTGCGTACGGTGCTGATCCCAAAAATTGCATTTTAAAAGTCTTTACTGCAGCAGCAGCTACCTTTTACACTTAGCTTAGTGTGTTTCAGCCTCATTAAGTGAGCAACATGGGGGCTTGCGTGAATAGCTAAATAATAATTAACCTCTCTTCGACTTCACTGGTGCGGAACTGGGACCTTCATCTTTAGACCTGGATTTCTTCCGTTGTGACCAAGCATTGACGCTTGCCGCGTCCTCTTTCCCTTTTAATGCTGAGCGTGTTTGTGGACGTGTTACACTTCTCAGGCTCCTTTGGAAAGTCATAATAAAGGTGCCATGTTCCTGGGCCTGTCCTCTGTTGGAAGAACTTTGGTTGTGAGCGTCCTGCTGGCCGTGTCTCCGTATGGGGCATGTTGCACAGCAGCTCTTCGGCGGCCAAGAGGGCTGTTTCAAAGGTCTCCCTGGAGCCGCGGGTAGTAGAGGCGAGCCGACCGTTCCCCATGGTGAGCTTTGCTTCTCTTATCAGCGGACGTTGGCAGTTCCCAAACACGCGGCTGCGATAGCGGCTTCTGGCCGGGCAGGAGGGGGAAGCCGTTGGCAAAGGGAAGGCGTGCGGGTGGGTAGGTTTAAAGGCGCAGGAGTGTTTTAAGGTTTCGGTGATGTATAGCTAAGCTATGCGATCATGGCTAAAGATAACGAACCCAAAACAAGCAGTGGGAGAAAGTGTTGAGACTTGGGGTTCTGAAGTTTGGTGCCTTGACTTGCATAATATCAGGATGTGTTCTCCATGGTGATTTAGCTGCTGATGTTGCTCTACTTAAATCAAGATCTCTTTACTTATTTTAGCAAGGCTAAAATTCATCACATGATGAATGTGGGACACACAGTTCCACCTGAATTGGAGAAGAGAGTTGTAATGTATTTAAAATTAAGCGTGTTCTGAAATACCTTGTGGTTTTGGCCTCTAGCTGGGTACAAGTTGCTTGGCTTCCTACACCTCACAGTCCAAGCTTGCCACAGTAGAGATTATGAACATCTAGGGAAAGATGTCCCTGACCACGGCAAGGGGAGTGTTGAACTAGGTGATCTTTAAAGGTCCCTTCCAACCCAAACCAGGCTATGACTCTGTGAACACTATCCCTGTTGGGAGTCAGGAAACCCCCAAAATACCACTTAACAGTAACCGGTCAAAATGACTGAAATCCAGTAGGTAACGGCTGCTGATCGTAGTACAAATTGCGTTTAGATAGCAGTGCCTGTGGTTCAAGCGTAGCTTCTGCAAGTCTACTCTCAGGCTTACTAAAGCACACGCTGAAGTGCCCTTCTGCACTGCTGCTGTGTTTCCCCCCAGGGGCTCACGGGGGGTGACACAGCCCCACCTAAGCCACGCTGCCTCCTCCCCCGTCACCCGGGAGCGCTGGTGCGGCCCCGGCAGCCGTGTCCCCGCCGGCGGTGACGAGGGCGGGAATCTCTTCCACAATCGTGTCTCTGTGCTCTCCGCACAGATGCCGCTTTGTTAACAAATGACTTGTCCAACTTACTACCGTTTTTTAACCCGTCTCAGTGTCATTGTTACACTGATCTCTGTGTGACTGTAGAACTGCTCTTATTGCAGGCATGTTCCTGGAAAGCTAGAAATGAGTTTTTTATTTCTAATAATTTTTTTTAATTAAGCCAAGTAAACCATCTCCTCGCCAATGCGCAGTGCATGGTGGCATGTGTTGAAGGAAGAACATTTACCATCGGTGACTTTTATAGTGGAGACGTTCAGACTCCAGTGACTTTTAAAGTGGAGACGACTCTGAAGTTCCGTAGGAGATTTTTTGGCTTTTTAGGAAGCTGTCCTTACGAGACAACTGGGTTTTGGGAGAGTGCAAATGTTGCTACCATATTGGCCCCCAGAAGGCTGAGTTTCAGTGATGCTTCCTTTAATTTAGCAGAGAGGAAGCAGAGCAGTGTATGAAGTCAGGAGTGAAGGAGAGGGCGTCTTCTAGTTCCGAACTCTGCTGAAGAAATTGAATTGCGTTAGGACTGGATGGGGGTAATTACGTGCCAGCCTGTGTCCTTCAGGCACCAGATGGTATTGTGAGACCTGCTGTTAGGAGGGGCAAAAAAAAAAAGTCTGAAGTTGGAGGCACTGTGTAGAATAGGTTTAAAGAAGAACCAGACATTGCGCTCTCCTTGAAATGAGCGGGAAGAAGCTGCGTATGACATTATACACTACTGTGTAAAGTAGTAACTGAGTTTTACAGGTGAGTAATGCTCAACACCTGGGGCACAGCACCATCCCGGTTACTCACACGGTGACCTCGGGGACGGCGGGTGTGGATGTGTCTGTGCTGGGGGTGATTCACAGCCCGCCCCTGCTCCCTCCACAATAGTCAGGAACAGACTTGCTGGGAAACATTTCTGCTGGAAGCTTCTTTTTGCAACGGAAGGACCACTGAGTGGAATCACATATTTTATTTCTGTAAATGTGTCCGTAAAATATTTTTAGGCAAAAAAATAAATGGATGCAGTTTTATTTGAGGGAGAGACTTGTACAGCGTATTGGGGTAAAACAAACAAACAAACTTCTTGCAATTTGGCTGATGATGGTATTACCTGTGGAAGTTGGATGTGTTTGAGATGGGTCTTAACATGATCTTGAGGAATTAGAATGAAGCACGTGTCTGCATACTTCCATCTATGTGCCTAGATTTTGTAGTTGTCCCATAGAAATGGGATCTTACTTATGTGACTACGAGGTGGGGATTTAACTAATAGGAGAAGAAAACATCGTGAAAGCATGTGTATATCTGAAAGAATACACCAAAGTTCTGACAGTCACATTTGTGCATAAACGAACATGCTCGTGGCTATCTGAAGATGAACAGGAACCGAAAACGCGACCAAAACAATGTTGTATAAGCGCTCTCTTCAAAAGATCTCGGTTCGGTGATAACCAGCTGCCAGAGTTCAGCTGCACTCATCGTGTACGTGAGCAGCTAGAATTATGATGAAATTATAGTCACTTCTTCAAAACGCAGACAAGTTGATACGTGAAACAACAGGGAAGTTGTAGGAAGACCGGCCCATGAGCAAGCGGGAAAGTGATGTCATGTGAACGCCGTTGTGGGATTTGGATGATTTAAACTGCATCGCCATCTGCCAAAGGCTTGCAGCCCTCAACAAGTAATTGAATCTGCTTTTGCCTCGGTTCTCTAGTTGCAAAATACTACAGGATTTTCTATTTCCAACGTTTATTTTTCCCTTTTCACGGGTAGAAGGGTGTAGCGCGTAAGGCTCTCGCCCTCACCGAGCCCTTGCGCTGATGCAACTAAAACCAGATCTACCGCCCCTGCTGAGCAAGGGGCCAAGTTCTGGTTGACTTTCTTGGTGAAGGAGCAGGCACATTAGTCCTTGTGGTTTGCAGTATTTTCCGCTGCACACATGAAAGTAGTGTGGAGCTCCAAGGACTCAAAATTAATTTCCTTACAGGTGAGGAAGTTTCTGTTCCTCCCTGCAGAATGACGTATGTTATATACCGCACAGGGAGTTAAAGGCAGTATGTGCAGTAAGCACAAAGTTACTGGTTTTGAGTTTATGGCTTCTTTGAAAAGAAAATTGGTTCTATTTTAAGGTCAAGTCTTTTTGGCCAGCCAAGTCATTTTGACCAGCCAAGTCAAAGCTTGGCGGAAGATAGTATGGAGCTGGCAGTGGAGGAACACATTGCTACTGCAATACTTATTTGCAGTAAAGTGTTAAGTGGCTTTTCATGGTTCCTACTGCCCTAGCGTTAAGGAGGCACTAGCTTCAGCAGAACTGTTGCATGGGGTTGGGTTTTCTGGTAATCATGAGCAAGATACTTCTCAGATGTTCTGTTGCTCTTAGATTAATGATAAGAGGCTTTTCTTTTTTTTAAATTTTTGAAGAGTAAAAATACCGTTTTGACTAAAGCCATGTGAATAATCAGTGACATGCTTAAAAACATTCACTTTTTTGAAATGATGCTTCGGAGAGTAATTCAGTAGGGACAGGTACCACTCTGGGTGACCAGGTTTGAGCATTTTTCCCAGAGGAGGTCTGGGCTGAAGAAGCACTCATTCGTTCTTGGGCATGTGTCATGTTCACATCAGCTGAAATGAAGCACAAGCTCTTTCAGGCAAAGGAGGCTTTCCTGAATCCTGTTTTGTTATACAGTAATTTGCCCATATGATGCTTCTCTTTGCACAGTTCCATGCTTCAGCATTTGTGGAAAAGTTGTTTTTCAGCAGTGTTTAGGTCATTTCATTTTACTTAAGAGTTATTAAGAAAACCACCGCCCAAACCCAACAAATAGCCGTTTTGTTGACTCTTAGTGTAGTAATATGAGGAGTGACTTTATTACTAGTATGAAAAGTAGTGAAAGATCTGACTGTGTTTAGGTAAAGGAAGACACTTATATTTATTTTAGGCTTGCGTTCTTTAGTGCCATAAAAAAAAAAAAAGATTAAATATGTTTTAATAGCACTATGTCAAGCAGTCATGGAAAATTCCCAGTCTGAGCTTGTGCAGGCATTAACTACTATGAAGGCACGTACTTTGGGTTTTGGCACTTTTTTTTCCCTGTTTTTAGAGTTCTTTTTTTGTTACTATTAAAGAAAAAGCACCTCTCTGGGCAGGGAAGAATCAGTAATTTTGAGTGTTACACTTGCATTTTAATTTAGTCACCCTGCTGATTTGACTTAACTGTGCAGTCACCTTCTTTATCGGTAATTTAAAGCAACATCCTTGTGATGGCAAGCCTATAAAGTCCTCCCAGGTTTCACAGAGTGCGGAACTGCACCACACTGTGGGAAGTAGATGTTTATGGAATTATCTGGGCTGATGTTTACAGAAGAGTTGGTTGACTTAATTCATTGCTAAGTAAAATAAATTGTTGTGTAAAGGTTCGTGCTCCTGAGCGGACATACTTTCAGAGGTAGCTAAGAGAAGGATTGTGGTTCCCTGGGCTTTAGGGTCAACAAGGGTTGCTCGTGAAAGCTTGCTGTCCAGAGTGACTTGTAGCTTCCAGCATACCTTTTGGGTGGGAGGGTGATGGTGGGAGCTGGGAAATGCGGAGCAGGGAGGGATGTGTAAACCTACTGGGTGGTGGTTTTCTTAATAACTCTTAAGTAAAATGAAATGGCCTAAACACTGCTGAAAAACAACTTTTCCACAAATGCTGAAGCATGGAACTGTGCAAAGAGAAGCACTTTGTCAGACTTGCAGTTGCTCCGTGGTCTATGTAGGTTGTCTATATGCTGCCTGGTAGAGGCTTATGTTAGTCTATGAGTAGCCTAAGGTATTGGGTAGTGTGTTTTGAAATACTATCATAGAATCATATAATAGTTTGGGTTGGAAGGGACCTTTAAAAGTCACCTAGTCCAACCCCCTGCAATGTGCAGGGACATAGTCAACTAGATCAGGTTACCCAGAGCCCCCTCCAACCTGGCCTTGAACATTTCCAGCAATGGGGCATCCTCTCTGAGCAACTTGCTCCAGTGTTTCACCACCCTCATTGTAAAAGAATATGACTTGAAGATGCGATTGCCAGAGTGGAAAGAGGTGCCAGCTCCTGGGTATGCTTTTGCTAGCAGCAGGATCCCCTACCTGTTGGTGCATCCCAAGCTCTCCACAAATACGCTTGTGCTTCACGTGCAAATACGTTTCGCACCCTCTCGGTCTCCACTGCCATTTCATTATTTTCACCAGCCTTAAAGTCTGCTGGGGTTCACTTCTGAATACCTCTGTCTCAAAGCAGCTGTGTTCTTGCCATGTCTTTCTCTGGTCTCGCATCAAGTTTTTCTCATTGGGGGAGCTCAGGTCTCCACAGCCAGTGCTTGTGGGAGCTCCTGGCTGGGGGATGTGGCTGCTACTCACAGCTGGCAGGTCTTCGTGTGAAGGAAACAGGATCTCCTCCCTGGATTTAGACCAAAAAAATGGAGTTTAGCATCTCGGCCCAAGTAGGTCACGTTGGTAGTAAACAGTACAGTCTGATTTCAGACCTGATCCTGGACAAGGGGGAAGAAAAATCAATCTCTGCTTCTTGCTTGAGCTAATCCCCTTGACTAATAGGAAGAGCTTGGGTGCAAGGAGTTCCCACCTTGTCACATGAATGGTGCAACTCTGAGAGAATACAATACATAGTTAAAATCACTTGGCTGAGAAGGTCCTTTGCCTGCTGAGAGGCATGCTGCTGCTCAACCCTGTTTTCATTGTGCTTTTGTATGCTGGTTGTAGCAGTCTAGAACAGAGTCTCAGCCCAGATGCATTTCCTTGTACTCCTCGTTTATCTCTGGGATAGATGTCATTTTGTCAGGTATTAATGGTTTAAATCACTTCTGTTTGGTTAAGTTCTTCTAATTGCTTTGTGGTGTAGGATTAAATCTTCTGCCAACTCTGCAGTACAGTAAAATGCGCATGCATGCACGCAAAAAAATATTACGGAAACAACTGCTTTGTGTTTCTGCTTTTTCTGCTCCAGCCAAAAGTTGAGGTAGTCATCTTTTCTGTTAGCAATTGCCAGCTTGTAATGTAAACCGGTACTGAAGAAAAATAAATAAATAAATTGGCGCCAGAGTGATGCAGGAAACGTTCATCCCTGCCATGAAAACAAGGGTGCAGAATGGGAACACGTCAAATCTCTAGGTGTGCCCGCGAGGGAGGAAGCGTGCCTCGCCTTTTTGTTGAGAAGTGGAGTGCAGATTTTGACCTTCATCGGAAAGACGCTACAAGCCATGAGGAGAGGTGTGTTGTACGTCCTAGGGACCTGCGAGCTGCTTTGTATGACCGGCCTGGGGGATTTGTCTGTAGATGTGAGATGGGAAGTTATGTGTATGAAATTACAGGGTTCAGTCCAGTGCGTGGCGTGAAAGTATCTGTGACAGGAGGAGAGAAGGGTTGCTGATATAAATGCCTGCTCTGTTTCTGGATTTTTCTGCTAAAGGTGTTCCCCTTCTGGCAGCTTACTGGCAAATGAATTTAAAAAGAGTCAATTTTTATTATATGTAAAATACATATGAAAAAAATCCCAACAAAAGAAAAAATGAGTTGCTCTAACGACTCAGGTGACTCGCCCTGTACATGCTTCATTTTATAGTTGCACACTTGCAGAAAAATGAAAACACGCATGCTCATAAGAGTAGCATTACTGGAAGGAAATGTATCAGGTCAGGGAGAAGTGGACTAAGCAAAAGCAGGAGATTGCCTTTCAGGGGGTTGTGACCTTGAGGGGCTGAATATAATGAATGCAGTGTTTCAGGCTGCCTTTTTACCTTGCGACTGCTGCATACCATTGGTATTCATCAGCAGTGATGGGGCTCTGCAGTGGGAAGCCTTGCAAAGCATCACCTCGTCCCGCAGAGCAGTTTAAAGCCGATAAAGTGCAAAACTGTTCAAAGCGCATGCAAGAAATGCTGCCTTTCAGATGAACTTCATGGCTTTCTAACTTTAACTAGTAATAGAAGCTTCATTGCTAAATTTGCTTTCGATATCGATTCCCAACTCTCCTTTCTATGAAGTTCCACCTTCTGTATGCATTACGGTGGTGTAAAACGCCACCGGTGCAGCCTGCTTTGGCATCACGTAGCCTCTGGGGAAGCGGAGGTTAGCCCTGATGGACAGTCTTCTGCTCGCACCATCCAGCAGCTGAGTGAGAGACTCTGCTGGGATTAAATTTCTCTTCTACTACTGCATCCTCGTTCTCCTTGTCCCCAAAGGTCTCTGTTTTGCTTCTGCTTTGGGGGAGTGAATTGGGTGTTTCCAAATGCTGTTGCAATTGATTTTTGTTTAAAAACACTTGATCACAGTTTGAGAAATATGTTACTTCTCAACCTTACAGGTTACAAGTGGCTGTTTCATACTTACTGACACTTTGGTGTTTGTTTCAGGGTTGGTAGGTTAGGTCCTATTTATGAGTTATTTAAGAACAAAATTAATTTTGAATTGAGTAATACATTATTTAAGGTTATAAGTTTTAATGCTCCACAAATTGATATATTCCCTTCATATTTCAAGGGGGTGGGGGGTCATTTTACGTTGAAATACAATAGTGATCAGATCTTACATCTTTACATCTTGGTTCACGGCTAAACTTTAACATTTGTTTGGGATCCTTTCTTGAGTTTCTGACCTGAGAATGAGGTAAAGACTTCAGTAATCATTGCAGAAGGAGGAGCTGGGAAGAGCTGCTGCTGACAGCCGGTCCTCCTGACAGCTCCAGACCCAAGAGAATTGTCCACCAAAGTCTCTGGGGGTGGTTCCTTCCAGGCATCCCAGAGTATCGATGGGGGCAGACAGGACAAAAGAAAACAGGCCCTAGGAAGGTGGGAGAAAAGACACCTGTTTCAGGCTGTAGACAGATGCAGCAATTTCAGAGAGTCCTGCTAGTATCATTTTTTCAACTGCTGTGAAAGCAAATTAATTCTAAAATAAATGGGAAAGGGAATAAACTCTTTTTTTTTTTTTCTATCTGTGTAGACCTGTGGGCCTCTTTACAGGACTGCTACAGAGTCTGAGGGTCACTCCAACACTTTTTTTTTTTTTCTCCCCCCCCACCCTTCTGAAAATAGAGACTATCTATTTAAAAGGTCTACATCCAGACTGTTCCTTTAGTTGCTTACTTCAGCCCCGTTTGGTTGAATCTCCCCCTAACTCTCCAGCAAACATGCTTGCCCTGTTTCTGCATAGAACAATAATATGTGTTACTTAGTGGGTAATCCTGCTAGGATTTAATTAAAATACTATTGCCTGCCCACTTTTGTTTTTTTAAGAGGTGCGTTTTGTTGCTGTATGCAAGGCAGCGAGCTGCAGGAAGTCGGAAGGCAAAAGATGTTGGATATCATTAAAAAGCGCAAACATCCATCTGAGCGGTCCCCACAGAAGGGAGAGATTTTTGTCTTGTTTGGAGCGCATGTCCTCACGGCTCCAAGAAGGCTGCCTGCCATGGGGCTGGCCCCATATGTGCTCTGCGAGGAGCCAGGCTGAGCTCAGCCAGTGCTCTCTGGGCACGGCAGTGGCCCCCTGCATCCCCTGCAATCCCCGAATGCACAAGCCCCGGGCCACCAACCGCCAGTGTTTCTGCCTCGGGTACGTGGGAACAAGCCAGCGCTCTGCCCTTTAATGATGAAGCGTGCATTACGTTCTGCTTAATTGGTTGTGTTTTCATCAGGTGATCTCCAGATGGGCAATTTGGAGTTGCTTGGTGATTATTGTGGTTTGCAGCATACAAATTAGTGTGGGAAGCTGCTAACGCTAGCCTTGCAAATTTAGGACTTGAGTGGCAGGATCGGCTTTTTCTGCGCTGTCCTAAAGCGCATGAAAGGTGAAGAAGGAGAGCACAGACAAGGTGCCGTGCTGCCCTCCATTTGTCAGAACATCCATATGTTGCTCTGCCGAAGAATCATCCCATCTTCCAAACCCACTTGTAGAAGCAAGGCACCACAGGAGGGGTTCGGACCTAGAGAGGAACTTGCTTGCATCCTGGATTTTTAAGGCTTTAAAGGATCCATTCATTTTTATTTAATTAATTTTTAAGGATGGCTGGGTCCTGGGTATGAAGTACTGGTTCCCCACCACCTCAGGTTGTTTCCTAACCCATGTTGGACTCGTTCTGTGTGATGCTGCAAGCCTGATAACGTCTGCACAAGCTTCCCAAATTGGCCTTGGCACTGCTGCTACCAAGCTGCTGCAGGCCAGAAGACCACGTTTTACTGGCTAGCTGTAGACATGGCCTGTGTTTATCCTTCATCCAGCTTCTCGGGGCTCCTGGTCCTGCCTTTGAGCTGTGGTGAGCTGCCTTGCACCCACCCCGAGGGATGACGTGTGTGAGGGGCTGGCTGTTGGGCCATCTTGGCTCTTGGAGATGGCATGGCAAAGCGATGCTTGGCCTGGGTTCAGGACGTTGCCCCTGACTCATAACAGGGCATATGAACAGGGCTGAGTGGGTCCTGGTGGTGAAAGCTGTGTGGCTTATGGCAATGGGGGACCTGAGCTCCGTCTGCTAGGCCTGGTGCAGCCCAAACCTGTCACCTGCCTGTGGTCAAAGCATAGCTGGGGTCTGCTCCTCAGCCTGGGGTCAGACTGGACAGATGGGCTGTCAGAAATGCAAGGCTGAAACAGTTGGAAGTGCTACTGAACAGGTCCAGCAGCGCATCCTGATTTACCAACTGTCCAGTAGTTTTCATCTGTTCCTCCTGGTTTCTGTATTCCATTAGGTATTAACCATAGTATGTCCCCATTCTACGTGTGCAGGGTCCTGTTGACATCTGTAGGACATGGTAGTTGGGCAAAGTTAGGACAGGGTTTTGGTGTTTGTAGAGCAAACCGCATGTAGTTTGCCAAATGAGATTGATTTAAAAAAGCAACAAGCAAACAAACAAACAAAAAAAAAAACCAATCAAAAAATTCCACCTTGAAGCATGAACTAGCGATGTAAAGAAATAATTCAGTGCAATTACATACTTTAAATACTTGGGTTTCTGTGGTGAAATAGAGATACGTAGTGATGATGCTGTGAAAGCAAAGCTGCAAAGAGAAACGAAGCCTGGTGAATCACCTATTGCAAATTCAGTGTGAGGGGATCAGTAAAACTGAGGGGAAGAAGCTGTGACCTGATATTTAAAATTCTCCTCTTTTCAATACTCAGCATTTCTATTAGTGAAATAAATAAATGTGGGCCGAGTGGTCCATTTTTGTCTTTTCTCTCTCCCTTTCACGCTTACTTTCTTAGCCTTGGACTATAGTCTTGCTAGTTCTTATGGCAACAAAGTGTAAACTGTGTCTCTCCAAAATCATGAGTTTTAATTTTAAGAAAATAGGTAGTTTGGAAGAAGAGGGGGGGAAAAAAACCAAAAACACACTTTTGAAGAATGTAGGCTGGCTGGGTCGGTTTGTTTTTTGTCTTAAGGCTGTGATCGTATAGTTGTTTTTTCTGCAACAATTAAGGCTGGAAATATTTTCCCTTCTTGCCCATCCCTGCTCTAACCCAGGAAAATGATTCACGTGTAAACTGATATTTTTGACTTGCAGGGAGATGTGAGCAATTTAAATAAATAAATAAATTTAAAAAAACCCCTGTAGTATTGTTAGACCTGGAAAAGGATCATGAAAATTGACAATATGGAAATAAGAGCTAAAGCGGAACCTTTTGTGCTTTGATGCCAGTAACTTGCCAAGTGAAAGCTGTGATATTATTATTGGGAGTATTTTTTAAGTGTGTTTGTTACCTTGCACAGTCTGCTGCTTAATATGAACTATCTTTTTCATACAAGAATCCCACTTGACTGAAATTAAGTTTTCTTGGAATTGCCTGCTGCTTTGGCAGGGGGGGCGGGGAAAAGAAAAAGAGGAAAGAAGACAACACTGAGCTCCCTAGAAACCAGGAACAATCCTTGCCTTGCAAAATTCATATCTTCCTGTGTACTTTCCGGTGCAACACTGGCATTTTATCAGTAATGCTCCTTGATGCAAGAATGCTTTGATAAATACTACCAGAATAAAGTCAGATGGCTGGCAAAGAGTGGTCAATGGCAGAAAATGTGTCTTGATCAGAAATTTCGCCTGCTTTGCACATTCAAATCAGGCTGAACCAGTATGTCCCTCCAGCCAAGGCATATCTGTGTTTGTGTAGCACAGCTAGCATCTGTGGAAAAACTTAGCACTTCATAGTTGTTCCATATTTAGATTTTCTTCCAAAAAGTCAATGTCCAGGTACATTGTAGAACATTATTAAGAACTGAACAGTTCCTTGACTAATGAGCCCAATAGTTCCATGTCTCTTGAAAATAAGTATTAAACGCCTCTCTTCAGGACCCATGTGTCAAAGGAATGTGTTGGGATTTTTTTCACTTAATCAGCTTTTAAGTACTCAAATGAAAGATGTTCCTCCTAAGTAAAACATTTTGAAATGAGACTGAACACCTACCTTTTCAAGCAGAAGTTCCCATTTTGCAAACAAGACTCTCCATGGGCTTTGCAGGAGGTGAATGAGAAACATCTTTCAAGTTCAGTCTCAAATTTACCCTCATTTCAGAGTGGTCGGTCTCTCCTGTACCACACGACTGGTGCTCATGAGTAGCTCCCCGGGCATTTGCTTTGCATTCTGCTCAGGCAGGAGAGGCAAGAGGACGGTGGAAGAAAATGCCAGGGTGTTTTACAGCACTTGTGAATAATAGTTTTGAGACCATTAGCAATCTATTGCAGATGGCAAATTCGGGACCTGGGAAGTTTTAAGGGCAAAGTTTCTTAAGAAGAGCTAAGTTGCGTGGCTGAGCCCCAGTAAAGAGCGTAGTGAAGAAGGAGGTATTTCTACTGATCTTTGAGACACCAGTCCCAAGAGCGTGGCTGAAGGAGGGAATGATAAGAGGGTGCTAGCATGACTTCACACATGTGGATTTAGAAGTCCTTCTCCACCTCGATGTGAGTTTAGAAGCTTGTCATCTAGCATAAGCAGAAAGTTGCCAAGCTGGTAGCTTTTGGATGGGGGACTGCCAAGCACAACTGTGGATGAGCTACAGGCATTTTGGCAGACTGGCCTCTTGTCCCCGAGTCGGTGACAGACAGTGGTGCTCGGCAGTATAACAACTTGCTAGATGATATGGAAAAAATTATGTTAGCAGAAGCTAGTGGTGATTTAAATTGGCTTGTTTGGGCAGTCGTGCTGGGATAACTACTCTTGCTGTAGGCTTTGGTGAACGGTTTTTAGAGGAGAGTCTCCCTTCCCTGCTGCTTTTATGTGCACTGTCCTTCCTTGGTTCTGTCTTTCTTAAAATACCTGTTGAGGTTAAAAAAAATCTCAACTCCCATGGATCAAGAATAGGGTGTGCGCATGTATACAATTCAGTGGGTTTTGAGGAAACAAAGTTTTGAGGTTTTTGTGGTTTTGTGTTTGGGTTGGGTTTTTTTTTGGTTGTTTTGTTTGGGTTTTTTTTTTTTTACATTTGTAGTCATGACTGTAACTAATAAAAATTGCATTTTTGGAAAAATACGAGTGCTTGGCAAAACTGTGCTGTCATCAAAGAGAGGACTGCAACTCCCATTGAAATCTGTGAAGACAGAGTTAGGACTTGTTTGTTCTTAGGGTAAATGTTAAGGCTTTTGTAAAGATATTGTATATTCGTCTTTTGGAATTCAAATAAGGGGAGAGAATTATGTGCTACTTTTAAGATGACCATGAATGTTCAAGGAGGTCTGTCGTTCGCCTGGCTGCTGCTACCCCCTGCCCCAATATAGAAGGTGACGGAAAGGTTTACAGTGGCTCCAAGCCCTTTTCCCCTGTGTTCCTTACATCTCCCCGCTGTTATCAGTAACTGCCCCCTCTTCTTTCTCCTCACCCATGTGTTGTCTTTTTGAATTACTTATCTTCCTTACTGAGTTTTAACAGATTAAAATTCCCTCGCACACACGAGCAAAGGTGGGGAGGGGGGAGCTGTGGAGGTGGTGTCCTGTGCTGGGCAAGCCTGTGGCACCTGCTGATGGTGAGGTACGCTGGGTCTTGAAACTGTGGATCTGGTAGATAAAGAGAAGTTGCTGTATGTGTTCCTCGCTTCCCTCATTTCTCATTTTTTCAGTTTTATTCACGGTCAGTTGCCAAGTAGTACTTGGAGCACTATTTTTAATTTCAGAATTAATCAGAAATGCCATTGACTTGACTGCACAGAAACTGTTATTTCTTTACCTAAATTTGCAGGCACGAGGAAGAGCTGTTGTCCACTAGCAGCTTGTCTAGCTTGACTGCAACTGCTAGTGACAGTAGGCTTCCCAGATTCCTGTATTGTCATGTTTTTGTAGCCATGATCATAGAATCATAGAATGTGTTGGGTTGGAAGGGACCTCTATAGGTCATGTAGTCTAACCCCCCTGCAGTAAGCAGGGACATCTCTAACTAGATCAGATTGCTCAGAGCCTCATCAAGCCTGGCCTTGAATGGCTCCATGATCATAGAATCATAGAATGGTTCCGGTTGGAAGGGACCTTAAAGATCATCTAGTTCCAACCCCCCTGCCCCGGGCAGGGACACCTCCCACTAGACCAGGCTGCTCAAAGCCCCATCCAGCCTGGCCTTGAACACTTCCAGGGATGTGACATCCACAACATCCCAGGGCAACCTGTGCCAGTGCCTCACCACCCTCACAGTAAAGAATTTCTTCCATGATGCCGTGGTATAGGTTGGGCAGTCTTGAAAGTGAAAAAAGTATTTTGCAAAACTTGTCAAAACGTAAAGGTCATACTTGAATCTCTCATGAAAGACATACTTCAGACCGTAGAAATTCTGATAACTCTCCCAAAAAAGACTTGATGGCATCTCATTGCTGGATTTGCTTTTGAGGGTGTGATAAAGCTGATGTTTCCTAGTGGTGTGGAAACCTCGTCCTCAGGGGCTGGCAACCACGTCTTCAGAGCTCTAGTAGAGAAGTGCAATTGCGTTTTGGCCTTGGAGGGAGGTCTGTTAGTGATGTGTGTCTTCACACTAAGCAGCAGAAGGTGGGGAGGAGTGTGCCTGTCCATCTGTGTACATAGAGGGTAATCTTTGCATGATTTTTGTGTTGGGAATAACTGGAAGATAAAATGTTCTGGCGGTTGTTTTTTGTGTTGGTTGTTTTTTGTGTTGGTTGTTTTTTGTGTTGGTTGTTTTTTGTGTTGGTTGTTTTTTGTGTTGGTTGTTTTTTGTGTTGGTTGTTTTTTGTGTTGGTTGTTTTTTGTGTTGGTTGTTTTTTGTGTTGGTTGTTTTTTGTGTTGGTTGTTTTTTGTGTTGGTTGTTTTTTGTGTTGGTTGTTTTTTGTGTTGGTTGTTTAATATTTTTAAAAAGTCCCTGTTAGATGAAGCGGTGGTTTTGTAAGAAGCACTGGTGCTTTCAAAGGGCTGGGGAAGGCACAAATTTATTCCAGTTCCCTCTCAAGTCAGTAATAGTAATAATATATGTCTTAATCCAGTTTCTTGTTTTTAAAGTGGTATGCCATCGTCGGCGCTGTGCTATCTCCAATTACTGAAACAGAAGGAGATGGAGCCTGTTCAAGGTTAATCAGCAGCTGTTCCGCAGACCTCGGGAGCGGGAGAGCTGGGGCTTTGATCTGGTGTGGGGGATGGACGGGCAACAGAAACATCTCATTTTCAAGGAGACTTTGTTCTGCGGGAAACTAACCCCCCTCAACTGACCTTATACCCCATGGAAACATCTTCATGGCTTTGTTCTGCTTTAAAACGGTAAGGCAAAGTGGTATTGTTCAGGAGGGAGAACTAAACTTGTGGAGAGAAAGGTGTTAGTAGTTTACTCCTGTGCTCTCTGAGGAAATTGTGATTAATGCCTTAAGTGTTTTGAAAATGAATTTTACCCCATGCAGCTGGTTTAAGTATGTGCCTAGATTTAGGTGCATGGTCAGCTCATTAAGTTGAGTTTAAGGTACTGAAATTCACATTCCATGCTTAAATACCTTCCAAAGCTGTCCTTTCTCTCAATGCCTACAGAGACTTAGGATTCAACTAGTCCTCCGTCACTCCGTCCGTTCCTCACCACCCCACCAACTATTGGCAGAAGGCAGGCAGGCTGGCTGGAGAGAAACGGAGCCCATTAGTGGCACCATCTTGGCGTCGTTTCTAGAATATTAATTTATTTCCCTTTCATAGGTTGTGTGGTAGTAGCGTACGCAGACTTTTGTAGTGATTTTAGTGTTTCAGCCACCGCTGGTTGTTGTGGAAGCCTTTTATCGATGAGCGAAGGAAAGTGCACCGGGGAAGCCGGGCCCTGCGAAGGAGGGCATCGAGATCAGTACTCTGAGTTACAGAGTAATACATCAGACAAATGGCCATTACTACTTTTTTGTTTCCCTGGACTTAGGTATGGAAGAACAGGTCTGGTTTTCTGCTTAAGAAGCTGAACGCTTCATTTTGGGGTGGAAGTCGGTGAGGGATCTCCAGTTTCCAGTGTTTCCTGAGTTTGCCACTGAGTAGTCTGGCCAAGCATGCACTCGACATGTTAAGTGTTCTGGGTACCTGAACTGAAGTGTTTTCAGTAATCCTAAACTAGCACTGAGGGGCGAGTTTTCAGAAGCAAATATGTTCATTAATATGAAATTAACAAAGCTGTATTTTTATCTGGATAGCTTCTTTCTTGCTGTGGCCTTCCTTGTGTGAATTAGTGGAGAGGAGGAACGACGATAAATGTGGTTTTAGTTATCTTTTCCATTAAAATGCTATGTCCAGCTTGACCTAGTTAAAAACATCTCTTCCTGTCTCTCAAACTTTGTATTTGGAGCCAAGCTACTGAGGTACATAAACAAAAGGATCTCTAAATCTATATTGACTATTGTTCCTTTTGCTTTGCCAAGCCCTAATAGCGAAATGCTTTTTGAACACAGGTGCAGCATGACCTATGTTTACTGCCCTTAATTTGAAGCAGTTTTAACTGCTTTGAATCAACAGCATTGATGAGTCAACTGGATTTTAAGTTATAACATGTGAATGAGCAGCATTTTGACTTGGATGAGAACACAGTTATTATACAATATGTGCTTTTTCATATATAGAGATGCATACAGTATATATGAAAATGTAATTGATGCGCAGGCAGTTATTTTATTCAGTGTATAACCTGTATGCATACAAAATCTCGCTTCTTAATTACAGTTTTCTAACAAATGCTCCACCGTTTTACTTAGTTGAGATAAAGTTCTTAGCTAATCTTGTGATTTCCAGCATATACGCCCAACAGAAAGTAAAAAAGAGTGGATTTTTATCATCTCCAAGAACAGAATACAGAGGAGATAAGAGATAACGTTTGCATTTTCAGCAGTAAAATCTGCGAGGTTAGAAGGACTAGGGACTTCTCCAGGTGGTCTTGCAGCTGTGGGATTTGCAAACCTATTTCCTTTCCCTTTTGCAATTGGGAGAAATTTATTTGCTATGGAAATGGTGCCATATGGTCCTTCTGCGAATGCTATTCCAAGTATTTTTACAACCTCGCTTCGTGGAAATAAAAAACCATTGGGCTCTCGTAAGTGCTCTGTGGTTTTGCTTTCCCCCTTATCACAGCGCAGCAGGATGTTAGATGGCTCATCAGCGAGCTCTGGAGTAACCCCAGTTACCAGGCTTCTCCCCCCAAAACCAGGTCCAGATCAATATAACGTGCCACCCTGTGCGTTGAGCGGAGTCCTTCCTTCGGTGTGTCCCGTGTGACAAGTCTTGTCCATAAATTAACTGCTCGTGAAGATTTTGGTCTCAAAGCTGTTGCTCGCACCTCACGAATGCGCGGCAGAGGGACTGTAGCCCCGTTGCAGAGCTCGCTGGGCACAGGAGGGGGCTGCAGCAGGCACAGCTTGTTGAGGTATCTTTTGCCAAGGCTTTTTTTGGTGTGGTTTTTTTTTTTTTTTTTCACCCCCCCCTCCCCCGGACGGGAAGGCCTCGGAGCACCCAGCCCATGGACAGATCCTGTATTGTTGAGCTACCTTGCCAGGGAACACGTTGTATTTGCATTTCAGATGCCTGGGGCTTTGTGAACTGCATTGTTCCTGCCTCCCCTGAATAGCAGCTATTGACCCTTAACAATGTACATTTGTTTAAATCGAACCCTTTCCTACTCGCTTTAAAAAGCTTATTTTAAGACCAGCCCAGCCAAGTGAATGCTTCTGTGCAGGCCCCTTTTTATCCCCAGAAATAAAATTGCGGAATTAATTATTTCATTTCAAGATGGAAAACATTCTCCTCCTTGTGAGAGGCTATTTTGAATGCTGAGGTTTTGGCAAATTTTGTTGCGGCTTAATGTTTATAAGCTTTTCATTGCCCTTGAAAGCATAAACTTCATGTTACTTGAGCTCGGAGATTTTGGGAAATAATAAACCAGCGGAACAACAGGGGTTTGGTTGTCCTGAAGCACATGAAGAACTCAACTGCGTTTTGACTAATAGGTTTTTTTGCTGTTTATGCGTGCATTTAGATGGATTGCATTCATCAAGGAGGAGGAGGTGGAGACTGACTGGTACAGACACTTAATGCCCAGCAGCAGGCTGGCAAGAGCATTTCTCTGGGTGGTGGGAAGTCTTGGGCCAAACTGCCTTTGCTGCTCGGAGTGACTGTAGTACATGTGTTTCCACCCGTCAAGCCATCAGGTCTCCAGAGTTTGGCTGTCTCAGTAGCCACTGGTGTTAAATCTGTTACAATTTGTGCATAAACCAATGGTTGGTTGGGGGGGGAAGCTTTTCTATGCCTTGTTGCCGTGGGGTTATTAGGTCAAGGCAGAAAAGCCCAGTGAAGTAAAAATCTTCTACGATGAGCTGAGCATCCTTGTAGTCCTTCCATTTTGTGCTAGAATGATCCCACTAGTAACAACAAAATATTTAACCATGAAACAGCAGTCGTAAAATTGAATGGGGTTGTTTCATGGGCTGATGATTCTTTCTTCTGGTGTCCTGTGTTAACTCTGAAGTATTTAATCTCATGGGGTTTCTATAGGTATTTCTGTTGAATGCATTAGAAACGAGTTGCCAGCAGGTTGAAGGAGGCGATCCTTCCCCTCTGCTCAGCGCTGGTGAGGCCCCTCCTGGAGTGCTGTGTCCAGTTCAGGAGGGGTATGGACATACTGGACAGGGTCCAACAAAGGACCACGAAGACGATGAAGGGACTGGAGCATCTCTCCTGTAAGGAAAGGCTGAGAGAGCTGGGACTGCTCGGCCTGGAGGGGGGGTGCCTCATCAATGTATATAAATACCTGGAGGGAAGGTGCAAAGAGGAGGAAGCCAGGCTCTTCTCAGTGGTCCCCAGTGGCAGGACTGCAGGCAGTGGTCACAGACTGAAACACAGGAGGTTTCCTTTGAATGTCAGGAAGCACTTTAATACTGTGAGGGTGACCAAATACTGGCACAGGCTGCTCGGAGAGGTTGTGGAGTCTCTCATCCTTGGGGATCTCCAACAGCCATCTGGACGTGGTCCTGGGCAACCAGCTCTAGGGGACCCTGTTTGAGCAGGAGGGTTGGGCTGGATGCCCTCCAGAAGTCTCTCACAACTTCAGCCTTTGGTGATGCACAGGTGAAGTGAGGTGGCTGAGGACATACAGGAATCTGGGGCAAAAGACTCAGCTCACCTTGTCGTGAGCGTATGGCATGGTGTAGCGTGGGTACATTGCATCAAGAGGAGTGTGGCCAGCAGGTCGAGGGAGGTCATCCTCCCCCTCTACTCTGCCTTGGTGAGGCCGCACCTGGAGTACTGTGTCCAGTTCTGGGCTCCCCGGTTCAAGAGGGACAGGGAACTGCTGGAGACGGTGCAGCAAAGGGTTACGAAGATGATGAGGGGACTGGAACACCTCTCTTACGAAGAAAGGCTGAGGGATTTGGGTCTCTTCAGTCTGGAAAAAAGACGACTGAGGGGGGATCTTACCAATGCTTATAAATACTTAAAGGGTGGGTGTCAGGAGGATGGGGCCAGGCTCTTTTCAGTAGTGCCCAGCAGCAGGACAAGAGGCAATGGGCACAGACTTGAGCATAGGAAGTTCCACCTAAACATGAAAAGGAACTTTGAGGGACCTGTCAGCGTGAGAGTGTTCGTGCTGTTTGAGAACGTTAAAAACAGAACGGTGCCCTGGGTTTCCTGGTGGCTGGAGTCCGAGCAGAGCCAGGAGAGTTGGTGGAAGTCTTCCCTCTGCTGTCACTGGGTTTTGAATTAAATGTTCAGGTCCTCCCTATTGCTTTTACCACTTCTGGAGACTCCTCTCCCCGCTGTTTCCCAGTCCCCTGCTCCCCCCTGCCCACCCCGGGTGCGAGTGCTCTGCTTTGGGCTCCCCTTTGCCCTCACCCTGCGCTCTTGAGTGGATGCACCCTGTGTTTGAACTGCCTCGGACTCACTGTAAACCTGGAAACATCTGGATCAAGGTTTCAGAGGTAAAAGGGCAAACAGCTCCGCAGGCATTTGCAGCATTTAAAATGGAAAGCAGTTTGTCAAAAGATGTCAAAAGGGGAGATGGGGGAAATAATGAGGGATGCTCTTACATGGTCCTCTGTGCAGCTGAGCTCTTACCATTCAGAGAAACCAAGTAGCAAGAGTTTTTACATTCTCTGTGAGTATTATTTTGTGTCTCAGTGCTGCAGTTCCCCTGCCATAGAAACAAGGATAATGTCTATTCAACATTATCTAAAGCGTATGCAACTTGTAATGTGGCTGAAGTCTGTGGTAGACTCAAGGGTCACTCGCCCTATATGTGTAACAGAAATTAAAATCAGTATTTGTCATGGTTGTTAGTCAGGACCCTGCACCCCACCAACTTTAACAAGGCTGTAAGTGTAGTTTCTGGGTGTAGAAATTCAGGCAAGGGCAACCTTTGGATGCTAACACACAAAATTATTTGAATGGGTTTTTATCAGTGATTGTACACCCAAAGTCACAAAGTTCTGATTATAAGGGTGTAACCCAAGCCTTTTCTATCACCCCTTTACTTTTTCTTCAGGAGAGAATATGCCTGCTGTCCGTTTGTAGAGAAATGGGAGTATAGTTTGGGTTGGAGGTCAGACCTTGGGGTGCTGCTGCTCAGTGTTTTCATGCCAGCTGAAGCCGCCTTCTCTGCTGGAGCAACTTGAGCGGGTATCGTTAATGGGATGGCTTTTGCTGCAGCATCAGCTGTGGTTCCTCCTCCCACATCCTCCTCCCTTGTTCCCAGTGCTGGGTGTTTCTGTTTTCTTGACACTGGATCTACCAGCCAGGTGAAAATTAAAAGAGTCTGTGCCTACCTTGTTTTACTAGATTGACTTAGGTGTCTCACTGATAGTGTCTCCGTTGTGTCCTCACCTCTGAAAAGTGGATATCATTTCTTTGTGAACTTGCCTGCTAGTATGTTGCGGATTGTTTTTTTTTTTTTTAAATCTTCTGCGTTTTTGTGCAGCCGAGAGAGGAGGACCCTACAAAGGGCAAAGTGGTTCAGAAAAAAGGTGAAAGATGATAGCGGGGGGAAGTGCTGCGAGTGCTTAACAGACGTTGAAAATAAACAGGTAGGGAGCCAGCCAATGTTGAGGAGGATCTTTTAAACTGTGTGTAAATTCAAACACCGCTTTGTAATTTTACGTGTGCTAACATGAGGCACATGACTCAGAATTGGCTCCAGCTGCTCTTGCCAGCATTTAGGAACTTCTATTAAAAAAAAAAAAGGCACTTAAGTGTAGTTCTCCTGTGTTTACTGTTTCAGCAGAAGCCAACAAATACTTGCTGAGAGGTTGTTTTATTTAATTTATTTTGCTTGTTTACTTGGATTTTGCTCTCGCTTTCTCTCTTTTTACTTGATAAGTATTTCCATAGAAAAATATTGAGTGAAATTCTTTTTTCAGTTATGCCATCTATAACTCTCTTTTGTTTATTGTAGGGGTCTCGGGTCTGGCTGCGAGAAAATAATCAGCATTATCCCAGTACTGTTCATTCCTGTGCAGAAGGAGTCGTCGTATTCAGGACAGACTATGGTCAGGTATGAGCATCGCTCCTCTATGTTTTCTCCTTTTTGATGCTCTGTGGAAAAAAAGCTGTTCTCCTTGTGGGAAGGGCTTGAGGGAAACTAAAAGCCTAAGGTTTGTGAATAAAACATGCCTTTTGTATGACTTGAATGCACAACTTTGGTTTTAATAGCTCTTTCCATTGGCTGTCTGCTCAGTTGCTATGATCGTGCCTGACAAAGCTGAAGCGATGCTGCCAGCTGTGAGAGCCTTCTTCCACACAAACCTGTGGTTATCTAGTTTACTGGAGACTGGTGGCCTCTCCACGGTTGTATTCCCTGACAATAACAGAAAGTGGGGCTGGCACGTGGCACTGCGGCATCGCGGCAGTGGAGTGTCACTGATTCGATGGGAGGCAGCAAGGCACGCCTCCCAGAGCAAATCCAGGGCAGCTCCACCAGCTCCTGTCGCAAGAGGGTTGTGAAGAAAAGGAACCATTACTCCCCTCTCGTTGCGCTTCTGGTTTGGTTTCGGTGTTTTTTTGCGATTGGGTTTTTTTTTTTTGTCTGTTTGTTGCTTTGGGTTTTTTTGTTTTTGTTTTGTTTTTAGTTTTAACTGCTTTCTGGCTGTGAAGCGCTCCTGGCTTCTGCCTGCCTGCAGGGATGCAGATAGGCCCTAGCATTTGCTTGGGTTTCAGTTTTAGGTTGAGTCAGATATAAACAGTTATGCTGAGACAGTCATCAACCTCCGGAGAACGCTCCCTTTGACTTTTGCAGGATGTTTGTTCCCTCAGTTTTGCTTTCTTTTCTTAGTTATTTGCACCAGATGAAGGTAGCTTCAGGTAGTGAACGAGGCTGAGGAAAGCATGGTAGGCTGGAAAACATGCTGCCTCTTCTTGCTGCCTTCACTTAACGTCTTTCTGGGTGAGCAGGGTGGAAAAGCATGTCTTTCAGGGAACTCTCACTTTCCTTGCATGCCTTTCTCCAGGCAGGAAAGGAACCAGACAGAATTGCACAGTAGTTTTTGATGGGCAAGATATAACCTATTTGAGGTTAAATTGCTGCTGTCCTGGCAGTGAGGGATGAAAATTACTGTGAAACAACTGGGATCTGAGGCAGAGAAAAAGATGTCTTCCTTCTCTTCAGAATCCCTGGGTGTGTGGCAAAGGAAACGGGGTGACAGAGAGGAGATCACATCCAAGCACCTGTATCTGGTCATGTCTCTGGTGGCAAAACTTAGTTCTGCTCCACATTCCTGGGGAGGCAGAGAGATGGGTGAAAGTCACTGCATCTGAAGAGGAAGTCAGGGAACCCAACTCTGACAGCTGTTGTGTTCACACTCCCATCTGCTGCCCTCCTACTGTCAGCAGTTGGTTCTTCAGCCAACACCTGCATCCTCCTACAAGCTATGTTAAGGCACATTGAGGACAGGGAGGTGATTTGAGACAGCCAGTGTGGCTTCACCAAAGCCAAGTCTTGCCTGACCAACCTAGTGTCCTTCTATGATGGAGTAACTACATCAGTGGACAAGGGAAAAGCTATGATTGTCGTCTATCTGGGCTTCTGTAAGGCCTTTGACGTGATCCCCCACAACATCCTTCTCTCTAAATTTGAGAGGTATGGTGTGATGGGTGGACTGTTTGGTGGATGAAGAATTGGTTAGATGGTTGCATCCAGAGGGTGGTGGTCAATGGCTCAATATCTGGATGGAGATCAGTGGTGAGTACTGTCCCTCAGGGGTCCGTATTGGGACCAGTACTGTTTATGTCATTGATGAAGATATTAGACAGGGGGATTGAGCGCACCCTCAGCAAGTTTGGTGATGACACTAAGCTGAGTAGTGTGGTTGACATGCTTGAGGGACAGGACCTGGACAAGCTCAAGAAGTGGGCCTGTGTGAACTTCATGAAGTTCAACAAGGCCAAGTGCAAGGTCCTGCACCTGAGTCAAGGCAACCCCTGGTATCAATGCAGGCTGGGTGATGCAGGGATTGAGAGTAGCCCTGACGAGAAGAACTTGGGGGTACTAGTGGATGGAAAGCTGGACATGAAACAATGTGTGCTTGCAGCCCAGAAGGCCAACCACATCCTGGGCTGCATCAAAAGAAGCATGACCAGCAGGTCAAGGGAGGTGATTCTGCCCCTCTACTCTGCTCTCGTGAGATCCCACCTGGAGTACTGCGTCCAGCTCTGGCATCCTCAGCACAGGACAGACATGGACCTGCTGGAGCAGGTCCAGAGGAAGGCCATGAAGATGGTGAGGGAGCTGGAGCACCTCTCCTAGGAGGAGAGGCTGAGAGAGTTGGGGTTGTTCAGCCTGGAGAAGAGAAGGCTCCAGGGAGACCTTATTGTGGCCTTTCAGTACTTAAAGAAAGATGGGAACAAAGCCTTCGGCAGGGCCTGTTGCGGTAGGACAATGAGTAACAGTTTTAAACTGAAAGAGGACAGATTGAGACTAGATATAAGGAAGAACATTTTTACCACGAGGGTAGTGAAATACTGGAACAGTGTTTCCCAGAGAGGTGGTAGATGCCCCGTCTTTGGAAAGATTCAAGGTCAGGTTGGATGGGGCTCTGAGCAACCTGATCTAATTAAACATATCCCTGCTTATTGCAGGGGGGTTGGACTAGATGACCTTTACAGGTCCATTCCAAACCAAACCATTCTATGATCCTTTGCACCTGCATCAAGTTACCCCCAGACATAAATGGTAGGGGGGAAGACATCCACAAAACCAGATTGAGAGTAACTACCACTAGGTGCAAAGCCTCCTCACAGAGAAACAAGAAGGCCACCTTTGTGCTGGCATGCTTTCTGTGGGCTGCATGTTAAACTGTGCCTTTAGTGTTGCTCAGATTTGGGGAGGTTGCATATTTTGACCTGTCCTCCTGAAATACAAGGTCTAGTGAAGTGGACGGCCTGAGACTGTCTCCTCTTGGCTCTTTGACACTGAAAAAACAGGATCCATCACATTAAAGCATCACTATTACATTTGGGTTGGAGAATAGGAAGGCTGCTGTGTGTGTTGTTAAACAAACCTGTGCTCCAAGCAGTGTCCAGCGTTGGGCCTTTCGTTTAAAGATAAGCCTTCTCCAGCTCCTAGTAGGAGTGACCCACATGCTTTTAGGAGGGGCTACCTGTAATTTTTACAGGATATTGTAATTGAACACGTAGCTGTAAAGAACCTGACTTGTAGAAGAGTTTTGAGCTTCAAAACCGTTACAGGAACCGCAGACGCTGTTGTAAAACGTAGAGCTTGCTTTGGTGCCCTAGGAAAGGATGGCAGAGTTAATGTTGGCATCCGCCAGTGGAAAAGCTGCGTGCTAATGGTCTTGCCTGCGTGTTATGTGTGGTGTTGCTGCCTTTCTGTGGTGTACATAATGCAAGCTGAAACTTCAGGTGATATGGAAAAAGCCTCAAGTCGTTACCGTGATATCATCTAACTGGCCACACTCTTCCCTATGCAGCCCAGAATTCCATTGGCCTTCTTGGCGACAAGGGCACGTTGCTGGCTCATGGTCAATTTACTGTCTACCGAGACCCTCGGATCCTTTTCTTCAGAGCTGCTCTCCAGCAGGTCCACCCCTAACCTATACTGGTGCCTGACATTCTTCCTCCCCAGGTGCAGCACCCTACACTTCTCCTTGTTGAACCTCATTAGGTTCTTCTCTGCCCAGCTCTCCAGCCTGTCTAGGTCACGCTGGATGGCAGCACGGCCCTCTGGGGTGTCAGCCACCCCACCCGGTTTGGTATCATCAGCGAACTTGCTGATTCCCAGACCCTTTTAACAGCTGCAGCTTGTGTTCAAGTCTGATGACAAACTGATGAAAGTGTTGGGACCTTATCAAAACACATCATTGTTATTCATCTGCTCTGATTCAGTAGCTTCTACTAGACTTTGCACTTCTTGCCTTTCCACTGAGCATTTTGCGTGACTTCTCAAGACGTGATTGACGGGGCAGTGGGACTAGGAGGGTGTGTTCACTGGAATTGTGCTCAGAGTCTACTTCTGTGAGTTTGAACTTCCAGTCTTTGCCAATGTCAGTTTGCAGAATAATGGAAAAATCAGAGCACAGTACATTACTTCTTAATTTCTTCCTTCTGTTCGGAGTGGTAGAAATACATTTGCCACAAAAACCTGTGGTGGCTTACGGTTGTATGCTGAAGGGATGTTGGTTGTAGGGAATCCTACCCCGTGCCAATGCTCTTGAGAGAATATGCCAGGACCTTTCAATAGCGTAACAAGTTGCATGTCAGGTGTTGAATCCCTTTTTGATAATCACATGGTGATAAAATTGCTCCTCGAGTGTTCTTGTGTTGCCTGAATGTTTCAATTAAGGAGTCCATTAGTTAAATGTCGTTAAAGACGATTGGGGTACTGCCTTCTGCTGTTGTCACCCTCAACATGAGATGGTTGTAAAACTTGATAGGCTGCGTGGAATATCTGCTCTATATCATATGGGATACTAAAAAAGGGAATTTCAGGTTGTAGGCTTGAATTTCCCTGAGCAAGCGGCTACAAAACAGCCTTAACTCTTTATGAAAAAAAGAAAAGCATGGCATTGTACGGGGGTAGATGAAAGCCTCATTAAGTAGAGGGAGGGGAAGAGTACATCAGGGACATGTTTCACCACCCTGCCCACGATAAAGGAGCGGGAGATGAAAGGTGTAACATCCCTCCCGGCGCACGTTCATGGCGCTGGGTTGCAGCTGGCTCCGGAGTGCCTCTCAAAAGCCTTCTGCAGGCTGGCCTTCAACACGAGGGGTCTGCACTGACTCGAGAAGCTGTGATGAGCAGACAATTCACAGTGTCAATGTTTTTCTCTTTACAATGAGCACCTCCCAGATGCTTTCCAGAAGAGAAGAGGCTGTACTCATTTGCTGGCTGGTGGGTGGGTTTGTTTTTTGTTCCATTAGTGTGCACAGAGCTGGTGAAGGGACTCTGTGTCTGATGGTTTGGAAACACCACGTCTGCGAATATCCATGTTAAGTGTGTCAGTGCAGTCTGTGAATACTTGGACTTAAAAAAAGTCCTAATATTTCCTTGTGTGTATAGACACATATATATGTGTAAGATGTCATTACAGTTACTGCGTCTTTTTTTTCATGTTTTAGGGTATTGTTGCTACCTCTGTTTTTAGGATTAAAATGATTTCTTCCTTAAGGGTTTTATTTACAGTGAAGCAGACATTTCCTCATCGTCATATTCTATAAATTTTTAATGAAGTTGTGTGAGCTTATAAAGTACTCCAGTGAATGTTTAAATAAAAGGCTAAAAGCCCTGCTGTCACTGTATGCTTTGTTTGAAATGACTTACTTGTGTACGTTCAGTAGAGTATCACTGGTTCTGTTGAGAAAAAAACCCAACCTCTTCCCAGTTTCTCTCCTTTTCTTTTCCGAATAAGGTGAACTTTACTTTATTTCAGATAAAATACTAACTATTTCAGATAAAATAATAACTTTTCCCCTTGCATGGAAGAGGACTGCCTTGTGCTCTTGGCTTGTACAGTCGTGCTCGAAACTGTCCCCAGTGAAAGCATAGATGGCGAATAGAAAAAGCTGCGGAGGGAGTGGGGGAGTGAAATCTTTCAGAAGAGTTGTCTTGAGTTCGCATGGCGTTAATTTCAAGAACATCTTTCTTATCTCCTAATTAGGACGCTCTACTTTTTCTTCCATTTGTACATCCAAAGATATATGAAAATAATGCTAATAAGTGTATAGTTGGTGTGTCTCATCCTCTCCCCCCCCCCCCCCCCCCCCCCATTTGTTTTAATGTAGTTGTGGTTGTTTAAGCCTTTGAGCATTGGGGACTTTCAGAACAAACCTAAGAGTGCACGTTTTCGATAATGCCCATTCCCTTGCAAGGGAAAATTTATAGAAATGTAAGACATAATAGGTGTTTGGGGGGGTGGGCAGAATATCTGAAGAAACTCATCCAGAGAGAAGTAAAAGTTGAATCAAAGTGGCCAGAGTCTGACGCTGAAATGTCAGGATACTTAATTGCATACCTGCTTAGTTCACTGAGAGGAACTTTTAAATCAAATCTATTATAAATAGAAGCAGCTGAGTGGTAATATCCCAAAAATGCAGGCTCTTTAAAAACAGATGTCACATTTCACCAGTAAAGACCCTGTCAGTTAAACCAGCTTTCCGTGAACTTTCTTTACAAAGGAGTCCTTCACGGCATGGTGTTTTGTCAGCAAACAGAGTGCCGCTCAGTATCCTGAGCTTCAAATCAGAGGCACCTGTAAATGGTTTGGTCAGCAACAAAAGTATTTTTTCCTGTGTGTTTGACTTAATGTGGCTCTTCTGGGCTATTTCTGCATCTCAAGAATGGGAAGGCTACAGATGTTCCTTGTTAAACACAGCTCAAGTATGCTTTCCATGGAGGTTTTCACCTTTTTTTTTTTTTTTTTCCTTCCCCTCCCTCCTTCTGGTTTGAAAGCTGGGAGAAGTTTCTCATCGTGACCTCATTCAAAAAAAGTTAGACCTGGGCTTTGTTTGAGGTTTGCTTTTTCTTTTTTTGCTTGGCTTGGGGGGTTCCTTTTGTTTGATTTCTTGAGTTCGCAATAGGATTCTGTTGGAGTTACCGTGTGGTTCACGTTTCCCTCATTTTTGTTTTAAAAATAAAATTAAAAAACAAAAATAAATCCCAAACCTGCAGGCAAACGGTTAAGCACTTTTCATAAGGACTCTTTTCTTCGCCTTGTGTCCTTTCTCACCCTTGTTTGGGACTCTCTTGTGCTAGCCTTTGCTACTGTGAGGAGTCCTTTTAAACAAGAGTCTTCCGTTCATATTCACAGGGCATGAATAACACCACTGAAGTTACTTGGCTTAAGTTAATTGAAGTCAGTAGGACTGTTTATCAGTCAGTGCTGTGTTTGGCTGCATCGGTTCATAGGATCAGGCATCGGAGAAGTAAATCCTTCTGGACAAGGGTTTTCTTAGTTATCATTGAAAAGCGTCGTGCTCGCTCCTAACTCTTCCATGTGAAGACTCGGCAGTATTTCCAAACAGTGGTTATTTGGACATTTCCCTGAATTTAGTATCTATTACCCTTGAAATACACCCTTACAAGGGAGCATTTTAAAGCAGCCCGTTGTGCGCTCCCTTGTATATACAGCCTCTTAAAAAAAAAAATACACAAATATACGCTGTGGGCTTTGGTCTTGGCCGCTCTTAGTGTTAAATGAATCCATCTCTTCCTGCAGACTTTATTTATGAAGGCTTCCATGCTTTTTAATTTAATGGTGCTTACGACAAGTTGTGACTGCTAACTCTGGCCGTTGGGTAACTCATGCGTGTTTTGGCCAGCAGATCCCTGCCTTTGGTGCTCCGGGCCAATGCCAAATGCAGTGGCGTTACACCAGGAAATCGGATTCCATCTGTCTAAACGCTGTAAAGTTCACTTTATTCTGCAGTTAGTTGTATTTGGGTTACTTGTATTAATTATCCTGACCATTTTTGGTGCACTTCAAGTTTGGTGCTGTGGCTATTTGCATGTTGGCTTCTTGGTTGGTTTTTTTTGGGTTTTTTTTTTTTTTTGAGTTTTGGGTCTTTTATTATTGTTTTTAAGGGATGTGTATGGGAATTTTGGGTTTGGGGGATGAGGTGGGGAGGTTGGGGAGGGCCAGAAGTCAGCCGGAGCGCCTTTTAGCGCTCGGAATTTATCTTCCGCGGAGAAGTGTTTACATCTTTATGTGGGATGTCAAAGTTCAGCGACTCTCGCTGCAAGCATCTGTTGACGCGGCTGTAAACAGAGCTCAGGACAGATGTGAGCCGGCCGCCGCCGGGAGCATCCGTGGGGAGACGTGGCCTCCCGTGGCCCAGGCTTGCACTGTCCCAGGCGCTGCCCGGTTTGGGGAGGCGGCGTTTGGTACCCCAGTCTGTGGGGCACCGTCTGGAAGGGATTGTGAGGAGGGAGGGCTGTGCCCCTTTGCCCATGCTTTCTCCATCCCGCGCTCTTTAGAAAGAGTTTTTTGGGATCTAAGAGAGGCCTGCAGAGCCCACACGTGGCCTGCAGAGCCCACTGAGCTGCCTCATCCCGTGCCTCCTGTGAAGCGTTTAATGGAGCATAACTGCAATGCACAAAAGCCTCCCCGCGCCTCGTAGGGATTTAATGCAACTGTAGGGCCTTGCAGTGAATGTTTACCTTAATGGAAATGCTGCTTCAAAACCCTAAAACATTGCTCATAAGTACGATGTTTGATCAGTGGTTCAAGCACTCATAAATTGAACAAGGTTTTTTTTTTTTTTTTCCTGATGTGCCATCACTTACTTTTTAAGTACTTGCTAACTGGGAAAATCATTAGTTTGGGACTCTTAAATTCTCTAAAATGTTAAGTGGTATAGCATAGAAATACTATGATATTTCATAATGCTAAAGAAAGCAGTATCCATAGCAGAAGACTTCCCTTCCCCCCCCGATTCAGGAGCTAATTCAGCTTGCCTTTTTATCCACTTTATATCAAGAACAGTATTTTCACATGGGTGCTATTGTCTGAATAGTTGTTAGAGGGTAATAGGGAAGACCCTCTTTTTATGTGTGTTTTTGCCTGAACTACTGTGTATTTATTACCGAAAAAAATACAGAGCCGGTTATGAAGTACTTCTTGGATACGTTGCACATGTGCTGTCCTTCCTTTTTTCCTCTTACTTGCCTTTCTGCCAAAACCACTATCAGTTTGATTAATTCCAGGAAGGGGAAAGTTTTAATCCTGGAGTAAGGTATTTTAAAAGAAAGGTTGAATTGTAAAAAAACCAAAAACAAAACAAAAAACAACCAAAAAAAACCCCCAAAACAAAACAAACAAACAAAAAAACCCCAAAAAAACCAACAAAACAAACCCCAAACCCACCCCCAAAACAAACAAAAAACTAAACCACCACCAAAAAAAGCCAAACACCCTCCCCCCTCCAAAGACCCCCAATGAAAAAAACCCCACTCCTGACTGCCAGAACAAGTTGACTGTATTATTCCTGCAAAATGAACTTTCTGGCTACCAGTGCCTAGTCAGTTTTTGTCAGAAGTCGGGGAGTTTGCAAGTGAGCAGCCTGGAGATTTCGAGTGCACAAACGATGGGGGCAGGAGGGCTGAGCAATGACCATAAATAACCCCTTTAATGTTGGGTTTTCAAGGGTTTTGTTCTGTGTTTCCTAAACATAATGGTAGTGTTTGCTTTAGCTTTACTGAAATTAATTCGTTTGGCATTAGTGCGGCCCTTGTTAAGTGTTTTACTAACAATATAAATTAAATCTGCATGAACAAAAGCATTTCTCTTTGAGCAGAGAGTTGCTTTATGCTTTTTATAAGACCTGACTGAAAGCAGTCGATATCTGAGATGCTGACAAAGAGGGACTTACTGTGTCCCCCATGGGTTTGCCGCAGCCATGTAATGGGTTGTGGCTACGTAAACAGTTGAGATGTCAGTCTTCTCTCTTGCTTTCTGCAAAGAAAATCCAAACCATCTGTGCTTTTTTGGTGCTTTTATTATGCTGGTACTAAAGGCAGCAAAACTGCTTTTGTTTTAAGATTAAAGCAGATGTATACAGGCAACCATATTAATTTCTTTTGTAAGGGAACACAGTTCAGCTGTTCACAGAACATGGGAAGGAATTCAGCCTGCATCGTGCCAAAAAACGACGACGACAGCGATGAATCTGTAGCATCGTGACGAACAAACCTGCCACTTCAGTTGTTCCCTTATTCCTAAATTCCCTTGGTTGTGGGGCTGGTCTCATTGTTCAGTGTTGTCGGTGATTTTAGGAACACGTGGTTTAGGTTAAGCGCCGGGACACTTTGCTCTGCAACAGGGCAGGGCTCAGTTTTGCTCTGGCGAGGTTTTGTACCTCACAGTGCAGGTAAATGGTGGATGGACCTGGAGATTGTCACTTGGAGAAGACTCCCGTCAACTTGGGCGTGAATTATCCCCATTAAGACTTGAGCAAACTGCAAGTAGTGTAGAGTGCCCTACTTTTTTTTTATTATTATAGATTATTTATTTATTATTTATTTTTTAAATTTAAAAGTCAAAGAAATGACGGGGTAATGGTCTTGGTCTTTTAGGTTACTTTTTCGAGTCAAGCGAGTAGTTTAAAAAATGTAGCCGTCTGACAAGTGTGTGGGGTGCTGGTGGCCCCAGCCCATTAGCAGGTATGGCGAGGTGGGGGTGACAAACGTGTCCGGAGGCAGCAGTGTCCGCTGGCAGGTCCCCTGGGGGAAGGCTGCGGTGGCTTTGACTGCACTGTGCCGGTTCTGTAGATGGAAAGCTTGTTTGATCTTTCCCCTGTGGTCACTTGAGTAGTTCTTGAGGTCTGCCTTACCTCTGTGTACCTGGGAGATACAGAAACCAAAGGGGATTCTCTGCGCCTCCAGACAGGCTTTGCCACACGAGTTAACTTCGTTTACAAACTAAATCTGTGCAGTCAGATTGGGGTTTTGATGCCAGATTACTTCCAAGGTTTGATGTCCAAAATACTCTCCATTTGAAAGATGCAATACTTCTTGCAGAACTTCAGGTTCTTCTGGCAGGGAACACAGGAGCATCCCAGTGGGATAAAATGTGTTGTTGCAGCTTCGGGAGCCGCATGACGATTTTGTCCTTAAATATTTCAAAGCAACTTGTTGTTTGAAAGCATCAAGCTTTCTCAGGAGAAGGTTATCGGAGCGAGATTTCCCCTAAAGCATTTCTGCAATGTGATAATAAACTCTTTCAATATTAGTGGCAAAGGGAACTTTAAGTGTTCTTTCATAGTGGTGCTTTTATGGTCGCTAAACCAGGGGAAGAAAATGTTAGCGTGGGTCATGTGCCTCTTCCTCATACAGCACACTTTATTTTGTAAAACAAGCCAGGTCCTGTTTAGCATACACATGATGGAGCTGGGAGGTGATTTAAGGAGATTTATCTATCCAAGCTGAGCTGGCTAAGGACAAGCAAAAAAATGTACATGGAAAAAACAGTGTGTTGCGAAGGCAAACCCTGAACAGGTAGGAAATGCTGCAGGAGCTCTTTTTGCCCTGCCTGCTGTACAGAAAGCAGCGTATTGCCCCGCTGCATTTGGGTGGTGGTTGCAAGCACAGGAGAGGAGAGGGACTTGTACTAGGGGAAGCAGCATCAGTTGGCTGCAAGCAACTTCTGGATGTTATAGGCTCATGGGGATGAGTATATATCAGGGTGGAAGGAAGGGGTGCTTGTTCAAAGCACCCTAATAGTATTTCCTTTTGTTTTCCGAGGGTTTTTTTTTTCCTTCTTTTTCTTGATGCCTCCTACTTGCCCTCTGTCCAGTCTTCCATGCATGGACTCCTGCGCTTTTATGTGTTTGGTCTCTTGAGCTACACTTTCCATAATGTGTCCCTGCTCAGTTGGCCTCCAGCCTGGCTCCCCTTTGCATCTGCTCTTCCCTCTGACACACCAGTGTCCATGCACACGTGCGGGCACTGACCCCGTCATGGATTCTCCCCGGTTGCCGGTTGGGTGATGGCAGGACCTGTCAGCCAGGGCCCATCCCACCACCCCATCCAGGAGCAGGGCAGCCAGGAGGCACTGGGGCAGCCCCGGGCATCAGGCACCTTTCTGCAAACCTAGCAAATCTCAGCAGAGCACAAAACCTCACCCAGCCTCCTTCAGCAGGAGGCACGGATGGTCTCCTCATCCTCCTTTCGCATGCTTTGCTTTCGGTTGACGTAGATGGGAGCATCTCGGAGCTGCAGGGGGAAGGAGCCCCGGGAGGTCTCGCTCAGCAGCAGCGAGAGCACACCAAGGGCAGACGGGCTTTCCCGAGGTGTTTAGCTGCTAAATGTCGGAGGCTCTACTGAGCACTCGCTGTGGGATTTTTCTCCAGTGATTTATAACTCTGTTGAACTGATGACTTTTACAGGAGAGATAAAATCTTGCCTCTTGGAAACAATTCATTCCTCTTTTTGAAATTAAGCTTACCTTCTCCAGAGAACAGTCTGGTAGAGCGTTCACATATCAAATCATCAGAATTATTGTAGGCCTGAATGGGACAAAAATGCTGATCTGCCTAAGGTGATAAAATAAGCTAATTTGAAAGTATATGCATTGTTAGTAAGATGTCTACCTGCCATCGAATGCTTCATCTGAAGTTTTCCACATGTAGCAGAACCGTAAGCTATTGAAAACAGATTTGGGAAGGGAATAATCTTAATAGCTAGAAATGCCACAAGCCTGTAATGAAAATAATGATATGTCTTTTACTGCTGATTATTTCTCTTTTGAAAGTGCATTTTTTCACTAGCATCAGCAAGGAGTTCTAATTAGAAGTAAATAACAAAATCTGTTCCATTATTAATGCTGCTTTCAGGCAGGCATTTAATATACATTGAAATCTGATGGCCAGACTTCATTGGCATTATCTGTGCATCATCATTGGCTTGAATGCAATTACGCAGGGCTTCTGTCACCACAAGATTTGCCCAGGAAATGTAAAGTTCTTTCAAGGATACCTGAAGGTCTGCTAGGCATTTGAGATATGTTAATGTTTTTCACATGTCCTTAGTGGGGGGGGAAGAGGGAGCAGTATTTCTGCATGATCAGGAAAGCAACAGAAGCGTGACAAAGGCTTGGTAAGTCCAGCATACGAGCGTGTACTTCGAAGGAGAACGTGCCTGCTGCACGGAGCTTGTACGTGAACAAAAGCCCTTGGTGTGGGCAGGGGCTGCGTCCCGCAAAGCCTGTGGCAGAAGGCGAAGGGGTGGCCAAGAAGCAGAAGGCTGCTAGGGGTCCACATTTTCTTAAGCATCACCCTTGATTTTCCTCTGAGTTGTTTCTCCAGGCATTTTTTTAAAATGTTTGCTTTGTATTCCAGGTGCATGACGGTGTTAACAGGTCAGACCAGACACTGCTGTGCATAACCAGTCACTCCGAATCAGTTGCTGGTACCTGTTAATCCCAAGCATGCCCACAGTGTACGTATCAAATGCATTTGTTCAAATGCTTTCAGAAATGAGCAGAGCTAGTGCAGTGCAATGCAGAATCTCAGCGCCTCTAATAGGTTGACAGGGCTCTTCTGGAAAGTATTAAAGTTGTATACGTATGCTTTGTAGATGATGAGGTGGGCAAATGTGTATGTGGGTGCTCATGTAGATGTATACATGTACTGCTTCACAAAACCACTGGACTTAAAATGTGTTTACTCTGTGTCACATGCATGTCCATTTCTGCAGAAGAAATCCTGGACAGCAGTAGCCTACAGAAATTTTCTGAGTGAAGGCTTGATTTTTTTTCAGCTTTCATATATGATGCTAGATTAAAACAAAACCCCAGGCCTCGGCTAAAGAAAACAAGTTTAGGTAGAGCAGTGTTCACCTTGTGCTATTGATAAGCTCTGCAGGTCACACTTTGAAAAGTCCTTGAACATCACTACTTGAGTCAGTGCTGTTTGAATATGAAATCTTTAAATCTGACTCTCCACAAGCTGAACAAACTGTTTACTGTACCTGATGTCCTCAGAGCAGATTAGGCAGCTTGAAGTAGACAAAGATTCAGACACCACAAAGATTCAGAGTTGCTGAAGCTGCTCTCGAGTCCTGCATTTTTTGCATGACTTCTAACCTGTGCGCAACGTGATGTACTTACCAGTTTCAGTGTGGACATTACGTAAATACTAAGCAGCTTATCAGATGTGGTTCAGGGTTGCAGTTACAAGCAGTGCTTCCTCTATTTATGTATGAAAATGGAAAGAAACAGCTGATTAGAAGCGGGCAACTGATTAGCAAACTAGGGGCAAACATCACCACGCTGATGCTTGTAAAATAAGCTCACCTTTGAGGTGATAGCAATGGGAAAGAGTAGCCACATCTCTTTTCTTGAGAAGTTTCTGGGTGGACAGATTCATTTTTATAATGGAAGGTGAAATTAAATTATAAGGAAGCTTTTGGAACCCCGTTCGGGATTTTTTTTATCACTTTTAAGTTGCAATCTTGAGCTGTTCATACCCGTGAGTTAATGGAGCCAGACTTTGCCATGTGAAAAGCAATCCAGTCAGCCTCATTCCCTTACGTAGCACAGATTTTAAGTCCATTTTTAACTTGCATTTGGGTTTATTGCGTCACTGATCTAAATACTGTAGTGGAAGTGTCAGTCCAACAACAATGTCCTGTAACCTCCGCAGGAGCTCAGGTATGGAGGGATGTGAAGTAGTGGGTCCTGCGTTTGCAGCGGGACGTGGCTGAAGCAGGCGAGTTACTGGCTGAGGTGGCCCGTCTCATCCCCATCTTTGCGTGAACTTTTCTCCTTGGGAGCCGTAAGGGGCAATCAAGTTCCATAAGGAGAAGTAGCTACCCCCTGTACTTCCAGGCTTACTTAGCCGTCTGAAATACACCTGCCTTTTGGAAGAGTTCACGAGATGATGGAAAAGCAGAAAAAAAAAAAAAAAAATGTGGACGCTAACCTAGTAGTTTCATGCACTCCTATAATTAAGCTCCGAGCACTTGTAGCTTTGTTGAATCTCTGTTTTGTTTGAAGCTAATTTAGTTTCCAGTCTGGCAGGAACTGTACCCTTAAAGTCCATTTTTTTTCTTTACCCTTCTTAGCCCAGTGCATGTTTTCCGGAGACCAGCGTGTTATTTTTGTCTAGCAAAAGCACCCCCAGTACGCTGATGTAGCTCTGGAATTATACAGCTACCAGCATACATGTCCCTAGAGTGAGTAACAGCTCCCTGCAGTACATGTGTAAATATTTACATCTGTTTCCCTCCCACTTGGTAAAGTACTCCCATTTTTTGTACAGTACAAAGTGCTTTGTATATAGGAAAAAAACCACATTGTTTAGTTCTTCGGTTTTGTTTTGAGGGGGCGTTATATTTATTTAACAAAAGGCCAAACTAGATGCAGCATGCATTTTGCAGGGAAGTCCTGCTTTCATCCAGTTTCACAGCTGGGACGACAGATTTATGACGAGGTTGATGGACTTCTTCAAGGTCAGGCGGTGAATCGGTGGTTAAGTAGAACCTTGGGTCCTGCTGACTCCAGCGCTTTGTGTAATAGTTTGAGCGTGCGGCTTTGTCTTTGCAAATTACTGCAGCAAGTAAACCAAATGTATCCCCAGCCCCACGGTTAATTTCAATAAACGAATTTTGTGGGGGCTGTTATTTAAAAGGAGGTTGATTGGTATTGATAGGCTCAGACTTGTCCTCCTTGCAGTAGGGAGGAATTCTGAAAAAGGATCAGGGTGATCCTTTTTCACTCTTTAAAAAGGTCTGAGCACATAAAAACACGTACTTAATACAAGTAAATGTATGCATCAACTACTGCTGCTTTATGTTTACTGTAGAGCAGAAACGTGCAGATCCTCATCCATGTGTTATACCATTGTACCCAGTAGTGCATAAAGGCAAATGGCAACAGTGAGTCTTCCAGTACCTGAAGGGGGCCTACGAGAAGGATGGGGAGGGACTCTTTATCAGGGAGTGTAATGATAGGACAAGGGGTAACGGTTTCAAGCTGAAAGGGGAGATTTAGATTGGATATCAGGAAGAAGTTCTTTCCTGTGAGGGTGGTGAGGCACTGGAACAGGTTGCCCAGGGAGGCTGTGGATGCCCCATCCCTGGACGTGTTCAAGGCCAGGCTGGATGGGGCTTTGAGCAGCCTGGTCTCATGGAAGGTGTCCCTGCCTAGGGCAGGGGGGCTGGAACTAGATGATCTTTAAGGTCCCTTCCAACCCAAACCATTCTGTGATTCTATGAACTCGTGGTGCCAGATTAATGTGAAAACTCGGGGCAGGTTTGGGCCAGCGTCTCCCTCTGTTGCAGTTGGGAAGGGTGGGCTGTACCAGCGGGGACAGATGGGGCTCCTGCAGCCAGCCCGGACGTCAGCTGGTCTTGGAAGGAGCAAATTCCTCCTTGGCATTTTCCTTTAAGGGAACATGGCAGAGGTGTTGTCAGAGGAGCTGGCTCTTACTCCCGTGGACTTGCAGGAGAGGGGTTCCTTAGCTTTAGAGAGACAGCACCAGGTTTTTCGTGCTTGAGATTTTCACCTTTTCCAGCATTGATGTAGATGGCAGGTTCTGGCTGTTGCCTTCAGCCAAGGGCACCGCGGGATACTTGGTGACTGAGGCAGAAATGAGTTCGTCAGTACTATCTGTTAATTTCCAGTTGTGAAACTTATGAAGTGATCTGTGTTTTTGTTAGGGAAAAAAAATTACCAGTCTACCGGTTAAAAAATGCTTAGTGTCTATGTTAGCACAGGCTTGCCAACAGCAAAGCGTCTGTCTGGCAGTGTTGTCCTGGCACATCGGCTGACTTCGGAGTCAACTGGAGTGGTGTGACTTCCATGATCTGTCAGCACCGCTTCCAGCTTCCTTCCACGTTTTCCTTTAGGCTGCTTCACCTGACTTCAGACCTGGCTGTCCCTGTCTGAATGTGCAGGGTCTCAGGTATATTCCTGAGGAGGTCTCAGGTATGTATCTGGGAGGCTTTTTAACGGATTTTGAACACGACTTTTCTCATCAAAACTTGCTATTGCTAACTTCAGGTATTAAAACTTTCTTTCGTTATGCATCTAGTGCAGTATTCCTGGGGCACTCATTTCTGAATTACCTTTTTGTTGTTGTTGTTTTGATCTTCTACATATGGATGCAAATGGATATGTTCATTTCACTTTTTGTATGATAAAAGAGTTTTGGCCTCGGTTTGAATTCTTCTTATCTGTCACGTCTGTGTGCAGAAGTTACGGCATGTCAGGAAAGTAAGGTATGCTCGCACTCTCCGTCCGATGCAAGGCAAAAATAAAATCTCTAGCTTTATGCATTTAATAGTAAATGAATAGAGATCTTATCAGTTGTTAGAGATGTGTATTGCTAAGCTCAGCTGAAAACTTGATGTGTGGTAGGAAATCAAGCTAATACTTGCTCCATCCATTAAAAGGAGCAAGCACAGCAAGAGGCCAAGATAATGAGATGAGTATAAAGGGAGCAATGAATTTTACTATTAGACATAGTTTTGAAAGCTCATTATTGAACAACAGGTTTGTGAAGAGCCTTGGAAGAAAAGTCAGCTCTTACTGTTAGAGTACAAATGGAGTTTGAACTTTCGTTTAAAAGATCTTGAATCCGTTACAAGTACTTGGAGCTACACGATAGTGGTAAGTGTCTGAGTTTTGGTCTCCAAGGTCATGGAAAACTTAGTTTCTGGGACTAGGAATTTAATACTAAAAGGCCTGTCTTTCACTTCTTGGTTTGTGTTTGAAAATAGGCCTGTGGGTCAAAAAGAAAAAAAACAGCAAACCCAAACCAACCCCAAACTGTGCTCTTTGCTTTTATGTTCTGCTTGAGAAGTATCGCAGCTTTTCTTCTTGCAAATAGTCAGAAGAAGGACTATAGTCGTGGGAGTGTAAGCATTTTTCTTAATAGAAAATAGTAATGGATACATCCCATTATAAGTTTAGAGGAACTTTTCAGCTCCCGGTAAGTTTAGCAGCTGTATGTGCAGCTGTTCCCCGGGCAGTACCTGCGCTGTGTTTTCACGTGTGTGTGTGTGTGTTGGGTTTAGCCAGGGACTCCCTTTGCCATCCCTGTGGGTTGGATCTATCCAGGGGTTGAGCATCCAGCCGGGTGAAAGTCGTGTATCTGATGTGAGCACAGCTTGCTCCTGACTGGTAATAAACACTTGCTGGTTGCTGATCTGAACCTGCTTCTTCACCCTGTGATCCAGCAGCGGTTGCGGGGAGCGCTTGCTTGAACTTGTCTCGGCCGTGTTATCTTCTGCCATCTTGAACCAGAGATGGCAACAGCTTGCTAACATTTAAAACTGCCTTGTGTTTTGGGAGCCTGTCCCGCACCTTTCCTCCGTGGCAGGCTGCAGCGTGCGTGCCTCAGTAGCTCCAGCTGTGACATCTCCATGCCCCGGGGTCAGTATCCCGCTCGAAGCATCTGCCTCTAGCACCGTGCCCCAGGGAGATGTCCTTCTGCCAGTTCAAAACAGCTTTCAGATCGCCAAGTTGGCGAGGCTTTGCATCCTAACTCACATTTTGGCTTTCTCTAACACACATGAGCTTGTCTTTCTCACCAGATCATACACATAAACGTGTGCCCGTGTTATTGGTCCTTTGTGGAGGATATTCACGTTTGATGGAAATAGATCTCTTTGATTTTCTGCTGCCAAATGCACATACCTCCTTTGGAGGGATGTGTTACAGAGTAACCGCTGACCACTGGGAGCATGTCTGAAGAAGGCTGTAGGCCAAATTGGAACCACGAAGGTTTTAACTACAGTGATTCAAATTCTGACACTCGTGTTTTGTTTTGATGCAACTCTTCCCCCCAGCCCCCTTTTCTTCCCAGCGCTTTTATCTTACACTTTCTGGGAAGTGGTTTGTGCAAAGTCAAAATAAAAATATCCGTGCGGGCACTGATAGCGCTGTAACTTCAGCTGGTGCGGCAGAGTGGTTTAGCTGCAGTGGTGCAGTTGGATCGGTAGAAGGACAGGCGTGTAGTTAAGCGCTGAATTTTGTGGGGGCAAAGCCGTCCTTAGTTCCCTTGAAACTGGGCAGAAAAATCCCATTCAGGTCCAGGGACCCCACCAGCGTGGTTTGTGTCTCAGACGCACATGGAAAAGGGCCAGGTGATGTTGGTAATAGCCAAAACCGCTTCGTTGGGAAGGGATTGACTTCAGTTGCTGGTGCTGCAGTAGGGTGAAAGACCTTTGGACTGGTGGAGCTCACAGCACCAAGGGAAGAGTTTTCCAGTTTTATTACTTTTGTGCGTGTTTTAACTGGACTGAACTGTGCCCCAAGAGGTCTGGAAAAAGATTTTGGCAGATGTGCCGGCACTTCCCGGCTGCGGGGACAGCCCACTAACCCTGAGACAAGTAACCCTAGTAGCCCTGCGAGCAAAGACAATTCACCGAAAAAGCACAGTCGGTGTAAAATCCTGCTGAAGTCAAGGGCCTCTGCTAGGAAAATCTCTCATATTTGTGATTCACAGGGCTGCATCAGCAGCATCTAGCGCAGACCTGTCTTAACAGGACAAGCCTCTGATGTTGAGAAGTGGATTTCTTTGGGGACCAGCGCTTGCTTACGCTCTGTCAGCAACCCCACGTATCTGGGTGCTTGAGCTCCCTTGCCACGAGCAGCAGCAGACAGAGGGGGTCAAAAGGAGTGCTTTTTCAGCTTTGTTATCTGACTTAATCGAATTGACAGGTTGTACGCTGGGCACGTGCTTTTGTTGGCTTGTTCTCTCAAGAAGTGTATCCTGGTAGTCTAGCGGTAAACCTTCCCCTCGCCAACAGGCTACAGGCTTCCTCTGCTGGTACCAGGGCTGCGTGTGCTGTATTTTCCCTGCCTGGGAACATGAAGCGGTGTTTGATGGACATGGTCTCGTGGTGGAGTGGGAACTCTCCATTTCTATGCAACCTCTGGTCTCTATGGTCCTGGGCAGATCAGTTAAATCAAAACCTATAAATAATGGTAAGTAAAATCAGGAGCTCTAATTTAGATAACGCTAGGAACCTGTGTAGCTTGATAAGTTTCTTCCTAGCTGTTTTGAATTGCCCAGTATTTCATACAAAGATTTTGTGCTTGACTTCCAGCACCAGAGTTTGAGCCTTCCTCCTCTTTTTTGATCCGTTTCCTTTGAAAATTTCATCTACAGTGGAATATATCAAATGCAAAATCATGAGGACTGTGTTTTAAGTTGTCACACTCACGTTTAAGCTTGTGCGGTTCCTTCAAGTGGGTATCCTACAGGTATGCTCCTGTGGAGTGGTTTTTCCTCTCCATTAGCATAGTAGTACTTGGTTATAAAAGCGCAAGAACAGGTGTTTCCATTGCATCTGCTAGCGTGCAAGGTTTCTTGATGGTGCTGTCAGCAGATTTGTTGGGTTAACTGAGCTTTTCAGATGAGTGAATCCCGGAATTGAGCACTTCCAATATAACAGTAATTTTTATATTCTTTATGTTACAGGGGTCTTCTGAGCGTAATTTAATACAGGTTGATCTTCAAACCATACCAGAAACAAGTATGATTTTCTTGTATACCTACCTGTCTCGAACTAAATAAGGCGTTGGGTGATTCCTCACTGGCACTGAACTTTCGTGGATATAACTGACTGTTGGAGGTCTTCCCATGGTCTTTCCTGGTCACCCGTATCTTCTTTATCAGTGTGGATGTTAAAGAAGAGATCAGTATAAAGATTTATATTTGAAGATATTGTAATGCAGAATAACAGATAAATAATGAATCTTTTATTTGAATAGTTGGTAATCATAGTACTGTGCTGAAAGGAAGGAACGTATGTATCTCAATGGATTCTTTTAGGAAACAATCTCTTCCTTTGCAGGTTAAATGTGTTCAAGTATACTTCATACACATTTGCGTTAAGGTGTAAGAAACCTGCTTTAGTGCTGGTGCTGATGCATCTTTTGATGATTAAAGAGCTTAGGATACAAATGTTAGGGCTTTTTGTGTAGGATCACAGCAGTCTTCATATTTCGCAGTTGACTTAGAGTCAGTCAATAGTTATGAGTCACCTGGTGATGAGTCAGCTCAATATTGCATGACTAACTTGTCATGCCATCTTACTATTCTTTTTAATACTCTGTTCAGATGATAGTTGACTGCAATTCTGAAGTCACTGAGTGCCATTGCTTTCTTCTTAAGGGGAGGTATGACCCTTGGCAAGTTGAATTGCCCTGTTACGCCTCGCTACCTTCAGGTCCTGTTTGTGGCAATAAAATGACTCCAAATAAAACACTTAACGGAGATGCTTGTGTATAGAAGTCCTACTAAACTGATATGCATTTTTTGTCCTCTTGTTTGGACTTACTTTCACCTTTTTGTCCTAGCTGTGGCACGCGTAACCACTTACTTGAAGGCATAAGTCTGGCCTTTAATCCAGAGCATTTGAGTTTTAAGAAGAGTTTATATCTTTTTTAGAGTCTACCTGTGCTGCACATGTTGGTGCCGTGAGAGCCAGTCTTGCACTGCTGTGTCCGCACATGCACTTTGCTCGTTTGCATCTGTCTTTACTGGTGAGGATGGGTTTCCGTGGTTGCCTTGATAATAAGCAGAACTGCGGTCCTATGGCCATGACCAAACTTGGGTATTAGGTGGTACCTCTGTACCACCAGCTGTATATGACTGTCCAGTTGTGCCCTTCCTGGGCTCTTTCCTTTCCACACCACTGATAATGGCTTTCCCTGCACGTTGTGTACTGTGGTATGTTATCGGTGCCATGGACTTGATGGATCTGGGATGAGGACGAGTGAGGCTGGGTACCACACAGAACATCGCTAAACCCAGGCTTTTAAAAAACAGTGGGACAAGAGTTGGGAGCCATGAATCTTGTAGAAGAAATGTCTGTGCCTGTGGGAAAGTCTCTACTGCTAGCTTAAATTAATATTGTGCGTAACAAAAGGCAATATCCAAACAGATGGTAGTAAATGCAAGATGTTTTAGCGGGAAGGAAAGAGAATTGCAATATTTCAGCGGTGAGACTTTGCTAAATAGAAATTGAATCTAGGTATGTCTATTTTCAATGTTATACAGCTGCTCAGTTTAAAAGATGATAGCTGTCTCTCTCACTTTGTAATCTTTGGCTGCATGAAGCATGCCCTTGTTTCTAGAAACTTCTAATTTAAGCTGCCAGGCTGAAGATACATGTAATAAAACTCATTGCATCATCAGAGCAGGAGAGAGTTTATGCTTGGAACTAAGTCGCTGGATTTGGCCAGTGAGTCTAAGCCTAGGTCTTGGTTCTGAAGCACACACAGGTGAGACAGCAGAGGGGGGAGAAGTTGCTTGGACTGTGTTAGGAAAATACTCTTCAGGTAAGGTTAGGGCCCTGGATAGCTAAATGAAATGGTTACTTAATGTGTCCTTTTTTTTTTTTTTTCTAATTGGATGCTGTTTTTTATCTGTAGGAGGATTTTTCAGATTTACAGCTTATTTGCTCTACTGCAGTATGTTAGGGGAAAATATGCCCACCAGCTTGTAAGTTATGCGCATAAAGTCACTCAGTAATCCTTTTTTTTTCCTTCTACATCCCTTGCAGCAGAAGTTGCTTTTGTTCCTCTGATTTTAAAATGAGGAAATAAGTAAATAAAAGTCCTTGTTCACCTTGCGCTCCATCAGAAATCATATGAATGGACAACATAATGACCTTTGCAGACTATTTGAAATTTACAGTGAATTCTAGTGTTTAGAGGGATAAGGGCTGGGATGTAAAATAACAGGCAATCTGTGGACTCTCCTGCGTCCTGCAGTGTAGAGCATCAGGACTCGCACCTGCCTGGGCTTATTTGCCATCAGTTCAGCTCTATCCCAGGTGGATGATGGATCTGCTGCTTTACTCCCTACTCTCTGAGCCTATTTCACATTGAGGCTATAAGTGCCTGCAATAAGAAGAATAGCTAGTTGGTAGGCTAACAGGAGGACTGCACCCTTGAAAAGGTTGTCCATCACATTCCTCATTAAACTGAGCATGTTTTGGGCGGTGAAAGTTGTTGCATCTTTAGGGGAAGAGAACATTGATTTTGATATGGGAAAGGACGGCCTTTTGTCACTTGCAGGAGGTTTTTCCCCATCAGTCTCTAAAGCTGAGTTTTAAGGTGTGATATTTATCAGAAAACAGAGTGAAATAGATCTGTTTGGATAGTGGGGAGTAGCCTAGGAATGTAAGTGGAGGGCAATGTTATTTGCTAATACACAAGACTGTCATGTCCGTGTATCTCTCTTAAAACTTTTCCTCCCATGCAAGCAATCGGAAAAGATGGTCCAATTTTAATCCGCTGCTTCTAGTCTGGTTTTAGTAACATGTCAGAGTAATCTCACCATACTTCCCGTTGAATTTATATCTAACCCTCGTTTTAAAGAATATAGATTAGGGCTTTTAACAGCTTCATGTGCTTGAGGTTTGTCAAGGCAAGTTCAAAAATAAACAATGGTATTCTTGCAAAGACAGAAAAATGATTGTATATTTTTCTTTGCAGCAAAAGCTTGGGTTTTTCTTTCTAGGACTATAAACGTCACGGTTATGCATAAAGCTACCAAGTAGTTCTCTGAATATAAGACATCTTTCTTGTCTGCCTCCTTCATGATTCTGACACAACTACTGAAGAAGTACTGTCCTTATGTGGGGGGAAAAAAAGGATGCTATCAATTGCTCTTTGCTTATATCATGGGAACCAATTGTAGTTGGGCTTCTCCAACATATGCATACATGCTATCTGGCGTGTAATACAAACATCTAAGCAGAGGCTGGCTGTGGAAAATTAAATTGCACACACATGTTTTCATAAGCGGGCCACCTTCTTATGTGTTAAATTTGCTCTTTTGCTTCTTGAACTTGAGGTTCATAGTTCAAATGCAAACCAGACAGTTATATGCTGATTTTATGGGAGTGACTTACTGAACAGTCTGTCAAACTTTTGCAGCCAACAGCAACTTCTTTTCGTTATTAGTATATAATGCATGTTCTCACACATGTCAAAGCAATATCCGTGGCATACAATAAGATGTATGACGTGGCCTTGAAAGGTGTTGCATCTCTTGACCACTCCATCTGCCCATACCTGTGCATTCATGCCCTGCAATGACTGATGGGTGCTCCAGTCTCCTGGGCAAGTTCTAGCAGTGCCACTTACTTATCTTTTTCTTAAAAGAAGTCTACTATAGGAGAATGGCCAAGACTGGGCATATTTTTCAAACCTTCTACCAGTTTTGGTGGTTTTTTGTTATGTTGTTGTTTTTTTGTTTTTTTTTTTTTTTTAAAGCTTTAAGGCTTCTTATTTAACATCCACAGGCTTTTCCCAAGTGCAATGAAAAGAGATTCTTACCTGCACAGTAACAGAAAATGAACAGTAATATGTGCAGTATTATCTCTAGGGCTGTAAAAAGGGGAACTTGTAGTGAGTCTAAGATAGGGAGAAGAAAAGCTCTTCTTAAGCCATTCTGTGAATTCTTACGGCTCCTGGACCTGATATATTTATTCATGCTCCTTGTAATAGTACCTTGTAATGGAATCAAGCAAAAGAATGTAATACTGTTTTCCCCCAAACCAGACATATTAAAATGTAGTAGTGTTTTCATATTTGTACTTCAGTATCTCCAAGAGGTCTTTCCATCTTTGTGCTAGACACTGTAAAATTTTATAGCAAAGAGGTCGCTTTTTTCCCTAAAAAGCTTTCAGTCAAGGAAAGAGCGAGCTCCCTCTGGCCTGCCTAACAACGTATAGTTTATTTGAGTAATAATCAAATTTACTAGCATGCATTTGAGAGAACCTAAGTAATTAGTGTGCCTGACTATGTAATCAGTCTGACTAATGGTCCTATTCAGTGCAGATTAGAAGACAACTGGCGTGTGCTGCTTGTAACTAAGCAGAGTTTCTCTTGTTCCCAGTCTAGACATACAGATTTTAGACTTCAGGATAAGTATGCATTCATGTCCAGGGCAGTACTTTCTTATAAAAGAAACTTGCATGCAGGCTTGCAGTCCAGACAAATACACAAAAATCTGAAATTCCTGTGAGTTTACACATTTCAACTCTTCCCCTCATTTCTGAACCTTTTGAAAACAAGATGGAGTAGGGTTTTTTGTTGTGTTTTTTTTTTTTTTTTTTTTATTATTAGATGTCTGGTTTTTTTCTTTTCCCTTTTCTTTTTACTTCACTGCTTCCCTTTCTCTTCACCATGGTTTCACGATGATTGAACCATTGTGGAATATTAATCTGGTTTGGTTGATCTTAAACCAGAGTGGGATCCTTGGGCACAGGATGTCTGGAAAACTTCAGTTGTGTGGTTTCCCCCCTCAAAAGTAAACAAACAGCTGAAAAAAAAAAAAAAAAATAAGAAAGGAGTTACAAGAGGAAAACCTGAAGATACCATAAATGAAGTGTCAGTGGCACTTTGGCTCCTCCGACTCGGCGAAGGCTGGCACGTGGTGGTGGGAACCCTCCGACTTCATCTGCACGTGGGGCCGGGGGACCTCGGTCGACGGGAGCCGGTTGGGCTCTCAGGGCGTGGGTCCGGGTTTCAGGGTTGTAATGAAAAATGCTTAACCACCTCGGCTGCTATCTTAAGATACGTGCAGCTTCGTTTCATGCTTGTCCGAACCCGTTTTGTTCTTTCTGGCAGCAAACTCTCCTCCTGCTGCAGCTCGCAGTGCTGGGGAAGGGAGGGGTGGAGAGCCAGTCCCAGTTACGCCGTTTTAATAAGTTTCAGGTTTCCTTGCTGACAAGGGTTGTGGCTCTCCATGGCAGTTCAACGTCAGAAGACATGTTGGTGGGCGCCTTGTTGGGAGAACGCCATGCCAGTGTCTCGAAGCTTTAACCTTTGCTTTGTGCCACAGCTAGCAAAGTGCCTCGGTGGCTTTTTGGGAGGACCTCGAGGTGGAAGACAGTTGAAACAAAGTCCTGCTGCAACAGGCTGAGCTGTGTAGTGCTACTGACCGCCCAGCAGCGCTTCTCCAGCAGCTGCCCATGGTCATCTGCTGGAGCCCGCTGCTGGTGTCGAACCACACCAGTCCTGGGGAAAAGCAAGACTCTAAGGGCAAAATGTACTCTGTAAGAATTCAAAATTAGGTGGCTTTGCGCTTTTTGGAAATCGTAACGTTTATACTGATTTTTGATGATGAAACCTCCTTGAACAGTTAACCTAGGAGAATATATTATTAAAAACCCACAACTTTCTGCTTGCTGTATAGAAATTCAGAATTATTGCAGCTTCTTACTCCCTCCCCCTACCGTTCACCTGTCATCTACGATTTCTGCCATGTCGCCTGAGCAAGGGTAACAGCAGAGGGACCCCCTGCCCACCTGGGACTGGTGGATGCTGCCTGTGGTTGTCTGCTGGCAGGGAGGCAGGGTCCCTTGCTCCTTCCCTCCGCAGGCACGGAGTCCTTTGTCACGGTCCTGCTAGCAGGCCATGCGAGAGCAGCACCCCTCGGGAGGGATTATTGCAGAACCATTATTTCAGAGGATTTGCAGACTTGGGCAGGCATCCCTGCAGCAAATCATACACCGGCAGCTCCCTCTCCAGCACATGGAAGCTGGGATACCTCTTTTTTTATTATTTATTTATTTATTTCTAGACTGAAAACCTGGTTTGCAGCCAGCTCCCCATCTTCTGGGAGAAATAGGAGTGTGAGGCACCCCGAGTTCACGCAGGACGTGCTGGGAAGAGCAGCGTAGCCCTGCCTGACCGCAGGCAGCACTGCGGACCGGGGTGTTGAGGTTCAGTGTCCCAGTCTCCAGGAAGACGGGCTCACTGGCGTGCAGCGCTGAAGCTGAGCTGCTTCTCCTCACCTGTGGCAAGGCTAGCATATCCTTCCAGCAGGGTGCTGCATGAAGCCGTCTTCTGTTGCGACCTCCTTGTCCCCTTTTGTCATTGCCGTGGGCTGTAGTGAGCTTTACTGCTGAGTCTGGGGAGATCGGCAGCAAAGCCGAGTGAACGATCAGTCCTCTCCTAGACCCAGGCTAGTTCCACACACGGACTCTCCCATGTCTCCAAACTGCACGTACCAGGGTCCGGGTTCACATGCTTTCATCGGAGGAAACCCTACTCACACTATGGGGAGCCAGCTGAGATTTAGGTCCAGCCTATACTATGAAATATGGCTAAAGCAACTTCTGCACCTAGACTGTGCTCTTGCCAATGCATATACAGGTTTCAGGTGCCGCACAAACGGCACTGGCTAATTCTGAGTGTGAATAAATTACCTGCACCGATTTTTTTTTTTTTTTTTTTTTTTCGTCAATACTTCCATGTTAGCAAAAACTTTTGTTGATATTTGGGCTGCATTCTCAGGCAGGGGAAACTAGGCTGTTGTGGGACCCAGCGCTAACTTGGGTAGGTTGAGAGGTGGCCTTGGAGACCTGCTGAGGGCTAGTCTGTCGCTGCCTCCCCTACAATGACCTCTGTGTGTCAGAACCAGACATGTAGGTAAGGAGGGGTGACCCCTTCCCACTGTCATCTAAGGGCATCTTCCAGTTACCTTCAGTCAGAGCTGGAAAAAAATCTGTTTAACTGAATTAATGGCTGTAGTGATGGAGGGAGTGGCCTTGCGGTGTTCTCCTTGGGTAGCTCTTTCCTGAAAGGCTGATGAATTGTCTTGAGATTATTGCGCATGATAAAAGTTAACTTTGAAATATCATAGCCTTGTAAACAAGGCTCCCATAGAAACTGTACTGTATGCTTAAGTTTGGGGGAAATGCCCGATATTTCACGTTTGCTTACCTATAATTGTGTTCTAATCTTTCTCTGTTGTGTGTTATGTATCATCGTGTACATACTTGTTCTCTTAGATGGACGTCCTTAGGAGCTTACGGTATTCAGGCCTTGAGTTCCTCCCCTTTCTACCTCCCACCCCACTGTGTAAGTTACCATTATACACCTACAATTTTGGGGTAAGGGGAACTGAATAGATAGCTACCTTATTAAAGGACTGCTTCAGTGAAGAAGCTTTGAGCTGTGAATAAAATGTGCCCTTGGCTGACTCGGTAGCAGTGTGACTGTGTCAAAGCCTCATAACGCAAGCAACCTGCAGGAAAAAAAACAGGTAGTAAACACTGGCTTAATGAAAAGCCTCTCTGATCCTATTAAAAAAAAAAAAAAAAAGAGCATGAGCGAGGGACTGATGTTCAAGCCAGGGTGTTTGCATGGCATTGGGATCACTTGTAACCCAGTTCCCATTTTCTGGATTAGAGCAACAGTAAGTAGTGGCAGAGGCGTGGGTAGGAGCGTGGTGTGCAGGTTGCCAGTCAAGGGAGGGGTATGGCTTGACTTTACGAGGCAATTAGTGTTAGTGCAGAAATGCTGTTTTGTAATATTATAGAAGAAAAAAAAAAAAGGATTCAAAGTTAGTTTATAAAAAAGCGTAAAGGGACTCTGGTTTTTGTTGTTTGTTAAAATGAGTAGCTCATACTTCAGATTTACACTTTTAGGATTTCTCATACTCAGATTTTTGTAACATAAAAGCAAGGAAAACTAAGGCTATTTTTTTTTTTTTTTTTTTTTTTAAGCAGGCAAAGACACCTATCTAAATTTCACCAGAGTTGCATCAAAATGATCTTGGAAAGTAGTTACTTGAAGATAATTTCAGAGTTCTGCCAGTTCACTCTCATGTTTGCCTCTTGCCTCTTCTGATCTTCTTGCTTATTCTGCTTCTCTGGAAACCTGTCAATACAGAAAGATGTGAAATGTGTTTTTTAAATTAAGGTAGGAATGTCCTACTGAAGCAGACACACTGTTCCACGTTGTGGGAAAAAAAAAAAAGAAGTTGTTTGATTAAAAAAGTGATTTGAGTACAATCGAATATTGTTGCTGTGAGGTGTGCAGTATTTACACTAGGAGAAACCAAGCCAAGATTTGGAGAAACTAAAATAAAATGGAAACGCTTAATTTATGAGAGTTTTATAGTTGAATGTTGTCAGGAGATCTGAAAGCTGAGATTACGTGTATATGAACTTCCTCTGTGCAGGTGCAAGTTGTCACGTCTTTTAATTCACCAATGGCTTTAGAAATGTTCAATGCACTGGGTGTTTTTGCCTTTAGCAGTGGATTGTGAATGGTGCCTGCCAGTATCGTTTTCTTGCTTTATGGCGAGTGAGCCGTAAACTTGCAGCCTCCAGCGGTGGGCGGCGGGAGCTGAAGGGCTGCCCACTACCTGGTGTGAGGAGTGAGGGAAACCAGAGCCCGACGCTGTGTCACCCTGCTGAAGGGCTGGAGCACTTCTCCCACAAGGACAGGCTGAGAGAGTTGGGGTTGTTCGGCCTGGAAGAGAGAAGGCTCCGGGGAGACCTTATAGCAGCCTTCCAGTACCCGAAGGGGGCCTGCAGGAAAGGTGGGGAGGGACTCTTTATCGGGGAGTGTAGCGATAGGATGGGGGGGCAATGGTTTCAAACTGAAGGAGAGGAGATTGAGATTAGGTATTAAGAAGAAATTCTTTACTGTGAGGGTGGTGAGACCCTGGCACAGGTTGCCCAGGGAGGCTGTGGATGCCCCATCCCTGCAAGTGCTCAAGGCCAGGCTGGATGGGACTTTGAGCAGCCTGGTCTAGTGGGAGGTGTCCCTGCCCATGGCAGGGGGGTTGGAACTAGATGATCTTTAAGGTCCCTTCCAACCCAAACCATTTTGTGATTCTATGAAGTTTGACCGCAAGACCATCCATTTTGGTGTAAAAAACCCTTTCTGGCTCTGTTTTCTTTTTCTTTCCTTCCAGCTCCCTCTGCTGAGGGGTCTGTGGTCCCCCTTCACAGGGTGGGTGGACCAGCAGGACCCAGGGCACTGCAAGGACCTCTCAGACTTCATAGCTGGTGCTGTGGCAGAGCCTCCTTGGGTCTGGTGATAATACGGTGGTGATAATTACCACAAACTTTCATGACAAAAGCTTCCCGCCAAGCAGCTGTGCCTGGTGGCAATTCTCCCCCCCCCGCCCCGGGCAGCCCCCTGGTTGCCCTCCAGGCTGGTTGCAGGGGGGACCGGGATGGTCCCTGCAGGGTCTGGGCACCATCTGCACCCACCAGCTGCGGTGGCCGCCTGGGCAGGGTCGGTTCATAGGCAGCGTTGGGCTGAGAGGAAGATAGAGGAGGGGGGAGTCCAAAAGACTCACAATGGCGTTTTGCGCCAGGTTTTGTTTGATATTCCGGAGGGCCTCGTCGGAGTATCGCCTTCTCCGGCCAGTCATCATCTGGGGCAGGGCTTGGTTTGCATGGATGGCCCCTCGGAGCTGCAGCTCCTACATTACTGTTGCCTCTGGTTTCATTACTGTGATGCTGCACACAGGCTGCTCCTATTCTAGCCTCAGAGGCAGTCCGGTCAGCTGCCTGCGGGGTTTTCATGGTTTTTCTTTTTTTTTTTTTTTTTTTTTTCTTCATTTTTAGAAAAAAAGACCTATTGAGATTAATTTCTTTGTGCCTCAAAAAAAAAAAAAAAAAAGAAAAAAGAAAAAAAGCTGGTGTAATTTGGAGGCTGCTTGTTGAACAGAGTTGTTCCAGTTCTTGATAGTGGGGCATTTTATTCAAATTTGGTCTTGTTCATTCAGTTGCAAATAGTCATTGTTTATCTCATATGAATCATTGAATAAATATGAATTTGAAACTGAGAGTTTCACTTGAGCTCTAACTGATGTTGACAGTCAAGCTACTGCTTTCAGTGCCTGGCATTGTCCATAGATGCACTTTATTTTGTGTGGAAAATGAGGGATAGAGGGTGAGGGGGGGGTTGTGGATTTTTTAGTGTTTTGGTCTTCCTTCTGACAAGAGGAAACCATCGATTTTCATCGCCTTGTCCATGGAGCTAGTTAAGGCAATTGAAACATTGAAAGCAAAAGAAGTATTGTCATTACATCTGTTTACTGGGTGCTGCTGGCAGGAACATGGACTTGGAGGGGTGCCTTTGGTGGCGTGTCCCAAGCCAGATAGAGGATTGAACCCATAGTGATTGTTGGTCCAGACCTTCCTCTGGTACCTGCTGGGATCTGCTCTCTGCCTCATATCACAGTGCCCTGCAGGTCAGAGGCCTCTTCCCTGGCTTGCTGGTTTCCAGTTGAGACCCTGCTGTTGACCAGCTAAGGCCTATCTTGTGGTACCTCTGCTGCATCCTGCCCTTGGACTACTTCATTTGGTCTGGCATTCTGGGAAAGCCTGGGCAGCTGCAATCCCTCCACTTCTCTTTTCAAGAAAGAGAAAGGAGCACTTCCCCATGGTGAAGCAAGTGCTGGTGACGTACCAGGAATGTTTCATATTTTCTGCAGTGCCGTGGTCACGGTTTTTGTAGGTGGGCTTCTTAGAAATCGGGCTTTGTGGTGTCTTCAGGTGCTGTATAAATAGGTTATACAAAGTTACTTGCAAAGAAAGTTAAATAAAAGATGCACTTTTTTTTTTCTTGTAAGAATTAGCATGGACTGCCTAGAGGCTTACTATAGTATAATCTAGGTAAAATTCATGTGTTTAATTTGAATTAAATTTCATTATTGTCTGTGTACGCAAGCCCAATTGAAGGGTCATAAGCGCTGAACCTGTAAGTGGAAGCTTGTTCATACTTGATGATAGAGCTTGTCTACGAATGGAAAAAGGTTAGCGTGTGGAATAAACTCCCTTGAAATACCCCTTGTGGAATAGGCATTAGGTGGGAAGTCTTGATCAGACAGGCTTATTGACAGCAGTCAACACATAGGGAAACAAGAAAAAGGTGTGATTTAGTGGGTTTGCTGAGCTCTGCGGCGGCAATGACCAGGATTGCCATCCTGGCAGCGTGCTTTCCCACGCTGCAGAGCTCGGGAGCAAAGAGGGATATTCTGCACGGGTGTGAAAACCCAAAAGTTGTAGTAGGAAAGCCTTTCAGGAGAGAGGCTGCAAGCCTCTGCTGGCGGTGTCACTGCTGGAGGTGGGGGAAGGTGCCGGGACAGGCTTCCCGCAGTTGAACCTGGGAGCAGTTCCTGACCCAGATATCCCAGGCCCTGGCAAGGCTGAGAGGTGTTATGACAGGGGGACTGAAGAGAAGGATTTGGAAGAGGTTTGATTGATAGGAGGAGGAACGAAGAGTGAAAATGGCTGGAACCAAAGTGAGCAGGGGATAAGAACAAAATAGAGCATTATACACAATGTATGGGTTGTGTAGGTACGGTAATGTGCAAAGTGGACACGTAGGCATTTTGCATTAGAAGTCAGGATTAGTATCTAACTGGGAAGGGAGGTTGGGGAGTGGGGCGATTCCCAGGGTAAGTGGGGAGGAATTTTACAAAATGGGCAGTAAATAAGCTGTTTCTCAGTTGATGTGTGTATGGCATATTTGCTTGAAGAAAAGGCTAGTGTTAGTCACAGTAGTAAAGACACCAGTTTAGTTGGTAATATTTTTTTTCTTGACACCAATAAACACCTTACATAAAAGTATTTAATTTTCCTCCAAAGTTTAACAGATAAGAAACTTGTAGGGTTTTTTTTGTTGCTTTGAAAAAGATTAAATTATACTGCATCAAAACAAGCCTTGGACTTGGGGTACATCTTGTTGCCTGTAAGATTGCTGGGACAACGGAATGGATGTCTAAGGTCATCTGTTACAGAGAAATAGTAAATTATTGGACAAAATCATTACCTGGGTCACACTCTTGTCATGATTAACTGTAGAATTTAAAATGTCAGTAGTTAATCTGCTTTACATTTGGTCTTAAATTGCGTTTGATTTATAAGAGAGCCTCATTGTCCTATATTTTAAGTATCTACTTAGGCAGTAGATCTCTCCAGGAAAAAAGAGTAAATGACAAGATTTTTATTTTTGCTTTTAATCTGTGGGTCCTTGGTCTTGCCGTGATTTATTTTTCTTCCTGGAACGCTGCATTCCACAACTTGTAATGTGAGCCCAAGGCCTCTTTTTTTCTGCTTGGACTCATGTATAAAGACATTTTGTAAAATTTATTGCATTCTTTTAGCTTCTAAACATGAGGGAAACACAAATGATGATCCTCAGTTCAGACCAACAGCAGAGAATTAAAAAAAAAAAAATTGATACTTTTAAGTGGATGTTTCTCTGTACAGTCTTGTGTATTTTGCTAGGCTAAGCCCATATCTCTGCTGCGGGATCAGTGACCATAAGCAAAAAGATGCCTTAGAAAACTGAAGGCGGTGATGTCTTGAACATATGAGCCAAGTCCTCTGGAATTGCTGTTGAGTCGTGTGGATTTTTGTGGACATCACTGTAGCAGTTGGGATTAACCTTGTGGAAGAACTCACATAGAGCAGCCCATGGGGCAACTACAGGAAGGCTGATGGCTTCAGGTTTTGGGTCACAATTAGCTTTGCTTTCTGGTGTCTGTGGGGTGGCCAGATGCTGTAGTAGTTGGTTTGCTAATATCATAGGCATTATTGAAAAAAGTTTGGTTGTTTAGTTGTATCTTCTACTGTTTGTAAACCTATCTCCCAGATGACATCTGCACAATACCTCTTTGCTTTCTCCTTCCCTATCTTACTGAATTTTATGTTTAAACTACCATATTTTACGTTATCCCTCTGGTTATGTGGATTTGAGCAACTTAATTTAAATTGAGTGCGAGAAGACTTTGATATTTCTGTTTTCCGTGTATGAATATCAGTATAACATTCTGTAATACCCTGCAGTTTCTAGAGTACACCTAGGGTGCATAAAAAGTTTTTTTACGTAGGAAAGGGCAGCAGAGGGAGGTTGGTTGCTCCTTTTCTGTTACCCCTAGCAAAAAAAACCCTCTTTATTTAATGCAACACCAGCAATGACAGGGATGTGCTGAGCTGGGTAACTGTTCCCCAGCACCGCAGCAGCCAGTACTTGGCATTGACCAGACGCCACCACGTCTGGCGTGTGTTATCAGCAGTGAAGCTGATGGCTCGTGACCAGCCGAAACTGTTGCTGCCTGCATGGTGGGTGATGGCCACGAGGGATGGTCCGGGCGTGAAGCTGTGGGCAGGGGTCCCATCCCCGTCCAGAGGCAGCAGCAGTGGGGAGCCAGCGCCTGTCACTACCCTTTGCTCTAATCCAAATCTCAGTTTTTGAATTAAAGAAAGAGACCCGCGCCTGCACCGATTGGAAGCTGTGCTTGGGAGGGACCCAGGAAGGCTCAGAAGGGGCTGTTTTAAAATGCTCAAAATACCTAAATTTTTCAGTAGATGATCTTGCACATACAGATTCAGTAACGATCTAGTTTGGCTTCCAAGACGCAAACCTATTTCTGCCCTTAAATAAAAATTGCGTGGAAATATTGCTTAAAATGATTAAGATTCAGCTATCGGTCAAATACTGAATTGTTGATTAGGAAACTTTTAGAGGACCTTCTGCCTTCCTCCCATCCAATATTGATCATCAGCATCAGACCAAAAAACCCAGCTAATTGTGAAAAACACCCTGAGAGATTTGATTGTGTTGTGTCAGCACGGACTGGAAAGCCAAACTCTGATTTGTAGCTTTTGCAAGAAATGGGGATTGCGTGCGTGCGGCTTTTTGATGTGCTTTACCTGAGCACTTAATTCAGCATTCTCCTAAACTCACTTGGCTCAGCTGTTGTGAAATCCCTTGATACCACTTAATGACCTTATTCAAGCAGGGATTTTTGTCACTTGGCATCATGTCACAAAATGATACACTGAGAGAGAAAGCATGTGTGCGCCTGTCATTGGGGGCCCACTCTGACCTTCTTTCCTGATGTTAATAAATTGTATTACAAATTAAATCTTTTGTTAAAATATAATTTCCATTAGATCTTGAGCTTAGGGGTAATTTGTCAGTGCAGAAAATTAATTAGACATTGTTTTGTGATATTCCCCTTAAATGGAATACTTGAAAGGCTTCTTATTTTTTTCTCATGCCAGATTAATTGTGCAGGATAAAAATGTCATTTTCAACATAAAGAAGTGGGGAATATGAAGGTCTTCATCCTAGTGGTTTTCATGCTCTTTTAAAAGCATCAATGAAATTAATTTAATTGCAGTCATATGCCTCAAACTCCTGATTTGTTGGTTGGATGTTTTCTTTACTTGCTCACTGGTAGTTTTAAAAGAGTATATTCATGTAAAATACTAGTAATTCCAAATTGCGTGGAGCACAAGAAATGCTTTTTCTGAACAAAATATAGAGATACGCTCATCTAACAAATGCTTGCACATCATGGAGTACAATATTGCACTGCTCATGCAGCAGTATTTATGAATAGGTATGGTATTTATGAATAGGGAAAACTATATCTTTATTTGCTAAAGCCATAATTTTCATTGTATGTCTTTGACTTAGGATGTGGTTTAGGAGTCATTGGCTTTCCAGACAGAGTCCTGTATGAAATTATTTATTTATGTTGCTCCACTGTTTCTTAACAAACCCCTTCACGAAACATCAACCGCCAAACCCCCATTTACCTGGTTCTCATCTGGAGTCCCATGCGTGCTGCTGTACGTTCTTCAGCTTCCTACAATGCGTTAGAGAACGTCCGACTGGCATCTTCTGCAAAGAGAAGGTCCTTGCTTCCTGCAGCGACATTTGGGGATCTGGATAGTGTTTCACAGGGTGACGTGGGAGTCTGTCACCTCTGTGCGATGCAGTCATGACCACGTCCCAGAGATGTTGGTGTGCTGCTGAGGACTTCCCTCTAACTTCTTTTTCCTTGGTCCTGTCCATGTCCAAGGCTAATGTTCTCATTGTGAGGCGATGAATTAATTTTCTCTACCTTTCCTTTTTTTGTCATCCGGGTAGTACTTTTGGGAAGTATGAGTGTAGTTCTCACTCTCAGTGTCTAGGGCTGGATGTTGTGTCCTATAGCAGATCTGGCAAATGCTGCGGGTATCACGATGGTTGAGCAGGCAGACCTTGACACCGCTCTGGGTATGTCCTTATCACAGCAAGGCTGATGAATTTTGCCCAGTTCTGGAGAGAACAGAATTGGGTTAATAATCCTGTTGATTTCTGAACAGACATGAATCAGCACATGGGGTCATGTCATCAAAGGTTTGAAACAGGCTGTCACAACCAGACCAATATGGTTTGTTTTCACACTTTCTGCATGTCACCCTATTTTTAATACTCATTCAGATTTTCCTGTCCTCACTCACCTGTCTCTTCAATATTTCCCTTTTTACTAGAGAAAGAAATCTGACTCAGTAGTGCGTGGTTACTTTTTTTTAGTCACGTTTTCTTTTCTTCTTCAAGACAGACAAAGCAGCGTTCCTCCAGCCCTTGAGTGTGGGTTCTCCTTTCAGCAAGCTGTAAATATCTGGGCGTCTGATAGTTCCCTCCTACGTTATTTTTGAACTTCAGAGTGCCCCTTACAGCTTTTTATCCTGTTATGCAGGGAACTTGGTAGCATCAGTCCCCCGGCTTTTCAGGTTGCTTCCTCATCTGAGTCCCTTTTTGGCGTGTTCATCATGACACTAGTAATCCGTGGTAGGGACAGACAAGAAGCTTTGGAGCGTTTTTCTCCTTTCCCGGTGAAATGCTCTTTACTGTTGTTTAGTTAGGTTCTCTGTTTTGTATTTGTATTTCTTGAGCTTGTTCTTTTTGTTGTTGCTTTTTGCATTGCTCCTTCCTATCTCAACCTCTAATTTTCACTTCCATAATAACTCTGAGAGGTCTTATTTTGCGTGCTGTCTCTTTAGGGTTTAATTTATAGTTTTCCATGTATTCAGCATGTTTGTTATCTTGGACCATTTATATCTTGAGAGGAAAGAAATTTTTGCTGAATTCTCAGTTAGGCTTCTCTTAAATCTTATTCCAAGTTTCCTGCATGTTTTACTTGACCTTCCAGAAATGCTGGCCAGATCCTTGAGGATGGATGCTCCTGAGCGCTGCCAACAGGCTCCTCTTGAAGTTCAGGAGCCAACTCATTCATCTTCCTCTTCTGGATGCTGACCCCACAGAATGGCTCTTAGTTCCTATTTCCTGAGGATTTCATCTGCTGTGATATTTCATAACGTGACCTTCTAATTAGTAACGATAAAGTTCAAGGTAGCTGTTTCACATCCTTATCCCAATAAAGTCGTGAGTCAAGATGGAATAAAACAAAAGCAGACCTTTCAGGGCTTGAGCAGCAGGACTTCTAAAAGCCCATTTTAAGGAAATTTGGTCTGCATATGTGATCCTGCTGCCCTGTCTGATGACTTTGATCTTGTTAGATGATTTTGACCAAGTTTCACAGTGGGTTTAGGAAACCTGAAGGATGTGTGTCTCTGGTAAAAACTAAAAGTAAAGGAAAAAGTAACTCCCCAGCCTTGGGGAAGAGACTCTCTTTCGTTCTGGTCTGGATGGCAGCCATTATCACCAGTCGGTGCGTTTTCTATCTGGTCGACACACAGGCATATCTCTGAGTCTGCTCACAGAGCTGTTTCCTCACCCAAACAAGGAGGCAAGGCGTGGAAAAGCTGGAAGTGTGAGAACAACCAGCCTGAAGAGGAGAAAATAGTGGGTTTGAGTGTGAGGGGTGAATCTGCAAAGACTATCTTCAATAGTCCTGCCACTCACAAGTCAGTAGTCACATTGCTTTTCTCGGTGCGTTTTTATTAATTCCTGATGTTAATAAACGTGCTTAGTGATGTATGGAGTGCCCTGCCTACCCTGCTGACCTGTGCATCACATACCAAAGAACAGAAATCACACATACAAAAATTCTTCTCCTAGAAATGATGTTTTGTTTCCTTTCTGTGTTCACATGAGCCACACTCAGAGGATATGTGCCACCCCCTTTTTTGGTTTCCTAATTCTCTTGAGTCTGTTTTTCTGTTGTGATTCCATGCTGATACATGGTTTCTGTTAAGTTACTTACTTTTCTAGGATTTGCTCTCCTTAAATCCCTTTTATTTCCAAGTCTTCCAGCATACAGTATTCTTTGTTAGGCAGTATGAACTTTGGGCTTTTTTTGTCACGGTTCTTCGAACTAGGGACTGCAGTTTATTACTCTTGAAACATAACTAATTCCAGCTTGTGCTTTGTCTGGTTAGTCTTGGGACCACTAACACTGTTTTCATCCCCAAAGTTTTGCTGTCAGTTGATGCTGGTTACATTCGTTCTTTCTGTCGGACATCTGGACCGCTTGCCTCTGGATCTGGAGTACAAGTGGCTGCTTTCTCCATCCTGGCCAGCACCTCTCTGCCCTGTACAAATGCTTGACCTGTCATCTTGATGGTTGTTTACCACAAAATAGAGCTCAGATCTCTCAGTGCCTGGCTTTTTCCTGCAGTTAGGGATTGTGCTTTGGATGATCTGAATCTGTGAGAACTTTCTGATGGTTTGCTTGTGTGTCCCGTTGACATCTGTGCTCGCCAGCGCTCGGGCTGCTGGTTATTCAGCTTCTTCTGTCGGCTTTATAAATATTATTTCAAAGGAAGGGTTGTGTTTTGGGGGTTGTTTGGGTTTTTTTTTTTTTTTTTTAATATTCCACATCATTAAAGTATCTACATTAACCTCATACTTGAATTTCTTATACTGACACGGTGACGTTAGCAGGGACTGGTATTGCCTGAGTAGTGCTGGCTACAGGATGCAGACTTATGTCTGTAAGGATGAGTTGACAAGATGTAAATTAAAAGGAAATGGGAAGCTGAATTCAGAAGCTATTGCTTTATAGTCTTTAGTGGTGTCATTAGTATTCATAGAAGTTTACTTAACTAGATTGGGGATGTGTACAACTTCTGAGCATATTTGTGATATTTTTACAGAAGATATGTAGAAGTGTTTTCTGATCGAGTATTTAAATTGTGGTTTTTTAGAGCTTTTACTGTCTGTTTGGAACAGGCTTCAGAAATTCGTCCTGAAAGTGCGTTAATTAGAAATCGATTCGACCATTCATTTTCAAATATCTGCAGCACACTGAATTTAGCATGCTACTTGCATCGGGAATAACGACCTAACCTGATAGCGATCCTGACCGGAGAATTGAATGGAAACATTTAAGTGTATTTCAGATCAAACATATAAACACTTGCAGCTTATTAGAGCAATAATTTTCACTTACTGTTTTGCACTGTAAAACATTTCCTCCCAGAGTAATTTGAGTATAAGTGGGTTTTACTGTTAGGGGTGAGGTTTTGTTTGGCTGGTTTTGGATTTTTTGGTAATGATTATTGCTTGGTTTATTTTTCTCTTGATAAAGTCCAACAGTAGTCCAGCGTGAAACAAGATTACATTTGCCCTTAAAAAGGAAAAGACCTTATAGTCCTCAGTGCATTGTCAGTATGTGGCAGTTTCATATGAGCCCTGTGTACGTATTTGGGGCTTCAGTTATTGTCTGAGAAGCTTTAGAAGAAGGTATGGCTGGCAGACTATTATATTTTACAAGTTTGCACACTGATAAACTGGATAGGGAATATGGGTATGAAAGCCCTGTTCTCAGATAGGGGTTTTTGAATGTATGCTCTGATGGTTGTATTTTCTTTGTTTCCCCTCTTTCAGGTATTCACTTATAAACAGAGCACGATCACGCACCAAAAAGTAACGCCTATGCATCAAACGAGCTTAGAGAGCGTGGAAGACATGGCAGCACTCGTAGATCTCCATGAAGGCTCCATTATGCACAACTTATTCCAGCGCTATCAGCAAGATAAAATCTATGTAAGTTTCTTCTGAAATTAAGAAAAATATCCAGAGGGAATGTTTCTGAATGTGTAAGTGCTGTGTGGGTTTTGCTGTTCTGTGGTATCTCCCTTCCTAACGTTCTCCAGTTCTTTGTGTATCCACATAGAGCTGAAGCTTGCATCATCTAGTGACTTCTCGCCAACAGTGACGGAAGGAGAAGGTAGCTCAGGTCTGGCCAGGCAATCCCTTGGAAACCTTGAAAAACTGGCATGCTCCATAGGCTTTTACACTTCCAGTGACAGGGTTGTGTGAAGGGCTCTTGTTTCTTTCTTCTCCTTTAGGCTCTCTGCCCCAACGGTGTGGGCTGTGTGTGTCACCAGAGAGGATGTGGTGGGATTTAAGCTGTGACTGTCATCTGAGATCCCATCAGGCCAAGATCCAATTCTGATTGGCATCCCCTTTTCTACTGTAGTAGAAAGGGGATGGTATTACGATTGTCACGCTGAGGACCTGTGCCTTTAAATACAGATAGTCGGAGTCGGGGTGTATGAGAACAGGCAGCTGTTTAGCAGTTTCAAAAACAAGAAGGAGTGAGTCTGCAGAGAATTCTTTTTCTCAGCTCTGTAATGAAGGTTTTTGTGATTAGATTTACCTGCTTTTTAAATATTTTCATTTATCTGGAACTGACTAGATATGAATCTTTCCTAAATCTGGAACTACACTACATGTAAGAAAGATATATGGAATATTAGTGGCTGTTACAGATTGTGAAATCTCACTTTTCGGTGGTTCAGTAGTTGGTGGGTTGTTTTTTTAAAAAATAAGTAATTACAGAACATAAATATTTTTTGTTTGCATCACCTGTCTAGACCCTCAATTTGGCCATGTACATGCTTTATTCTAAGCATCATCTATTAGGTTTGGCTTCTTTATTTTTAAACATGAACATATCTTAACATAGAAATAAACTTTCCCTGTATTTAGATAAAAAGCAAAAAAGGGCACAAGGAAATTATGTGCCTTTGTAGATTACCTTTAAAGGGACTAGTACGGAGAATGCTAAATGTTGAGGTAGTTCTCTTTACAAAAGTCTTTATGTATGTTTTTTCTCAAAACAAATGAACGATTTTACCTTTCAGAAAAATCAGTAAACAAAAAATGAATGGCATATATGAACAATCTTGCACGTGCAGGGGGGGGAAAAAAAAAACCTACTGGTAAGAGTTTAGTCTTCCACCAGTGTTATTAGCTTAGAATACAATACTCAATGTGAGTCCAAATAAAAAAAAAATGCATTTGTTTTCTGAGCAGTTACGTGTACACGGATGTGGGGCGCGGATGTCAGCCTTTCTCCCTTTCAAAAAGCACGTGTGTAAAAGGCGGTGATTTTTTTGAAGAGGCAAAGAATAGCCTTGTTCTGAAGAGACATGTCCTAGCTTATTTCTTAGCTTGTCAAGGCAAGTTTAGGGTATTTTGCTACTTGGTGCTCAGTGCGGTGTACGTTTCTAGACAAACAGGTTTGTGTGCTGTTAATAATGACAGATCTGCAGTTGCTGCTGAATACTCGTTGTCCCTTCAGTTTTGCTGATTTTACTGCTCACCCTTTTTGGCTCCAGCTCATCTGAAAAATGATTGAAAAGGTGACTGGAAAAAAGGTGTGTTTTGAAACGCATCTGAAAGTGTCTCTGTTGTCCTATATATGTAACCAGGACCTCATGTAAAAAGCATCTTCTTTTCTCTCTGTCCTCATTGGTACCCCACTCCTGTTGTGCCAATAGTAATGTTTTAGTAGGATAGGGCTCCAGGAACAGAAACCCCAAGAAAAGATGATTAAATAGCTTGAATAATTTTATGAAAACTTGATAGATACATGAGCACATGTTTTAGGAGGAGGTATTGTCATTGCAAAATGAACTGTATCTTTTCAAGCCAAAATCTCTTAACTGTGTTGAACAGTTCAATGATATTTTAACGTTTGATGTTAAAAAAAAAAAAAAAAAAAAGGACTGAAAGGTGCATTACGTTTAGCTTTGTTGAAGGCATACTTGCAGCTGAAGAAATTAGATTCCTGGTCATTCTCCTTTGGGACTAGTGTCTTATGCAGGAGACTGTCTGCATACTACTGTCTTGTGCAGGACAGTAGAAACCATTGGAGTTCATGCCAGCAGCAATCAAAACTTTCCAGATTGTACATTTGCCTTCTCCCTTCCCTCCAAAAACTCCTCTCCCTTTGGCCAGGAATTGCTTCATGGGTGTAGTGGACATACTGTCTGTCTCTTGTATGTGCTTTGGCCACCTTGGCCGAATCTGTCCCGTGTGCATTAGGGATAAATTAGAAAGGCGTGTGCCCCCTCTCCGCTCTGAGCTTAGGGTCTGATCATCCCACTGAAAGACTCCTTGCCATCCTCGAATATAAACCACCACATAATTGCCGCGTCCTGGCTTTTAGCTTACAGGTCCCTCTTCACTTCAGCTCTGTGCACCTCCTTGTCCGCATCCGGGGTGGGGCGAAAAGATAGGCAAAGGTTTATGCTGCCATTTTTTGACTTACATGCTTGTAGTATTACAAGCATATTCGTGTGGTTCTTGAGTCTGGCAGCTTTTTGTTAGCTTTCTCAGTGGCAATGAGACCCGGAAGCACCTTTGTACCCTTAATGAAGAATGCACTTAATTAGGATGTAAGTTTTGAGGCTCGCTTCTTCAAACACACAAAAAAATTATATGAAGTGCAATATACTAAATTGTAGTGTAAAGTATATATAATTTCAAAAATTCAGAAGAAACAATTAAAAGGAAAATTAAACAGTTGCTTTCTGAGGAAGACAATTATTTATGTAAATCTTCCACTGTTAACTTGTGTGTTTGTCTGTATTTGAGGAGCTGTTTCTCCAGCAATGAGCATTTAAGTAAATACCTTCAGATGTTTGAATCCAGTTTAATCTTCCTTTACTTAATAACATCTTTGTCTCACATAATCATACCCGTGTTCCTAAACTCTTCACTACTTCCTAATTAATGCTATAAAGATATTTGCTATGGATGCCAAGTTTTGTCAAACATGTCAGTGACTTTCTTTGCTGCTGCCAGCAACTACAGTTACAAAGGGTCAGCAGGGGATTTTATGTGTTTCTTGCTGTTTCTTGAGGAGGGAGAAATGTCCAGAGAAGGGCCACGAGGATGATCAGAGGGCTGGAGCACCTCTCCTATGAGGACAGGCTGAGAGCGTTGGGGTTGTTCAGTCTGGAGAAAAGAAGGCTCAGAGCAGAGGAGACCTTACAGTGGCCTACCAGTATCTTAAGGGGGCCTACAAGAAAGCTGGTGGGGGACTTTTTAGGATGTCGGGTAATGGTAGGACTAGAGGGAATGGATTAAAACTAGAGATGGGACAGTTCAGACTGGACGTTAGGAAGAAGTTCTTCACCATGAGGGTGGTGAGACACTGGAACAGGTTGCCCAGAGAGGTGGTGGAAGCCCCATCCCTGGAAGTGTTGAAGACCAGGCTGGATGGGGCTTTGAGCAGCCTGGTCTAGTGGGAGGTGTCCCTGCCCATGGCAGGGGGGTTGGAACTAGATGATCTTTAAGGTCCCTTCCAACCCGAACCATTCTATGATTTAGCACACAGACTATGTTCGTAGCGTGAATGATGCTTGGCTCTGTACTAAATGAGTGGAGGCTCTAAGCTGAATCTGTGCTGCTAGCGAGAAGGTGAATGACAGAAGTTGTTCGTGTCTATGTGCAACCATCTTTTTGTATCAGTGTCAAGTCTGTTGACATCTGCTTGTGATACTTTTTGTCTGAATTTCCATAAAAGTAAAGAGTGCGTGCTTTCCCTTTTTGGCCTGCGAGAAGCATGGGATGTACAAAACCTTTCTTGATGACTTAAAGCAGGCTCTTGTCTGGTATTTTTTCATGTTTCTTCGTTAATACTGCTTTTATCTAAAAGTTTGCTTCTGGGCTATCGCTGCTTTTGTTGTCTGGGAAAAGGAGCAGAGTTAGGATGGCAGCGATCATATGGTGCAGGGGGTTTCATTGCTACTTCCTCCCACATTTTACTCCATCAGGAACAACTTGATATGGGAGGTCCAGCTTCTGGACATGGGCATATGAGGTTTAGTGCCCATCTTTGAACGCTCAGATTAGCTTCAGTGCTAGGCTGGTATGTGGCAAAATATAGAAAGATGAACACTGGTGCTAAAAGCGGAAGGTGGCCACGTTTGAAAACGGAGCCTTTTGTGAAGGCGAATGAGGGATTTCGTGGCCTCTGAAGCAAGGCCAGCTCGAGGCACGCGATGTGGAGAGGGGAAGTGCTGCGGCGGCCGTTCTTGTCGCTGTTCAAAGGCCAGCTGTTCCCAAAGCTGTTGATTCTGGTTTACTTTTAGTTAAGTACACGTTGCGGAGGAGACTGGCCTACCTAGCCTTGGAGAGGACGCCGTCAACCGCACCGCGTGGATTGCGCTGCAAGACGCACAAATGATGGTGTTTGGGCTGGGGCTGGGATGAGCCGCGGTTGTCCTGTCTCTGGGACCAGCGGTTAGCTCCCGACGGCAGGCGAGCGAATTTCAGCAGAGCAGACCCAAGAATTACAGAGCAGCTTTTGCTGAGGCGAGGGGCGGGCTGGAAATAACTGCAGTATACATTGCGCGGGTCAGTACGGAGGTTTTCAGCGTCAGATCCACCCTTGTTTGCCTGAGTTCGAGCAATAAACAGGTTTCAAAGCACATCTGATTAGTTCTTTCCTTTTGAGTTAAGCTCTGAAGTGCCAGGCAGGCACGTTCCCCCTTTGAAGTGGTGATGGTTTGACGCGTGCCCGTCTTGTTTAGGTGGAGAAGGTGTGCCCGTGCCCCGAGAGGCGTGCTGCCTCGGGTGGAGCGCTTGGCCGCCCTCCCCTCACGGGGGAGAAAGGCCACCAGGTTGTCCAGCAGTTGGGTGCGGTGGCCAGGAAGGGTGAGAGGGAGCATAACCTATTTTTGCTCGCTTTCAAATTAGGACTGCAGCTTGCCCGCCGATAATTAAAACCATCTGTTAGGCTTGTCTGCGTATGTATAAAAAACTTCTGTACCAGCCACGTAGACATGTAGCGCTGTACCAGCCACATCCACATCAGAGGGAGGATGATGGCAATTAGGAGCTCAGTTTTCATGGCTGGCTTCCTTTTGTCTTCAGCTGAAGCAACAAACAAGGAATAACTTGGATGAGAAAGCAACTTTTCTCTGATTTTTAAGGTGTTAAACTGGAAAAATTGTCTCTTCCCTGACACGGTTGCTCGCAGAGCTCCTCACCACTTCATCACACTGAATGCTCAGTTATCTGTTCTTAAAAGGTATATTCAGTTATTTATGCATCAATTTTTAAATCTATTTGTATTTGTTTACTTTAGCAGCATGTTCAGTTGTAGTTTGTTAAACTTGCAGTAATTAGACAATTTATCTCCCTCGAAGTCATGGGGGTTCCCTGAGGCAACTAGTTGATGTTTGTGCAATATTAATCGATAACCACTGTCGGGGTTTTTTTCAAATTCTGTTTGCAGGCACAGACACTTTAGTATCTAGGTCAGTTGGTCTCGGTGACTTGTTTGTCTAGGTTTTTGCACGTTTGTTTTTTTCTGAGTACAGTAAAACTCATTTCAGATCTGGTGCAGTTGTTCTGTGCCATGTTATGTTGGTCAGCAGGAAGTGGATGTTGCTGCATGTTATAGTGAGAGAACAGCAGGGCACACTAAAGTCATGGTTAACTAATACCCACAGACAGACATAATTCATACACTTTGAAAGCACTCCTGGTCAGATGTCCTCTACCACGGACACAAGCTGCAGGCGGAGGCAGAGAGACGAAGGAAGATCAGTAGAAGACAATAGCCCCAAAGTGTTTACTTACAAAAACTGTCATGACTGATTTCTTAAGCGGAAAAACTTGGATGCACTCCCTGCAGAAACTGAACCTAAAAAGAACGTGTATCGAGGATACCATCCTTGGACAGCCTTGGTCTTCGGCCTGTCATGCTCGGTGGTATAAGTAAGTGTGGGCCATGGACTTTAAAAAAACCCAAACAATGGTACACTCAAATTCTGTTGTTAATTAGTACCATGAAATATATATAAATATTATACATGTAGATTTAGACCAAGTCCTTCTTATTGCACTAACTCCTAGAACTACATTTATCCTGGTCTTGTCTGCAGCCCAGCTGTGGTTGCACAGTTCTTCTCCACAAGCATCCAATGCTCTAGAGCAGTCCCAAGTAACTGGTTTGCAGGATCTGCTCTATGGTCAATGAGGAAACCGCTGTTTATTTAATTGCTCTGCTTTTACAGTAAAGAAATTTTAAAAATGTGCTGATGAATCACAGTGTTTTTCATGCCTTCCTATGCTATTGGGAAAATGGGGAAATTCTCTCCACCACCTCCCTCAGTGGAGGTGCAGAGAGCTGAGAACACCATTGCTAAGAATGCATGACAAATGTCTATACATAGCTACTTACCTCCACAATTAGCATGTTATGCTTACACGCATCAGATAATGTTTTCAAAATGTAGTTCGAAGTGAGTTCCTGTCTCCAAGCATTAATTACAGCTTCCATTTCACATCTGTTACTAGAGAGCAGCAGACAAAGATCTATATAAACACAGCAGGCTCTTAATTGGAAATCTAGTGGAATTTATTTCTGGTGATTGCTGTTTCTAAAGGATGGTCAGTTATATAGATCAGCAATTGTCTGCCAAAGGCCAATTATCATTGTTTTTTGTTTGTTTTTCTTTTTTTAATACGTGTTAGAGGATGAACATAGCTGTAATGATATGAGAAGTAAACAAATGCCATCAGTTGGTTAACCAACTTTGCGTCTGAATTCCTCCAGACTGCAGAACTTGTGGGACTGCTGATAATAACAACAATAAAGAACATTTGCCAGAACTTCTTCCTCACAACTGGAAGTATTGGGGATTTTAAAGGTGCATATTTTCAGATCCTAGCAAATATTTTGGCCTGACATGGTGTGATCAACATGATATCATTAAAAAGGCAGCTGCCCAGAAAGGTCTGTGTAATTGGGTATATTGTCATGTATGCAACAGCTACACAAACACATAGATTTATGTTACGGTTTGCAGCACCTTAGGTACCTGTTGGTAACCTGCTGTGTGTATATGCTGCAGTAGGGATCTTACCCTCTACCGTCAGTGGGATGTTCCAGTGAGACAGATGGGGAGGCAGAGGAGGTCAAAGTTTTAGTAAAATACCAAAAAGCTTGCTCTTTCTGTCTGCTCGGTACCAGTATTTTTCTTCTCGGTTGGTTGGTTGATAGGAGAATAAACAATACATGCAGGGTCAGTTCCTGTTGACTTCCATGAGTTTTGAACAATACTTAAGCCCTACTTAATGATACCTTCATATTGAAAACTGCGAAGTAGGAATGTATCGTCTTGTGCAGGTTTTGTCATTGGTGATGGTATGTATTGCTACAAATGCCTGCTCAGATTTGAAGGCTTGTCTTGTGTTGTTTTCTCCATACCTTTATTGAATGTCACTGCTGACTCCATAAGCTGAGAACAGAAAATAGATCAACATGCAGAATCAAAAGGAAAATTTTTCAGTCGTTTGCATAAGTGCCAACAGCAGCTTCGTGCTGTTCAGTCAGAGCTTTTGCAATTGGTGCTGAATGCTCCTGCGTGCGCCTTTGCCTGGCTTGCAGGTAAGCTTTGGCTGCTTTCTGTAAGCTCTGTTGCTCCCAGTCCCACAAAGGCATTGAAAGGAGGGCAGGAATTTGGACTCCGAAATGTAAGCCACTTGTCTGTCACCCGCACGTGTTTTCTTTAACTGAGTTAGGCTTTGACTGTAAAGCGAGCTGCACAAAATTTACTGCTTGGGCTACACTGTCCAACTGCCTTATGCACATATTCTAGCAGTTTAACACCAGAAAGGCCACAGACAGCCCATTTAAGTTGAGAATGAATTAAATTATTTTATAGCTATTGTCTACCTGCATAAACGGACTATTGATTCATAGCCAGGCTGTTACTTTTATTTGAAAAGATGTAGTCCAGTTCTTGAAAGCCGTTTCAGCTATTTCCTTTTGATGTCTGTCAGTCTTTCCTTTTAAAAGCGAATGGAGTCCAAAAGTTCCATTTAGCAGATTTTTAACTTCTAATACCATTTGCCATCTCAGTGCTAATTTCTAGACCCAGGGCTATTTGGCAGCAGTTCGGTGCCATCCAACAAACAACCTGGCATAGACTTACATTTCAGTTATTCTGGCTTTTAATTTCTGTTTTCATGCTCTGGTAAAGCATAATTCCTGTCCTTCCTGCTCTCCTCCTAAAAAAGCCCTTTCTATAGAAAAAGTCTTAAAACATTAAACGACCATGGAAGTTATGAAGATCTGGATATCAGTATGTAAAATACTTGTGGGCAGAATGAAACAGATCTCCAAAGACTTATATTAATACATGTATTTCTCCAGTGTCTCTAGAACACCAGCATTTTTGTTTTCATTTGCTTGTGTTTTCTCTGAAAAGCCCCTTCATCTTCCCAAGATGAAACTATAGGAAGGAAGAAGACCTTTTTTTTTTTTTTCTTTCTTGCTGGAGGGTGAATTAGACCTTCAGACAGCTCTGAAAGACTCATTTGAGCATTGTGCAATAACAAAGCAGGAAGAAGAACTAGTGTGTGGCCAGAGGCCATTTGAAATGAAGTGACGAGCCACGGGGTCTCCGCTCTTTGTGGGGCCTTTTCCGATTTGAGCTGGAGATCCCGTGGTTAGAGTTAAGCTGTGCACTTGTGCACACAGATTGCTACAGTCTGATGTGCAAACCTACGTTCACATGCTGGATTGCAGCCCGTGGAAATGACAAAAATCAATCTGATCGATGGCGTGTTTTTGTTGAGGAGGTCACCTCCTTTCTCCACTTGGCAACGGTGAAGAGAGATACTCTTCTATAACTGTTTATATAAACAGTCTATGCACAAATTATCATTATCCTGACATCCAGTGTATAGGACTGCTACATGGTAGAGATTGTATTGTATTAGTCAGCAAAAAAAAAGCAATAAAAACAAGGAGACTCGGTCCTTTTTATACAGGAGAAAAACTGCCAGAAACCTGTGAAGTTCTGAAATAAGGAAAGATGTCAATCTGACATCAATATTATTTTCTGTTGTTTTGGGTTTTACCTTTGGCTGTAGCAATGTTCTTTTATCAACTTTTCTTTATTTTGGTTTCGTATTTCCCAGCTGGATTTTTTTGTTCAGATTCTGGATAACACTCGTAGAGTTTCCAAGAGTATCTCCATCCACGTGGAACAGTCTGTTCAGTAGGAGAAAGTTAATGGGAAAATAAGATGAGATTAAGCTATAAATGTATCTCTTAGCCTGTGGTGAGCTCTTAGTTTTGTGCAAGTTCTTCACTATGTCTGAGCCTTCTGTGGAGTTAAGCTGAAAGATGTGACTGCCGGTGTGCACTGTTTTGAGTTTTCGTATTGGCAGCTAAGGTGACCAAAACCTCAGTTTTTAACCCTTAAGAAGCAGACGTATCTAGGCAGCTTCAGTTAGCTGCCTAGAGCAAAACCACTATGAATGTGCAAGGTTTAAGCTGTAGGGAGTGGAAGGATTTGCTTAGTTTAGAAGTTAAGGTACCAAAGTACCACTTTTTTCACGAAGAGGTAGCCTTTACCCTTGCAGGGTCTTGGGAACAGGATGGTGTTGCTTAATACTCTTAGACTCATAGAATCGTCTAGGTTGGAAGGGACCTTTAAGATCACTGAGTCCAACCATTAATCTTGTACCAAGGGAAGCTTAAGGTCACATAAGTTGGGTTGAAGGGTCAACATACCCTATCAGGTGCATCCTTGTCTGTTATGCTGTTGCCCAGCAGTTGCCTCTGATCATCTGAAATTATGTATTTTAAAAAATCCACAATTATTCCAAATTCTTCTTGTGAACTGTGCCAGCGAAAACAAGCATAAAGCCTGGCTTTGAAAATGCCATGGTCTGTTATCCCTCGGATTTGATCTGCGCTCAGCACAGGAAGGGAAAAGGCTACCAGGGAGGCAGCTGGTAGAAGAGACTTCTGCAGCTCACATGGTGGGCTGAAGCACATGGGAAGGTGCGACTAAGCAGTATGAACGTGCCTGAGAAGACGCTTTTCAGAAACAATGACAAGGAGAACATTTAGCAAGTAGGTCTTGGATGTAGGTAGCTGCCTGTTGGCACTTGATCTTCTTCGTGACGTTCTCTGTCATGTTCTGGTTCCCTTCTAAAGGTCCTCTCCTATGCATGCTAACTCTTGCACTTGTAGTGTGGCCTGTGTGTTTGCGAACACCTCATTTTGCCATCAGTTCTACAACTGACCTTGAGAAGAGAAAAGGACAATTTAGGGGTCATAATGTTGTGCACATTGACAATGAACACAGAGATAAAGAAAAGCAAAGCTGATGTAAATTTGGGCGGTTGGAAACCCACCATGAGTCACCAAACATGGTGAGGGCTGCAGAAGCCCAAGCATGTAAGGATGATTATAGAGTATGACATTTCCATCTTAGAAATGGCTTGATGGGTTGAAAACATCTAAACTTATAGTTTAGTACTTCACTTTGATTATGGCTTTTGAGAAAGGAGCTTGGCTTCGGACATTTTATAATTTAGAGAGGCAACTGGATTCCGTCCCACTGAAATTAGCATGGGACTATTTGAAAGATGGGGTATACTTACCACAGAGAGGATAACTCAGGGTTCCCACCAAGAACAAGGGCATTAATTATCATCCTGTTTATGGCATACCCTTGCCCCTTCTGTTGCCTCCCCTAAAAAGCACACCAAAATATGGCCCAGCCATCTTTCTCCTTTTTATGCTGACATGTATGTGGTGGTTGCCCTAGTTATATGTGCCTCAGAATAAATTCAGTCATCATGACCATCAATCCCTTTACCTGAGAGAACTGGGAATGACGGAGACTGTATCTGCAGTGTGGGACAAACTCTTCTGTTCCCAGATTTTGCATCCTGACACCTTGCAATTTGGTGTTGAAAAGATAACAAAGTTTGATGGCGAGTTTGTGGTCTTTCAAATGTTGTCTGCCCCTGCATGTTCTGGTATTGTAATTCAGTAATGTTACTCTAGCCGTGATGGTTTAAAGGTATGAGAGATGTGTAAGTTGTGTGGAACAGTGATAAAAATCTTTTCTCATACATTGTCTGAAAGTGGCATATAAGTAGCTTTCTAGTCAGCACTGCAGTTTTATTTGCAGTTTCCCATATATTAAGGGTAAGCCCAGAAAATAATACTTGTTGAATAAATTGTCAGGTTGCTAGTAATACCCTTTTTTTAAAAAAAAAAATACCCTTACTTTTCAGATACAGAATCACTTCCTTAAGTGACTCCAGGAAAGTCAGAGATTGCTCAAAAACAACCCAGAAACATAAATGTTGAGGTATCTGTAAACATGCTTTTGTTTCTGTAATGAGATAGATTTTTTTTTTTTTTTCTTGTCCTGAAGCAGAAAGTCTTGAAAGTGCTCTAAAGAGAGTGGGATAAAGTGCTATTTCTCAATGTTAATGTATATATCTGTAACAAAACATCTTAATTCGAAGAATGTATTGATTTTTGGTGTCACTGAAGAAATACTGTCTCCTTGTGCCTGTTTTAATAGTGCAAGCAGTTTCAGTTTCTGTTGTGATTGTTGATCAAAGGCTTAGTTCAGGAGCAGCATATAAAGCCCTTGAACAGAGTCCTCCAGCCTGCTCCTGCCCTCTCTCCCACCCTCCCTGTAGCATGAGATATGCAAAGCCTGAAAGAAGTCCTTTTTTTCCTCCCTTTTTTGTCCCCTATTTATTTATTTGTTTAAGAAAGAGGGAGGAATGGGATGTCTGAGATGCTAGAAGTCTATGAAGTACAGAGGGGTACCTTGATGTAGAGGGTGAAAGGAGGTCATGAGAAAAAGTGTGGAGAAAAATTGATGACCTTACATGGGAAGATCAAGCTTGGGTAAAACACAGAAATCATAAAGGATGTTCAGAAACATGTTATTGTGGAGATGCAGAAGTCTTGACTTAAAAGGGAAGAAGTGGAAGGTGGATTGTTGCTGGATATGGAGCAAACCTGAAAGGATAGACCCAAAAAAGCGTCTGTGAAGGGGAAAAGATGAAGAGCAAGGTGGTCCTGATATATTCAATATGTTTGGTTTATAGGATTAATGAAGTGATCTTGCATTGGGGCAGCTGCCTTTTTCGTTGCTTTTTCTGTGTAAAGAACCTAAAAAATATTTTGAAGGGGAAATTTCTTGCTCTACTTTTTCCTCTTTTAGTCTGAAAGCCTTTTCTACTTGGGAAAGACATTTCAAACTGTATTTAGTCGATCTATTGCAAACTTGTTTCTTGTAATTTTAAACTAACTTGGAAAAGTGTATTTTAACCAATAAAACTTTTAAAATCATTTACATTTGTTTGTGAAGTGGACGGAGTGTGTCTTCCTTAAAAACCAAAACAAAACCAAAAAACCTTCTCAGGTTAGTCAGGACTACTCTGACCATTGCAAGTTTTTCTAGATCATTTCTGTTGGTGTCGGAAATCTTTGTGAGCTCTTGAACCTTGTTAAAGAGCTAATTGGTTTTGAGTGTTTGAAGAAGTCTGGAGTGATTTCAAGATACAGGTTTGAAGGTGATTGCTATGAGAAGGCAACAAGCAAAACAAAAAAAGCATTTGGAGAACTGATGAAAAATCTCTTCCTTTGTCAAGTACATCTTTCATTTCGACTCTTGCAATGCCATCACCTCACTGAATGTCTAGCTGAGAAGGCACGGCTTGAACTTCTAATTTTGAAAGTCCTCTTAGAGGATCAGCAAACAATCTGATTTCCTCTTTTTGTGCTAAAAGGGGGAGCAGGAGTGTGACTGGAAGTGTTTTGGGAGATGCATTATCAATGTGAAATTTCAGTAAAAATTTGAAAGTGGAAAAGGAGCCCAGCCTTTTAATATGGTGAATCAGGGTGCTGCATTGGGATTCAGGCTGAATAACCCAATTTTCATTTATTCTTGGGTTTGAATAAATATATTAGCGGTGATCTGATAACAAGTGGTTGCTGGTTTAGTCTGTAACAAAGTAATTCAAGAGGTTGTGTGTGGTTCTGTCTGAAGTGTTGAATTGGTCGTATAACAGAGGAAAGTGAACTGTCCTGTTCGTTGCAAAGGATTTAAGAAGTCAGGCTTGGGATGATAGAAGCTCTACATAGTATTTCTCTGAAATACCCCTCAAACTATTTCAACTGGAAATTTTCAGAAGTCCTGTCTGCTTGCTAGTGCTCTGGCAGATGCGCGAGCATTTTTCCTATTCGTAACTGCTTTGGAGTGCTTTCATTAAAATAAGTAATTATTGACTGCTAGAATCGGATTAGAAACTGCAAAGAACAAAGAGACAATTAAATTCACTCTCTTTTTAGCGAAGTGGAAGTGGCATTATGTGAAAATACCTTCTCTGAAATTTCATCCAAACGGCTGCTTTGTGATGTTAGCGTAATAAAGTAATTTAGAGATCCTGCTTCTGACTGTTAACTGCTTTAATTTGCCGTATGATGATGCCTGGTGCAGAAATAACAGTTCGGGAGATGATACCCATCCATTGAACAGCCTGGCATTTTTTGTGTATCTTTATACTGGTTTCACTTGCTGCTAAGGTGCGTGCCCTGGCAAAACTGGAAAATCTGCCCTCCAAGAAAGGGGTTGCATCGGGGGCTGCTCAGGGTCCCCACGGGGAGGGAAGGCAGAGCCCCGCGAACAGGGAGGGGGTGAAGCGATGCTCTTCTGCCTGTGGCCGCAGGTCAGGTCCCTCAAGTCCCTGGCTTTGTGGCTCCTAGAGGTGCCAGGGTAGAGGCTGGTAGGAGTAGGATCTACTGGCTATAAAATACTGCTATTAGTGAGAGCGTGTGATAGTTACTGGATGGGAAAAGTAGTAAGCCTGGAAGTGATGTAGGAAATGATCCTGTTGAGTATCCCAGGAGAAATCTCCAAAGACTTTGGGAAGATATTTCTTTTAATGGGAACTTTTTTAATAATGGGAATAGTTTTTAATAACGGTACTGCTTCAGCTCATCGATACCTTGCTGAACTACCTTGGGTTAAAGTGTAACTTTCTCTTGGGCCAGCTAACTCCTAGTTAGTCCATGCAGATATCTAGTTGTGGGTTGGATTATGATGCTTGGTAAGTGATAATTCTGATCGACTGTGTCTGTAAAGAATATAGCTCTTCTTTTTTTTTTTTTTGTGATCTTGCCTTGGGATGAGAAAGTTGGTTTTTGAGGGCCTGAGTTTGTTCCATCTTGTATCTTTATAATTTGTTGGCAATTTGTGCATGCATTAAATAACACACTACCTTTTTCTCTGTGGTACCTTAGATGAATTATGAGGCAATGAAGCCAGCTGACTTTATTTAATAAAAAATTTTTCTTATTCACAGTAATGACTAATATTCTGGAAGTGTTTATGTAATTTTTAAAAAGTTATGCTTAAGCCCTGTGAAAGGCTGCCTCATGTTGAGCGAGTCTGTGCAGAAGTGGGCTGCTGTTGCCTCTTACGATATTTACCGTTTGAAACAGGAGAAGCAAGAAAAGTCAGACTATAGCCATGGGTGGTGCAGATTTGCCAGTGCTTTATCACAGGAAGATCAGGGAACATGGTGATGTGGTTCCGTCAGGTGCTTGATCACGCAGAAGCTAATAGAGTGGGTGCTTACAGTTATAAAGTTGGATGGTATCGTGTTTCGTGGGGACTTTTTTTTATTTGCTTCTTTGCCATGGCATCTGTTGTGATGGCGTGCCTCCAGTTACTCTTCTTACATTTTAGTCAGACTTTAATAAGGTAAAGAGGAAGATCTGTAGCAGTCTGTTTTATTGGTCATGCTTGCAGTATATTCATGTAACTTAAAAAAAAAAACCTCTTAAAATTTTGCCTGTGCAATCTATACTGAAATATGTATCAAACTGAGGAAATTTGTTCTTGGAGACTTCCTCACTAGTTATTTAAGAACCCAAGAGGGGATGATCCCAGGAAATTAAGCTGCTGTCTCAGTGCTGTAATTGCCTTGCGATACGATCTTGTGTTGAAATGGTATCTTTCCGCTAGATGAAACCTCCTGAGCTATTGCACAGCATGGGGGCTTTTATAAAACACACAGATTGGAAGTTCACAGCTCTGTAAAAGCTACTTGAGTTACAGCGAGGAGGAATATTCCCCTCGCAGCTAATAAAATTGTCGTAATTTCAAGGACACTGCTGTAGTCCCCTTAGCAAAAGCTCAAAGGCGTGACTTGTGTTGGGCCTGATGGAGGAGGAACAGGTGGATAATGGGGAATGGAACAGCAGGCTAACAGTGAGAGAGGAGAGCTGATACACGGCGATAATTACTTGTTAATTAAGGAGAAGAAGAGGGGGGCAGGTAGATGCGGAATGTAAATGCTGTGGAAGAGACTGACAGAGAAGAAAGGAGAATGTGATGGAGCTGGTGGTCCCCAGGTCTCAGTGAGTTGCCCCCAGGGTGGCTTGCTGGAGAAGAGGGCGGCTGCAGGAGGAGCTCATGGGGCTGCGTTTCCATGGCGTTCAAGATGCTGCTGGCCTTATCCAGCCCCTCCTGGGTAGGGTGCTGTGGAGGTGGTGAGAGCCCCAGCCCTGCTGTCAGCTTCTCAGCTGGTTCCTGTCGGGGGCGAGAGGGTTGACTGCTGGTGAAGCATCTGCATGTACCTGGGGAACGTGCCACAGGGCTGTGGAAGCCAGGTGTCAGCTTCCTGCCTGTAACCGCAGAAAGGGTGCTTAACAAAATTAAATTAGTATCACAGCGGTAATGCTGCACACACCGTAGGATATATCAATTAATTTCACGTGCCCCGGATACATACTGGAAATGCTGGATGTAACATGCTTAATGCTTATCTCCTACCTCACTTAATTTGATTTTATTTGAAAAATGTGTTGAAGCGGGCAGAGGGTGACTGAGAAAACGAACAGCATTGCAAATAGACTGTTGCAAATGATCACATTACCACAGCCTAATGAGTTAGGGCAATGGGAGTGGGCATAAGCTGCTACCTGGGTGGTTTTAACTGATGTGCTCTCTAATTGCAATGCGATTCAAATGAGTGCCTTGTCAGCTGCTGTTGTGCATCAAACTAATAATAAATTAAGCTGGAGAAGCCCAAAGTTTTGGGAGCATCTGCCAGTTCACATGCTTTTCTTAGGGCCTGCTACCATATAATAGTGCTAGTGTCTACCATAATGTATGATATTTCTGTTTCAAAAATGAGTAGCAGAGAAGGACTTGGATACTCTACATGGAAATACAGACTTTTGCGCCAGTACTCGGGGGGATAGTCAGGTTTTCAGTAAGTTGAGCGAGTCCCTAAGAACATGTGAGAAGCAGCTGTAGACAATGGCTCCTATGCATTACTGCGCAGCTGTAAACGTCATTAAGGCAGGGGTTCATACAGCTGAGAAGCTCTGTGCTGTCGGTGGGGTAAGGATGAAAGCATGATGGAGGTGGAAACAGCTTTTGCCCTTCTGTTGCTTGTGTTGAAAAGAAGAAAGCAGGGGAAAACCCTAGCCACCTTTATCCAAAGGATTGCTAGGCTTTTGCAAACGTGTACGTGTTGTCTTTCATTTGGGAAGAGTGTCAATCTGTTCCACCCTGTGTGTAATAACAAATCGGGGGGGGCTGTGTGTTTGCAGACCTACATCGGTTCGATAGTTGCCTCAGTGAACCCTTACAAGAGCATCCCGGGACTGTACGACTGCGCCGCTGTGGAGCGATATAGCAAGCACCACATGGGAGAGATTCCACCTCACATCTTCGCTGTGGCAAACGAGTGCTACCGCTGCCTCTGGAAGCGACATGACAACCAGTGTATCCTCATCAGGTAAACAGCTGCTGCTGCTTTGATAATCCCTGCTGGTGAGCCTTCCGAGGTGATTTAGGAGCGTGGTTTGGGCCACGTGGAGAGGAGAACTCCAAAAGAAAGCAGGCTTTTAAATCATCAGAGTTGTGATAGTTCTGAACTCGCTCTGCATCGTTCTGAGGATCTCTAACAAAATGTTAGTTTTTCTTATGCATCTTAAGATTTCATTTAGTTAGTGAAAAAAAATCCATTGTGTTGTTGTGCATTTTTTGCTATTCACCCGTCTAATGTTACCCTAAGTCCTTTCCCCACCAGTTTAAACATCCCTCTGCAGCTCAGTAGTTTGTCACCTCTGGACCCTCAACCCTGTATGAAGAGGAAAAGCAAAAATAACCCACCAGTCTTGAGAAATGCGGTAAATAAGAATACCAGGATAGAAAACCCTCTACATTTCAGCCACTTAATTCTGCCTGATTAATCTTCCTTGCTTAATCTCATTGTGCTTTAATTTAATGGTGATTTAATAGCTTCCCGTTTGATCCGCTGTGTCACTGGCATTCAGGGTCTCGGGGCTGCCGAGTGTACGTTGAGAGCAGTTGGCATTTCAATAGCTTTTCGCTGCTTTCAGCTCCTCCTTCCTTCTTGCTCCAGAAGAGCTGAAACCCCAGCCAGCTCTTTTCCCTTTCCCCTGCCTGCCAGCTCAGCTGCGTTGGCTCGCGTGGACCAGGAGGAGCAGCTCGGCGGCAATGGCAGCCTGGCACCAGCCGTCATGCTCCGAGCCAGGGGTGATGCTCGGGGTTGGGGGGGTGAGAGAGCTTGTGCTTCCCCTTCCCTCTCCTCTCTCACTTTTGCAGTGTTTTTGTGATTAAACCTGTTTGCTCTCGCTTTCCTGCAGCCTACCAGCACAAGTTAAATGTGGAGAGCTCTTCAGATGCAAGGTGACAGAATTTTGGCTGTCTCCTGACCTCCACTGGAGCCCTTGCGACAGCCGTGGGGCAGAGAGGGGGTGAAGCAGAGTGAGAGCAGCATCTTTTGCAATAGGCAGTTTCTACTGGCATTGAAGATTACAGGCCAGTTTGCAAGGCTTCCTGGATGAGAGGAGGATCTGGCGCATGTGGTTCAGCACCCGAGCCGCTGTTAGAAATGTGGATCAGATGCAACACAGCTAGGTCTGGTTCCAACTTTCTGCAAGCTCTCAGGTCGCAGTCCCCGCCTGGCCTCGCCTCTAGTCAGGTTCTGCCTGGCAGTGCCACAAAGGCGGACGGGGCTGAGTGTGTTTTTCAGCTTTCTTCAACTGTATTTCTCCTTTTTATTATTTTAATGCATAGTGCTGTACATACAAAGCTGAGTCCAAGTGACACTCCAAGAAAAAATGAAACGCACAGAGATCTTTGTCATGTGAAAATAGCTAGCCTGGAGTCACGATTTCATGTTTTAATGCCAGGTAGTTACTTGCGAACAGTCCATGTACCCAAATTTTGGGGGCTGAAATAATTTCTGGTGCCTAGCAGGTGGCCGTCGGTATTTTTGCCATTGTGCACTGTCCCGAGTGTTTTACCTTTCCTTCCAGTTCCCCACAAGCTGCCAAGAGAAAAGCAGGTTCTGTCCTAAAAAGGACATAAGCAGAAGTCTCTGATGTTCCAGAGGAGTCTCCAGCAATCCCTGCTCTGTAAACCATGTACTTTGGTACAGATAAGCCATAATATGGAGAAGTTTTGCATTAGCAGTCCCTTTTAAAATTGTTCAGTGTGGTCATGGATTAAAACGATTTGTTCAGTGGTTCAGACAAGTGCCACAATACAACCTTATAAGGGCATCTTGTTTCTACAGAAATTGAAGGAGCATGCAGTTCAAATAAAAAAATAAAAAGTCAAATCTGTTTTCCTAAAACAGTATTTTCTCCTGTATCTGTGAAGGACTCGGAGCGGGATTTTTTAAAATTACCGAAAGTTTTCGGTGGCCCCCTTGTGAGGTTTAGGAAAGTCCCTGTGGTCATATACTTAGTTTGGGGCATCAGAAGTGTACTTACCATCTTCAGCATCCGGGTCATTCCTGCATCTTTTCCTGGCTTTGAATTAGATGTTGCAACAAGTCACTGTCAGGCCTTCTCAGTTACTAGTGACATTTGAAAAAAAATGGTGAAGTGGAGCTCTGCAGTGGCTGAATTCAGGCAAGTATTCTGGTCTCGTATTTAATGTAAGAGACGATAGAAAGGAAAATTTTGTTGCATCACGAAAACACTATAAACAGTTACATCCAGTTAAAATGAATGAATTGTTCGTGTAGGCTTCACATTCTGATAGGCGGTTTCACCTGCTCCCGGCTTTGGGATCTAAAAACTCAGTAGCAAGTTGTGACAGCCCCATGAGGTAAGGTACTGAACGCTTTCTCATCATCCTCTGGACTTGAAGTGCCCCCTGCTGGCATCCAGAATTAGCTCAGCTGTGTTGTGGAGCTGCTTTCTTAAGGCATTGGGTTCAAAAACCTGTGGAAAAGCTTCTACTGTTTTGAAATACTTGGGATATTTGTCTGGGTGGGGTAAGAGGAGAGGGTTAAGGCAAGAACCTGAATTAAAAACGGTCATCAGTAGTGACTCAAAATGTAATATAAATGTGAGACCATTTTTCCAGTATAACCACCCAGACCAGAGATGAAAAGGAAGGAAGTGCAGAAGAGATGATATGAAATGGAGTCAGTCAAAGATGCTTATTTATCAGTCTGTGTTACACAGGCTTATTTTAATACATGACAATGCTGCATAAAAATGACTTAGCAGCCTAAAATGTCAAAAAAATGGCACATTGAAGAAGCTGTGCACAACCTGTGTATTAGAATATCTACACAGTTGTGAAATGCTATTCTCGCTCTCCCAGGCTAAAAATTGTTTATCTGGCTATTGAACTAGAGTTTTCATGTAGACAAAAACATCTACATCAACGAATGCTCAGATTCATGTTGATCTGAACCTTAGAATCATAGAATCATTTAGGTTGGAAGAGACCCTTGGGATCATCGAGTCCAACCATCAACCCCACTCTACAAAGTTCTCCCTTACACCATATCCCCCAACACCACATCTAAATGACCCTTAAACACATTCAGGGATGGTGACTCCACCACCTCCCTGGGCAGCCTATTCCAGGGTCTGACCACTCTTTCTGTGAAGAATTTTTTCCTAATGTCCAGCCTAAACCTACCCTGCTGCAGCTTGAAGCCATTCCCTCTTGTTCTGTCGCTAATTACCTGTGAGAAGAGACCAGCACCAACCTCTCTACAGTGTCCTTTCCAGTAGTTGTAGAGAGTGATGAGGTCTCCCCTCAGCCTCCTCTTCCTCAAACTAAACAGTCCCAGCTCCTTCAATCACTCCTCATAAGATTTATTCTGCAGGCCCTTCACCAGCTTCGTTGCCCTCCTCTGCACTCGCTCCAGCACCTCGATATCTCTTGTATTGAGGTGCCCAAAACTGGACACAGTACTCAAGGTGTGGCCTCACCAGTGCTGAGTACAGGGGGACAGTCACCTCCCTACTTCTGCTGGTCACACTATTTCTAATACAAGCCAGGATGCCATTGGCTTTCTTGGCCACCTGGGCACACTGCTGGCTCGTATTCAGCCGCTTGTCAATTAGAACCCCCAGGTAAGGGGTTCTGCCAGGCAGCTCTCCAGCCACACTTCCCCCAGCCTGTAGTGATGCATGGCGTTGTTGTGGCCCAAGTGCAGGACCTGGCACTTGGCCTTGTTGAAGCTCATTCCATTAGTGTTGGCCTTACTGCAGAGTACAGTTTAATTTAAAACAGGAAAAAACAAAACAAAACACCACAGTAAAATTTGATGTTACAACAGACATGTTAAAAAAAAAAAAAAAAAAAAAACCAAACTGAAAAAACCCCAAACAACAAAAAAACCACAACATATTCTGATTTTTCAGCTAGATGCCTTGGCAGGAGGATGAAGGGAGTCCATCTTACTCAAGGAGTAGCCAAACAGCTTGTCCTGACATAGGGGAGGGACTGAGTGCCCCTGTGATAAGCTGATGTTCACAAGTTGGGACCATGTTCAAACCTCCATGTTCAAACCTCCACAGCTTTATTGTAAGAATAGGAAAATATCTTTAGGAGGTTTTTTTTGTTGCTGCTCTGTTTGAGGTGGTCTGGTCCATGCACAAGCAAACACATGCTCTTCTCTCAGATACAATAGCAGGTGATCCCCTTTAAAGCACTCGAAAAGAAGTGTAAAGCAGTTGAAGGAGCAGCAACAGTCACCCTCAGTGACATTCAAGTCAGTGCCATGAGTGGGAAATCACAGTCTGACACCAGTTTGTTCTCTCTCTTATCACCTGGTGGCCTAAGATTTTTGTTGTTGTTCAGCTTGAAAATCTATGTGAACCAAAGTACCCTTTGGATGAGACCCAGACTTGTGATGGGAAGACGTTCGTACGGGACTGACACACCAAAAATTCACAGATGTGTTTGATGATCTGTATTTGCTGAAGAGGCCTATGTTGTCTGTGTATATCTGTCTTCGGGGTTTTAAAGCCAGCAGATGGATCTGAGAAGTAATTTAGGGTAGCGTTGATACCGCCTCACTCACACTGTGTCCTTCAAAATGAGGAGTCTCTCTTGGTGACCCCTTTTTCCACTGCGGTAGTCTCGAGTCCAGGCTGCTGTGCCCTGCGTAGAACAAGTCATGGAGAAAGTCTAAAGATCCCCTAAGTGGGGGCCTTGTGGGTTGCTGTCACACTTAATATATTCACAATACTGAATGTAGTGATGTGGAGCAAGCCGGGCACTTAAACTCACGGGGTGGAAAGGTTGACTGTGCACGAAAAAATTCACCCTTTTAATGACCTTGGCAAGTTCTTGTAGGCATAGGCTTTCTAAGGAGTCTGAAAGATTGATCCCACTCAACCTACCATTAGTGTACGTACTGTAGGGTTGAATAAACAACTTTAAAGTTTAGCATGCTTGGTCTTGATTTTCATCTCATTAACAATAGCTGTTTTTTGTAAAGGAAAAATACAGAGACAACTTGATGCACATAAAATTATGAGTCCTGAGCTGAGCAATGCCATGCAGCGATGAGATCTTGCTGTTGTGCCAGAGGGCTCCAGGAACCCATCCACTCAATGCTCAATAGTAACTGTAAAACTGAATAGAATAGAATAGAATAGAATGGTTACTAGTAAATGAATAGACAACCTTGGGTAAATCCAGCATTTGCTCATATCTTTAGTATTTGGCATGAGCTTTTTTCCCCCTTGCTTGATATACAGGAGGACTTTGTGGAACTGGAGGTGGTTCAAAGGAGAAGAGAAAGGAGCAATCAAAAGTATAGCATGGCTCCATATGTGGAATGGCTAATGGAGATGGGCAACTGTAATTGCGGGGGCTATCCGTGAAGTCATGCACAGCAGAGAGAGGGAGCACTGGGATGAGTTCTTGGTTTCTCCTTCCAATACAAGAACTAGGGCACATCAAATGAAGCTAATAGGAGGCAGATCTGAAACAAAACATATTTTTTAAGGGAGTATGGCTAAAAACTCATGGAAGATAAATCATTTGAGGATTAAAAGACATGTAGAAACCAGGTTTAGGTCAGGAGCCCTTTGAACAGCAAATAACTGGAAGCTGGAAGAACACAGAAGGGAAGTATTGCATGTCTTCCCCGGGCATCTCCATTTGGCAGCTGTCAGAGATAGGACACGGGGCGGGTAGATCTTTGGCCTGACCCAGTTCTGAGCCTCTCCTGTTCTAGTTGTAGAATTGCTCTCGATTATGGTGGGCTAATTTTCAGCTTCCATAGAACTGCAGGTGCTCCAGAGCATGGGACAGAGGGTGGGGGCAGAGGAAGGATGGTGTCAGTGAAAGAGCTGGTGTCCTCCTTGGCAGCTACACCCTTGCTGTCGAGCTGTACACTGCTTAGAGGGTGAGGATTTAGGCAGGAAGAAGTATGTATCAGTTGATGATTTTTTGCACTAGATAAGGATAATGCAAGGGTTTGTGAAGCTCTTTCAAAACTACTAGTGGAAATGTTTTGTACAAGGAGCGAGTATTAAATACGGGGATTGTTAAATATTCACTTTGTTGCAAAGGAGCATGAATGGGTGAGGGCCTGCAAAGAGAAAGGGAACAAATACCAAAAAGGCCAGGCGTTAAGGTTAAAACTAAATTCAAAATACTACAGAATTTGTTTGAGATGGTATAAGTATGATGGATGAGTCATATCTGTTGGAAATGAAGCTTCATGAAACATTTTAAAGACTCTGATTCTTCTTGGGAAACACTTAGATCTCAGCCACAGAACTCTGTGTCTCTTACATGTTTTCTGAATGCCACTTCTCTGATCATTTTTGTATTTGTTGGCATTCATTTGCAGGAAAATGCCATGCTGTTTCCTTGGGCTGTACCTTTCTCCTTTGCTTTTTACTGGAAAGCATTGTTATACTTTGCCGTAACCTAAAATCACCGGGGTCACCACTCAGCAATGGCACAACAAAAAAAAGACTGTCAGATAAACTAAGCGTGCTCCACATGCCCAGTTGTGCTCCATCAAAGTCTCCTGCTTGCTGCAATGAAAAGGGTAGGACAAGACAAAAATGTCCCTCCTTTCATTGGGAGCAAACTGGAATTAGGCACAGTTTAATGAGGAATTAGGAAAACTAGGAATTAGGCTGAAGTTTAGGATATAATGCTATTACTTCAGATGAGAAGTAGGCAAACTAGACAAGCTTTAACCGCAAGTTATGTTTCTTAATGGCTCAAGGTGTGTTTTTAATTATAAGACTATATAATTGAAAGGAAATTATACTGCAGAAATGCACCAAATTTATACCTCCTCTTTACAAAATATTGGTTTTGAAGAGAAACAGAGTATATTGCCTTCTGTTTGTATCAACAAGATTGCTTATTAACAGTTTGTTTCTAAAATGTCAATTTAGCATTATCAAATAGCTTTGTTCTGCAGTGGGTGAAGATGAGACGTTTTACATCTCTGATGGTGATGAGAGGTGAAAACTGTGTATTTTGAACTCATGGGAATCTGATCTATTTGGATGGGCAAATAAAAAGTTTGTTTAAAGACTATATAGCTCACTTAAAATATAATTATTAATTATACTAGTAGCCTTTGTGTGTTATAATATGCATTGGTATCTCTCACCTCTTCCTCCCAGCAGGGTGCCTTCCTTAGCTAGACTGCTGCAACATAATCCCAAACTCTCACATCTTAATTCATGTTCTGGACTTTCTGCCCAACCATTGCCATGCCTTTGTTCTAACTTTGTTTTTTCATGTTGGTCAGAATTGTTGGATAGCTGTTTGCATTCAGAGAGCTCTTCGTTGCCTCGCGCATGTTGTGTGCATCCTTGCACCGTGAATGCTTTGAAGTGCTGTCTGAACAGTGGTATGAAGTCTAAAGGTAGCTTGCATTTTGTGTTGAATGTCATATTCAGCAAGCTTAAAGGGGTATTCTGCTGCCATTTGAGTATCGTTTCTAATCACCCCAGTCTTACTGACCTCCAGTTATTTAGAGTTTGGAGTGCTGGCCAGACAGAGGGCTTTTCCCCTGGCAGGTGGAACTGTGCAAACGCTTTGCTCCTCTTCTTCCAGTGGTGAAAGTGGTGCCGGTAAGACGGAAAGCACTAAGCTGATTCTCAAGTTCTTGTCTGCAATGAGCCAACATTCGCTGGAGCTGTCCTGCAGGGAGAAGACCTCCTGTGTGGAGCAAGCTATTCTTGAGAGCAGGTACTAGATCTTTCAATACACAGGCATTTTTTCCAGAAGACATAAGCCTTGTCATTGAAATAAAAGCTTGCAATGTAATTAAACATGTGGGTGCATTTACTGAACAATAAAATGAATATTAGAAAGGGGGAAATTTTCCATTAAATAAAAATACCTGGCTGCTCTACAGAGTTGTGAGCACAGTGGTATATCTTAATGAAGCAAAAAGATGCTGAGATTTTAAATGCGTGATGCTTTAGTGGTGGCTTTCATTTTGGCAGGGCGGGGGGGGGAGGGGCTGAATTTAAATAATCAGAGGGAGGGAAAGGGTGATGGGAGGGAGAAACCATTGGTTTGGTTTGTATAGCCTGAGGATAAGGTAGAGCAAGATACAACAAGTGAGGATAAAGTGTGCAACTGGTAAAAGCATGCTGAGGGAAGGGAGGTTAAGCAGAACTGATAAGACAGATGAGGAAATGCATCAGATAAATCGGACACACTCTGCACAGACAAAAAAAACCCTCTCGGTCTTCAAATGAAATAACATATGATTCTAAACTACTTAAAAACAAAGACAATTTGAGATGCAATTCCTTTTGTTTATCATGCTTCATCTCTGGTTTACGTACTGTATCTTGATGTAATTATTTTTTTTAATTGCCTTAGGACAAGGACTATTTTGTCTACATCAGTCTAGCAATTTGCATGTGCTGAGATTTCTTATTTCTATAATTTGAGTACTGCAACGAGAATTGCAAGCATCTTTTGAGCAGTTACAGATTAAGCTGCAGAGTAGTTTAGTACGATTAATCTTCCTGCTGCTTGAGTACTTGCATCTTTTGGTGGAACGTTGAGATGCCCGTTGTTAATAAATTGAGGATAATACTGAGGATATAAGCTGTGGCTGAGGAGGGTGTCAGAAGTGAGCTTTTCAGATTGCTGTTTCTTTCACCATTCCCATGTGAAACCGTTGGCATGCTGGTCACACGTTAACGCTCTTGTCGTTCTTCCTTATTTTAACAGCCCAGTTATGGAAGCTTTTGGCAATGCGAAGACTGTTTACAACAACAACTCAAGTCGCTTTGGGAAGTTTATTCAGCTGAACATCTGTCAGAAAGGGAACATTCAGGGAGGAAGAATTATAGATTGTATCCTCGTTTGGTGATTTTACTGCTGTTTGCGGGCAGCCCCCGCGTACCTCCTCTGTGGAGAGCTGAGAGGGAAGTGGCTCACCCTTGTCTGTCCTGTCACCCCATCCTGAAACACACACAATTAAATTGAGCTGATGTAGATGGGAAAGGGAAGCAGTAACACAGAATTCTACATGTGTTTGTGCACATGCACACATGTATTTATGGCAGCGTGGGGTTTATATGCTCTTGGAGGACCGGGATTTTGCATTGCTACTGCTGGCGTGGTTCATGTGTGTGTTCCTCCTATGTAGTGAGCTAGAACAGCCTGAGTTCTCGGCAATAACTTTAGTTGTTAGCTATTTCCCTTATTTATTATATCCGAAGATAAGCTTCTTACTTTTCTGGAAAAGTACTTGAAAGAGCAGAGCTGCTTAACTTCTGCAGTGTGAGCCTGAGCGGGTCAAATCCTTGGATTTGTCCTGCATTTGGCAAAATTGGACTCCACCAGAGTACCAGAGGTGTGGGGATGAGGAATATACCGGGGGGATGCTACCTAGTGTTTTGAACATAAGCTGCTTTTGCAGCGGGACAAATTTCATCCTTAAAGCTGTTTCCAAGCTTTAGGGAAAAGAAAAAGCAAAGGAAAGCAGATGTCATTTAAAATCCAGAACGTGACAAGTCCTGTTTTGATGGGATGGAGGGGAAGGAAGTGTGGGAACACATTGGTATTAGAAGTTCTGCATTAGCAGAACTTCTGCAGTAGCATTATTGCTACTTTATTCATTTTGTTATGGCAGTAGGCATGTTGTGAGAAAAGACCATGATGCTCTTCCTGTTGTCTCATATGAAAGAAGGAAGATTATAAATAGTTTGCGCATTAATTGCTTTTTACTTTATTCCTTGACTGAAGTTTTTCTTCCTGGGTATAGATTTATTGGAAAAAGTAAGTTGATGTTTGATTTTGATCAGTTAATTTTGATTGATTTAGTATTTTCTTTGAAATTATGGATAAAAAAAGTCTCCTTAAAAATGATGGCTTAAATGGAAACTATTTTTTACTTTGACAGAATCGTGTAGTAAGACAAAACCCCGGGGAAAGAAATTATCATATATTCTATGCTCTGCTGGCAGGGATAGAAGAGAGAGAGAAAGGTGAGTGGCAAAGCGCAAGTCACACAACTGTAGTGGCTTTCTGCTAGCAGTCAGCCATGGTGACAGCAGTGGAGAGTTTAACTGCAGAAACCTGCTAACCCAAGCAGAGAAATAGGTTATTTATTCATCCGGGATTCAGTGAGTGTGAATTTGAGCTCAACTTGATAAAAACAACCTGCTTAGTTGAAGAATGTCACTGAGCTGCCGGTAATTTTTCTCCCGGCTTCTGCTGTGGCCCTGGGAAAATTACTTGGGGACAAACATGCCTCATTCTGCTCAAGCTGAATATTTTTGCTGGTACTAAATAACTCCACGGCAACAAAGGGAAATAATTCTGGTTCCTCTAATCCTCTCTCATAAAGAATAAATCCACTGAACAAAAGAAATGACATTTGTATATGTGCAAAATTGCCTGAAGATTTCTCGGCATCTCCCTTTGGGCCTGCTGTCTTTGCATGCTAAAAAGTAGAGTTAACTCCAATGTGCAGCTAAATAAAGCAAAAACCAGCAAAATAAAACCCCATTTCTGATTTTAATATAAAACTTTGTTGTGTGCATCATCATAATTTCTGAGCAAATGAATTGTGAACTATTTAACTCTGGCATAGTAATTTGTGCAGTGCTTTTGTTCTGGGATTTCTTTTTTTACTCATCCTTTTTTTCTCTCTCCTCATTAGATGCTTTTTACTTATCTGTACCAGAGAACTACCACTACCTGAATCAGTCTGGATGTATAGCGGATAAGACAATCAGTGACAAAGATTCTTTCAAGGAAGTCATTGTGAGTTGTTTCCCTTTAGTTCTTTATGCTTTAAAAATGCTGGAGGTTCAGGTGCCTGAGGCCCATTGACAGAGCAGGGGACAAAGCTTTCTACTTACTTGCATGTGCAGCTCTCTCATTGGGGCACTCATCTTATAAGGACTTACATTTTCTTATAGCACTTCACTCTCATTCTGAGCATGTCTTAAACCTTCCCTCCAATATTGGATTATTACTCTTACCATTTTGCAGTGTGCTATGGTTTAGTGAAATGATTACATTTTGGAATGAAAAGAATATCAGTAAGGGAAGGCAGGAAGGCATTTACATGCCTTTGCCCTTCCCTGCATTGCTTTATACTACCGTTACGTCTCTTTCCACTGTTTCTCCATCCCAAAGCTTTGCCCAGATCATGTAGCGTCTACTGGGTCGAGCCCGCAGTGCAGCACCTGGGGAGGGAAGCACCCGGGCTTCTGTGACTCTCTAAGTTGCAGCTGGGAAATCCACCTGTATGGAGTAACTTACACAACAGAGTTGAAGAAACACAGATTAAAAGCCGGCTCCTGATGGAGCCTTTCTTTCAATGGCCTTATATCTTATACCCACACCAATTAGCTACAGCAATTAGTCTGTACTGACTGTTAGGTTAATTGCTATTTGCTTACTGTATCACCGAGGTGGTAAGTGTTGGATTTTAAAAATCAGAGGAAATATTTGGTTTTATGCCCTTCACCAAACTATTTTTGCTTAGCTACGTTAATCTCTTTGCCAAATTGGCAAATTGATGTGTAGTGGATGCCGCAGTTATTTTTTGTCGTGTAAAAAAGAGCCCCTTCATCTAGCATGGCGGAAGGAGGTGTTGGAAAAACTGATGACTTACCTGTATTGTAGTCACATGCTTAAGTTGATTAGCACGACATTTAATTTGTGCTAATCATCCCAGGGCGGGCAGAGCAGGTGATGCTTGCGTGCGCTCTGCAGCACGGGCGGGCGCGTGGGGCAGGGGCTGAGGCCGCCTTCCCGCAGCGGGAGGCGGACGGAAACCCCACAACTCACCCTCGCCTGTCTCTTCCCGTTATAGTCATCCCCTTTGCCTATTTCAGTTGTGATTTAAGTCCTGGAAATGTTACTCAGGTAATCTTTTTGTGGGAGACAGGGAGGAACCGCACGGTGAGCGTGGGCATGAGCTCCTAGTGCTGCCACCTTTCTTAGAGCTCTGTTGTGAAAGGTCTTTTATGCAGAATAAGCCTTCAACCTTTATCCCTTCTGCTTTTAATTGTGGAATGAGGCTGAGGCTTTTCCATTCGTAACTGTTGATTTATGAACGATAAATTGGGTCACATGCCATCTGTCAGACACCTGCCGCGACCGTAACGTGGGGAGTCTAACTATAAGGGTATACAGCTGTGATCTGGTCTCAGACAGGCTCATATTGGACCCAAATTTGGGAAATTCTGGTAATTTCAAAAGGCGTACAATTACTTACCTCTTCTATGTCAGAGGAAAGTGTATGTTCCTCCTCTTGTTTTAGTATTTCTTTAAATACTTGCTGCTCTCCTCATTTACCTAGCTGAGCCTTGATCATTGCCATGTTAGTTATTCATAAATTCAACACATTTTATATAGATCTCTTTTTCTTGCTCAGTTTTGCTGTAAGGTGTCAGACCACACTGGTAAGATGTGTGTTTTGGCTTCACGGTTCGCCCAGAATATGCTGCAGAAGGGCTCCTCTGAATTCTCCTTGGCTGAGAAAACAAATGAGCAAATCTTACGTGTTGCTGGGTTTCCTCCCCCGCGCCTAATTGCCAGGCTAATTGGCAAAATTTGGTAGAAACAGAGAGGACGTTCTCAGTTACTCATGCAAATTAGTGAAATTGTGTCTGATGTGACTCAGTAGGGTGTACCAATGTTTATACAATTTTAATGAAGACCTGGAAAGCAAATTCCAGCATCCTTACAGTGTCAAAAGCAGATTTCTTAGAACCAGAGTGATACTTACATGTTCCAAGGTGTCCCCTCTAGTGGGAGGTGTCCCTGCCCATGGCAGGGGCATTGGAACTAGGTGGTCTTTTAGGTCCCTTCCAACCCGAACCATTCTATGACGATTCTGTGTCTTACAGTGTGTTCGATTTGGGATGAAACTAAAGGAATTAACTCCTGCCAGCCCTCTGTCAGTCCTGACTTGCTTTTCTGAGGCCTGACAACACCATTGGTGGGTTTGTCTTTGTCCCCATTTTTGATTCCGTGTGCATGTTATTGAAGAAGCTCACGTCTCATTCCAGACTGCCATGGAAGTGATGCAGTTCAGCAAGGAGGAGGTGCGGGAAGTGTTGAGGCTGTTGGCTGGCATTTTGCATCTAGGAAACGTTGAGTTCATCACTGCTGGTGGGGCACAGGTGTCCTTTAAAACAGGTGAGAAGGCCATGCATCCAAATGTAAATGTTTCTTGAGGCTGTGAAAGCCATATTCATTGCTAGTATATCTGACCATAGCAAGGACAAACAGTGAAAGGGTCTTACTGCTTTTTAGCATCTGTAAATGTTGATTAAAATGTTATTTTTGTTATTTGACATGTAAGACAAATTAGTCTGCTGCTGGATGCTAGGTCTTAACTAGGGAAGGACTTGGGCACGTAATTATTCCGTTAACGGTAATGAAATTCCATTTTATCTAATTCCTTCTTTGACATATTCTCAAGTTGATAAAATGTAAGTGCTCAAGTACTTTCCTTAACTGAGATCTCCACTGAAGGTATCTTTTGTTGGAGCTTTCAATACCTCACTTACAAATCTGAAAGTATGTGCTAGTATGTCTAAAGATTGGGCTGACGAGCATTTTAAATGTTTGTTCAAATATGGCAATAAAGAGTAGCATTACATACTGCTTTAGATACTGCATTGTAGCAAATTTGCAAATTATCATATGCGTGTAAGAAAAAAAATTCATTGGTTTTCTTTATCCTCATCATCCTGAGGGAAGCTGAAATGCATTCATGTGGACAAAGACTGAATTACTGTTTGTATCTGGAAAAATATGTTAGTGTAAGCAGTAGATTGTTTGAATTCTTGACATGTAACATTAAGAGGAAAATAAGTAGTTGTGACTTGTGATGAATTTCTACTGCTAAATTCCTTCAGTTGTGCATATTTATGATACTGTGCCTTTTCATGAGCAGCAAAAGCGTATCCTAGAGTTTCTAGTTGTGTTTTTATCTCTAATCCCCATCATTTTAGAAGCATCTTAAATGGTGGTGGTAGTAGTAATAATAATAATGATAATAATAATAAAACAAATTAGTTTCATAACCTTATACATTTAAGGACATATTTGTATTTGTCTCTTTCTTTTGCCAGCTCTGGGTAGATCTGCTGAACTACTGGGGCTGGACTCCACGCAGCTAACTGAAGCGTTGACACAGAGGTCAATGATACTCAGGGGAGAAGAAATCCTAACACCTCTTAGTATACAACAGGTAAAGGCATCTCAGTTTTGACATGGTTTTAGGGTCTGTTAAATATTTGGCTTGGTCTTCAAGTCCAGGGAAACTTGATGCTGTCAGTCTGATGCTCACGCATCAGAGTTGCTAGAAAAAAATACTACATAGTTTTTCTGGGCAGGGTATAATCGGACTTTTAGAAATTCTATAGATCCCATCCTATCATTCTGGCTAAGGCTTGTAGCTTGGCTCTTGTTATTCTTATTAAGCCAGATTGCTTACCATTTTTTTCAAATTCTAATTATGTAGAATATGTCCACAACAGCTGATATTTTTCATTACAGACATTTGTGTCAGGTGGCAGTTTTTGAAAACTTTCAGCAGAAGTAATTTTATTATTTACAAGAAGGAGATTAGAAATAGGTATACATAACATTATGCTTACCTCTGGAAAGTGATAAGTTAAGGTGTTATTTTCTGTCCTTCTCTTCCTCCACACCTTAAGTTTATAATTTCCTATTTTTTGAATGCTTTAGCCTTGGAATGTAATTTTAAAGCCACATAGGTGTACACATGTTATAACCTACACTGTTAAAGCTTAAATCGTGATGCTCTGTAACTGTTAAAACAGTTACTGTCAAGGTACATAGGAATACAAACCTGCTTGCATTATACATTGCTTTGTGCTGTGCAAAGGACACTGACCTGCAAAGTCTGATAAGTTCCCAGTTACAGGGGTGGCTGATGCACTGTGTCTTCCTTCTTTAATGCAGGCAATAGACAGCAGAGATTCTATGGCTATGGCACTTTATTCTCAGTGTTTTGCTTGGGTCATTAAGAAAATCAACAGTAGAATCAGGAGCAAGGAAGACTTTAAGTCCATTGGAATTTTGGACATATTTGGATTTGAAAACTTTGAGGTAAGTTTTAAAAGTTTGTTCAAATGTATTGATATTTATGCTTCATTGTTCTACATATCTTTGTCATCTGCACTGGAACTCGATTATTAAATGTATTATGACTTAGAACAGTTCCTTGTTTGCAAAGTAAAATACTTGGAGTGTATGCATTTTTAAAAATTTCTTGTCTCTTTAGGTAAACCGTTTTGAGCAGTTCAATATTAACTATGCAAATGAAAAGCTTCAGGAGTATTTCAACAAGCACATCTTTTCCTTGGAGCAACTGGAATACAGCAGGTGAGAGATAGAGATGAAATTCGAAAGAATTTTGAAAATACCAGTATTCACTTGAAATCTGGGTTCCCAGCCGCCTCATCTTCCTTTGAAAATCTCTGTCTGGAGCTACGCATTTTTAAAAAACCAGCTGATTTTGCTGTGATTTGCAAGATAAATCCATCAGCTCCTCCTATTTCTATATTTAAAATAATGTCATCATAGTTGTCAATAAAAAGGCCCTCCTTATTTTCCTTAGGGAAGGACTCATTTGGGAGGATATTGACTGGACAGACAATGGAGAGTGCTTGGACCTTATTGAAAAGGTAATAAAGAATTTGATACCAGTACCTATTTCTAGTTTTTGTTCTGAGGTAATATGTCTTTAAAACACTTGCCAACACAAAGAACAAGTAAAAAGAATGGTGGATCTTGCACGTTTAAACAGTGAACTTTTAATCAGATCATTTTCGTGCATGGTTATATTCCAGATCATATTGTAAGCTCAATATATGTATCTTTCCTTGTAGGGTCTGTTAACAGTGTCTGATTATATAAAAAAGCGCTATTTGGAGATGATTAAAAAGAATAGAAAGAGGAGGCAGAAAGAATGCCAGTGTCTTGCTCCCATAATGGCTTTTGGGATGCGGGTAATCTTCATTTGTTGCCTGCCAATTTTAGCTTCATCTGTAATTTTGTTTGTGTTCTGGTTTGTACTAAAGGAACATGTGAAAGAGCATGAAGTTTCTGCAGAGTTACTGGTAGGAACATTGGCGGTGAGGGGCAGGTGAGGTCTGAGCTCACTGCAGAGAAATTATAACTCTGGCTGGATGACAGAGCCGAAGTTCTATATTGTTTCATCCACGTTCACATCTGCCAGCAGTATGCGCAGGCTGCCTGAGTTTATCTCCGTAGCGTGGTGTGCGGCTGCCTGTGTTTAGACGACCACAGAAACTGATGGCAGTGGGCAGGGGATCCAGCTGCCGGGACGTGACTGCAGTCAGGACAGTGTGGCTTGTCAGTAGCTGCTCTGGACCGGTGGGAAGTGGCTTATGTGCCACCTGGAGAACCGTGTTCTTCCGAGAGGCTGTATCAGCCTGAAGCTTGCTGGACACATTAATTAACTGCAGGGCAGCTTGCTTTGTTTACCACCTCATCTATTGTGAGAAGTAGGGGACATCAAAGGAAATCACAGAGAGGCATATGCAAAGCAAAGGGAGGTTATGTTTCATGCAGTGCGTAGTTAAACTGTGTATCTTTTGCTGCGCCCCTGGGCACTGTGGGTGCTAAAAGTTTGCATTGGTTCAACGATGAAGTAGATAATTTTATGGAAGAAAAGATTTTGAAAGGCTGTTTACACAAAATCCTCAGATTTAAGGGACTCCTGATCATTGGAGATCTTGGGGGCTGGGGATGTATTCTGGGGTAATGACATTGCATGCACCTAAAAACATCAGGAGAACTCTTGCTTCTTCCAGTAACTTCTTTTTTCTTTATTTTGCCCATGTATCACATGCTGTCTGTTTCAAAAGGAGTGTTGCCAGGAAAATAGGATTGCAGTCCTCTATGAGAGTGGGATTTTAGTCACGTGTGGGTGGTTTTGTGCCTCTCTGCACACAAGAACTTCAAGGACTTTGTGATTTTTTTTCCAAACTGGGAACAACATCTGTGTCCGTCTGTGCACTAATTCATCTTCTGCCTCTTCTTGCTGTTCTAGAAACTGGGGCTGCTGGCACTCATCAATGAAGAGAGCCATTTTCCTCAAGCTACTGACTCCACCTTGCTGGAGAAGCTGAATATCCAGCATGCTGTATGTGATGTTTTGCTCACGTTTTCTGTGCAAATTATGGAGGGTCTCTTTGCTTCTGTAGAAATTCATGGTTCAAATATATGTGTGCATAGTTGCAGAGGCTGTTTTGGATGTGATCCTACTTCCATGGCAATCCATATCATTTGCCGTTAAGACTGAGTTGGTTACCTGGAAGAACATATCCTTGTTACTGTCCAGTTAAAGGTCTCTGTATTGATGAATAAGCCAAATTCTGCTCTTACTTAGAGCTCTGAAAACCTTCAGATTACTTGGATCTTCAATTTCCCTTGATTTAATGAAGTATTCATTTTGATGTCATTTACTGAAAGGTTGCTGTTTTCCTCTGTCCAGATTAGTGTCACCTTCGTTTGTGATCCTAGAATTATTTTTGAGGATTTCTGGGACACGACTGTATCCACCAATCTTCATAACTGCCAGTTCAAGACAGAGGCTTCTTTTTCAAAGTGCCTTTAATAGATGGTTCTGCCAGATGGGTTCAGGTTTAGTATAATGCCTTTTTAGATACTATAAATCTGTTATTACTGCAGTTGAAGCAGCCCAGACTAACAAATCCTATTATCGTTATAAGTTGGTTGTTTGCTTTTGGAGCACTAATCTTCCAGGGAGCTCAGTGGAAGACAATGGATTGTTTAGGTCTGGGTTGAGAAGATAATGTGACCCTTTGTATCGTTCCACTCCCTGACTGCTGCCCCCCCAAATATTTTTCTCTTTTCTTTCCCCTCCAATTAGAACAATCCTTTTTATGTAAAACCAAGAGTTGCCGTTCACAACTTTGGAGTGAAGCACTATGCTGGGGAGGTAATTTTCTTTTCTTTGTTTGCTGACATTATTCCAAACGGAGTTTTCATTAGCTTAATTTTACCCTGAGGCTGCTCAAAATTAACTAAAGCACTCTGTTCCCTCAGCGCTTTTTACAGTACCGCTCTTGTGAGAGGTGCCTGACTACTTGGCTTGTTGTTTGAATCGGCTCTGTTTCCTGCTAGGTCCAGTATGATGTCAGGGGGATCTTGGAGAAGAACAGAGATACTTTCAGAGACGATCTCCTGAACTTGTTACGTGAAAGCAGGTACATTTCTGCGAATTTTTTTTTTTTTTTTTTTTTTTTTTTTTTAAGGACATGGTGTTAAGGGGTGTCCTATCACTTAATTCTGCCAGTGTTTATGTTGTATCACTGAATTCTGCCAGGGTTTGAATATGTTAGATGTTGCGCAGCATCAGACCTTGACAGAGTTGAAATGAGGACAGAAGAAATATCAGAAGTGCCTGTAAGCTGATCTGACTGTAATAGATTCTCACAAAGTCGGGTTTTCCCACGTTGTGCAGTACCTCATCTCTGCTCAGTCCAGGGGGTTTCTAGAGAGCTCACTTGCTACTCGGTGGTGAGTAAGGAAGCTGAAAGCTGGTGATGGTTTTTAACTGTTTCAGGGTGCCTCATAGGCAGTGTGTGTGCATGCTTTTTTTTTGCTTCAGGTGCAGCCCGATTTGCTTGGATTTCTGGCATTCACTAATTTGTCGGAAAGCTTAGTGTCAGGGACCTACCACAGTGCAAACTGCCATATAGTAATTGCTTCAAAGGAGAGAATTTCTATAAAGGTTCATGTTACTGAAAGCCTGCGCTTGGATGTCGTTGGTACCTGCATGCCTCCTGTCATTCTGCTGTGTAAGGTCTCAGGATCCTTACAGTGGTGGTACCCTGTGAGCCGGAGCGTCCCTTTTTTTAGGTGTACGGTTGAGGCTCCGGGATGCACAGAAGAGGAGGGAGCTGAGCCCGGGTGTTGCTGTCTCAGCTGCTGCCCTCACCCATCCCGTCCCGTCATCCTGCCTTGCCGTGGGAGTTGCTTGTCTGTAAATCCCTTAAACCCTTCTGTGCAGGGTTAATAAGCGTTTCCCTCTCTCTGTTGGTTGTTCTGGCTTCATGACGTATGTGACATAACATCTGTCAATTGAAGTATGTAGGTAAAAGTAATAAATCAGTTAAAGCTGCTGGGCCTGCTTTTGCTCTTGCACCAACATCTGTCTGGAGCTCAAGTTAAAAGATCTGTGTTTCTGTGGAAGTGGTGAGAGGAAGACACCTGCCTGACAGGGTAGAAAACAGCATACACAGCTGGTATCTGAAAGTCAGGCTCATGTGGGTGGTTATTTTGTGTTATGGCCCCAAACCAGCTGAAAGTCTCAGTTTTTAGTCTTTGTTCAGGTGCAGTTCCCATTACAGTCAGCTGGAGTTTTGGTTGGGTGAGTGGAGTAAAATGCAGTAATGACTCTAGGACTTCACACTTCATTTCCCTAATGATGTGTTAGGAGTGGAGAAGAAAGAACCTCCTTGTCTTGTTTTGCTTTGGTTTGGTTTGGTTTGGTTTGGTTTTTTTTTCCCCCTCTCCTCTGCATAAATTCTGCAAAGGCAAAATCTATTGCTTATTAGAGATTATGTAGAAAATCACTAAACATTTTTTGGATGGAGGAGCTGCTTTCTAAGGGACAGTGCTTTCTCTGCATTCTATAGTGGTGAATCTCATAGTCTGTTAAGAGATACTTTAGAGATATTCTTTTTCTTTCCCATTTCAGTCTTGATTTCATCTATGATCTGTTTGAACATGTTTCAAGTCGCAACAATCAAGACACTCTTAAATGTGGAAGCAAGCACCGAAAACCCACTGTCAGTCTCCAGTTCAAGGTTGGTTAATGTGTCATCTCTGCTCTGTAGCTAATCGGTGATAGATAAACCCTGCTCAGTAAAGAATGCAGATTAAAACAGGCAAAGCTTGAGCATCAAAACATTGCTGTCTCTTCTGTGAAACTGCACTTACTGATCAACTGATCGGCCATACCACCTAGCTTCAAGCAGACACTAACTTTTGCATCACACCATCCACACAAAACGCCTGTTGCTTTCCACTTCCTTATTTGTCCTTATTTTAAACCTTATCTGTGAAGTTGGTCTCTCTTGTCCTGGTTTTTCTTTCTAATCTAAAACCAACCACAAAATCGCACGAAGCCTTACAGCAGTGTCTGTATGCTAAGAAAAATAAGTACTGAATAAATACCTCATTAAGGTGTTGCCTTGCTTTTTAACTTTAAGTTTGGAAAGTATTTTCATTAAACACCTTTTTATGAGGCTTTATAGCCCTCCCATCAAAAATGGCACCAAATTGAAATCTTGCATAAAGTCTATCTGCAAATTATTTAAAAGAGAAAGATTGGCACAAAACCGTTTCTAAATTGCACGAGTACAAGTCTGGATTAGTTGTCTTTCATGTTGTTTGAATTAATATACATTTGCACTGTTCATTCACTTTTTTTTTTTTAAAAAGGAGCAGACTCAAACCCCTTGAGGGCAGATTTTATCCTAATAGACTATTGCTATGTGTTGGGCCGAACAGCAAGGAGTGTATGCTGGGGCACACACAGTGTCTTTTATTAAAAAACACTAATGTTATATTCCTTGGACAGCCTGCTTTGTGCTGACACCACTCGTCTCAGACAATACCGACTTCTTGTGATGGGATGGTACCATTTTCTAGCTCTCTGGGGATAGCAGAAGGTACTGTTTCAACTTAGTCATTTGCACTTTGCAAGGTAGAACATAGTGTAGAGCTCCTTCTCTTCTCCATCAGGGCCCCTGGACAACATAAAGCATGATAAAACATGAAATCAAAACATTGTTGCCTCTTATCTAAAGCTGCAGTAACTGGCTGTTAACCAGCTGGGATGCTTTACAAGAGGTTGACCTTCACATCATGCCGTGCCCAAAGAATTAGGTTGGGTGTTTTTTTCACATTTTAAAGCCTTGCAGGGATTAGTCCTTCTCATTTCAACTGAAGATAAGAACTTTGCCCTCACAGTTTTATTCTCATGATAGGTTGGTTAACTATTCTTTTCATTTGACAGCCTGCCTAATGCGGGCCTGGGGGTGCACGCAGGATAGCTGAGGTTAGATACCATCTGTTTCAGCCTATTGCTTAAAGCAGGGCAAACTTCAGATTAGCTCGTCACCCGACAGTGACTTAGAGGCGTGCAGCACTCTGCAGAATCTGGCTGGCTGTACCACAGATAAATGTGAAAATAGGTTAAATCATTTTTGTTTAGACTGACCAACTTTTCCACTCTGTGTAAGTAGTAGCCTGTGTTGAGAGAATTGGCTTAGTTGTCCGTAGATGTTGTAAAGTTCACACAGGTTTAATACAGATGAAGCCCTTACTTTTTGAAGCTGTAAATATTTGTCTTTGCATGAAAATATTTGTCTTTGTATCTTCTGGCTGTTTAATGTTTGCTGCCCCCGACTCCTGGCCCATAGGCTGACTAAGGCAAACCAACCACAAACCATCATTTATGTTCCCAGCCACTTCACCATTTGCTGCCTTTGCTCTGTACCAGCTCCTGTGCATGGCCACAGCTCTGCCTGTTGCCTTTATCACTTCGTGTTTAATCACCAAGAAAGCCCTTGGTTTGCACATTAAAGCAAGAATTTTTTTGTAACAGACTGCCATTGGCAGTTTCGCTCCAAAACATATGGTAGGACACACAGCGTTGCTCCTTTAAAAAGTGGATTTTCTGTCTCCTTGGCAGCCTGCTCTGTAGTCTCTCCCCTGCCTGGCGCGCAGTGCCACCTTTGAGGGGGCGAAGAATTATCATTGCTGCCTTTCGGGGCTCTTCAGAGCCTGGGCTCCCCTCCTATGCAGACATTTGTATCTCTACAAACTAAATGCAAGACTTCAGTTTAAAATGCTTTATTATACTTAATCATACAGAACGAGGCAAGTTGGAATAAGATATGGAATGACGGCTCAGGGGGGAAAGGGGTGGATGTGTAATTAAAGTAATAATCATAAAAGGACTGAGGGATTTTTGTGATTTTTATCTCCAGGCTGAGGTTCAGACAACTGATAGTCTAATGTGTGTTGGGTCACTCAGAGTTCCAAAACTAGGAAAAAAAACATGTTTTCTTCTATGGTTTTTTGGATGAACCTTATAATCTCTCTTTTTATTGTTAAATGCAATTTGCTATCACATGAAATAACTCCGAAACTGCCTGCTTAAAGCTGTTAGCTTTGTCTTTCACTAAGATGTGTTTTCTTCACCACTCTATCGATCTTTACTCAATTTTTGTTAATTTCAGAAGGGGAGCATTTTAAAATCTAGTATTGATAAAACAATGTCTGCTGTATTCTAAATTAACTCTTTTTTCAGAAATTTTTAATATCTTTTCTACCCTTCTGTTGACTGACATGTATTATCAGAGTGTCCTTTTTGCAAGAAAGATTGAGATTGCACAGGAGAGAGGAACACGCTGTGCACAAAATGCTCCTGATGGCAGGGAAAATGGAAAATGAGTGGGTATGAGGTGGTTGAAATGAAAAGAGAAAATCTGGTTTTGTGGGTGTTTTGGTTTTACCTTAGACCCCGTATCCTTCCTTTTTGACTTGCTCAAGCTTAGCTGTTTGGGAATGTGGATCCTAAGTCTTAACCAGTCATTCAAAAGATCCCTGAAACAGCAACTTTCCAATTTAGTGTTTTGTTAGGAACAGTTTTCTTCTTATCAATCTGTGTATCTTGTTCAGTGTAAAACAGTGATGATAGTGTTGATCAGAAGGGCCGGTGGAAGAAAAGAACATGCAGGCATTGATTCTGTATGTTCACAAGCAAGAGCTTACACGGTACAGTAATTTCTGGTGTACACCGCTAGGTGTTGCAGTTAGATATCGTCTGCAACGCGAAGCTGCGAGAGCTTTTGCCGGGGTATGCTGCTTGTACAAAAAGTCAGCTTGTGAAGCGCTGTCTTCTTTCTACCTGTGTTTTAGGAATCGCTTCATTCTTTAATGGCGACGCTGAGTTCTTCAAATCCTTTCTTTGTTCGGTGCATCAAGCCCAACGTGCAGAAGGTAAGATTTAAAGTCATGCCTGCCTTTTCTATACATCTCAGGCCTGATCTTTCACTGTCTGTCTGGTTATTTACCGCTGTGTGAAGCAGAGGGTAGTGTTCTTCCCTGACTTCGTAAAAGGCTCTGCAAGGTGAGGCGCTGGGAAAGGCTTTTGATTTTTTTTTGCACATGGGCCATGTCTTTGGGCACCTTTTTAATAGTCATTGCTCACAACTCTGACAAATGACTGGCTCTGAGGATGCTTATAAAAGGAAGGTAGTAGGTTGCGCTGCACGTTTGACAGCTCTGTGAGAGCCTTTTTAGGAAGAAAATGTCAAAAATGCAGTTTGTTTTATATCACTAGAGGCAGTGAGTGGTGGTGCATACAGCAAAACTGGTGTGAATGACCAACTCTCTGTCATCAGACTCAGTCTTTTCAATTTTTGTACAACTCTAAGTGTCTTCATGCTGGCTGTTTTGTTCTGTTACAGAATTATGGTTTTAAAACAGACTTGGAAACTAAGGCTTACTGTATCAATTTGTCTGTTGAGTCACAGGTATTGAAAGGCAATGTCAAGACTTACTTAGGTATGTTGGAGGGCTCTCTAGAAATGAAGCAGTAATGGTATAGTAAATGCTGAAGTTAATATTGTTAGCCTAATCCTGATATTCTTGGGGTTTACACATCTGTTTTTGGCTTTGTAAACCATTATTCAGGTATGGTCTGCTTATTATATTATGCTTATATGGTCTACAAAAATGCAAAAGGCAGAGGTGCTAACAAATCTGGTTTATTGTTTTCACATGGAAATTTAGGAATAGGTGACTTCACTGTAAGTCCAGTGTTACATGTTACATTTTTCTGGGATGTCTGGTTAATCAGAACACTAACACATCAAACCTGGCAGATTTCATTGGAGGTTTTTGTGTTATCTGGACAGGGCATCCTCCACTTTACATGTTTTCAGATTGCTAACTGTTAACTCTGCTTTTGCACTGTTACTGGTGGTGTGTCAAATAACACGCAGATTATGGGCACTTTAGCAAGAGGGAACAGCCCGGAAGCGAATAAGACCTGCTTTCTGCGTCCTGAAGTGTTTGGTGCTCTGAGTTGTGCAGCCACCAGGTAGCCAAACCCCCGTGGATGACAGCAGCTTGGCCAGCGGCTGGTGTCTGTGAGCCTTTGTGTGTAGCAAAGCCCCTCATCACTCGGGGAGGGCGGTTTTGAAAAGCTTGTTTTCTTCCGGGCTCCCGTTTTTTCCTGGAAGCCCCATGATCCTCATGAAGCCCACCTGCTGCCACTGGAGTATAACAGGAATTTCAAGAACTCACACATTTTCCTTATTTGTCCTTTTGCATCCAAGTAAGGCTCATCTCCACAGCACCAAAGGATTTGCCATGGTTGATGCAAGAACCAGGCACTTGTTGCATTTCCATAGCAAGGAAAACACTTGAGTTTTCCCACTCCCATGTTCCTTGTTGCTCTACCAGTCTTTCCCCACTAGAATGCTTCATCCCTGACAAATCTGGCATATGCTGCTGTATCTGCACATATATTTTACTATCATTAAAACAAAGTTCTCACAGAATTAGCAGCTGTGCAAGCAGAAGGAGCTTGAGACAGCCTCCGTCTCAGGAAACCACATCTAATTGCAGGAGTGCATGCAGGAACAGATTGGGAAATTCCCGTAGACAATCCCTTTCAAAGTACATATAAAATGTCACTGAAATCTTACACAAAAATGTTTGTGCTGGTTTTCCATTTGCTTTAATTTGATTGCAAATTTGACAATTCAATGGCTTTGCCAAATAAGAAATCCTATTTGAAGAACAAGAGTAGAGAAAAGAGTCACACGGTTGACCTCTTGTAGCTGATTCAGTAGAAGACCTGATGGACAATGAGAAGGAAAGTCATACGTAATACTTGTTGATGGGATTCTTCACTTGGGGAAGTGTTCTCAAAGTGCGTATTTGGGATTCACTGTTTTAAGTTTTGTGCGCTGTGCACTGCTCTCTGTCCACCTGTCCCGTCCCCCCCCATGTCTCACAAACACAGTAATTTTTATTGCCAGTCTTGTGATGTTGTTGGTGTTGCTCCTTCTGCGATGGTGCAGGTACAGAAGCAGGCACATGCAGAGCTTTTGGCTCCTCTGTAGCTCAGCTGGATGCTGTGGATGCACATGATATTAAACATTTCATAGCTTACCCTGTCACACAGCTTGTTGCTTCTTTTCAGTTAGACAAAGGGAAATAAGGTGAGTTAGTTTGCGTAGCTCTGAACCAGCAACGGCTCAGAGACAGGTTGGCTGTGCGTGGACTACCAGGGATTACCACATAAGTGACTCACGGTGCAGGGTTGGTTAGAAACATAACTGCTTGAAACATTCAGATGAGCTGCTGAAACGGAGAAACTGGGATTGAAAGAAAGTAAAAATCCTCACTGAGCATTTTCTTCTGTGTTTTCCGTCCATGATTTTTACTCTGCAGTGATGGTGGTATGGAATGATAAAATGTCACTCTTCAAAAAGTACTTAAGCAGTGCTTGCCAAATAACAAATGATGTGAAAGAAAGGGATGTTTTAATTGCTTTTTTGGAAAAAAAAAGCATTAAAGGAGAGCTGGACCAGAGAGACTCAGCAAGTTGTGTTATCAGGAGGAAAGCCTCTCGAGCTACTGGTTGCTCTCTGGGTTGGGTACGAATAGGTGACACATCTATGGGTGAGCATCCTCTGTAACTCTGGAGGGGAGGGGCTGGTGGGGCTCGAGAGCGGTTTTACTCTGGAAGTATGTTTGAATTCTGCAGGTGAATGAGGCTGAGCAGATGTAAGACAAATTCAGGCCTTTGAAAAGCAGAACATGCAGCAGACAGTACTTCCTGTGCTCTTCTAGACATTAAAGTGTATTCATGTTGGATAAGAGATGTGATAATTTACAGTAATTATTTGGTTTTTTAATTGATGAAACATTTGATTTTTAAATATGTCAACAGTGGCAAGCAAAAACAATTCAGCATAGGCAGTAAACCGCTGAACATTTACATATCAAAGCAGGATTTACACTCATTAGAGCAATTTCCTAAAGGGAGCGCACGGAGTACGTGACCTTTTGTCACAAGACATTTCAGTGAGCAGGCCTCGGACAGAAGAACAGAGGACCCATTAATCTTTGAGAGACCCCCGAACAATCACTGTATCTGTTTTCACAGTTTCCAGTCTGTTCTGAACTAGCCATAACGTGGAAAATTTTCCACCTGGTATGCTTAATGAGTATTTTCTACTAATGAAGGGTCTTTCTCCACAACTCCCCTTATCTTCAGTGCAGCTTGCACAACTACGTATGGTTTCATCCTTTTGAACTTTGGCACATCTTTCTCTCTGTCTTGGTCTCATATTTCTTTTCATGCCTCCTGTTCTATTCGACAGTGATTCCTCCCTGCAACCCGGCCTTTTCTGGTCTCCATGTATCCTTTTTTGTGCGCCTTAAATTAAAAAAAAAAAAACAAACCAAAACAAAACAGCAAACAACACCACCATCAAAAAAGGAACAAAACAAAAAAAAACAAAACAAAAAAGACTGTATTTTTAAAATAAACTACAGCCATTGTTACAGCCATCAGCTGAACCCTTCTTCCAGCTTGCTGCTATTAATAAAGTTGCTAAGCCTTGGTGGTGCTTGGGAGACAGTTCAGGGTAAATTTAAGATCTGAACTTCCTATGCAAGCTGTTTCCGAGGCAGAAATTTTCCTGTTGGACAGAAGGAGCCAGCCTTCGGCAGGCTGGCTCAAGTGCCTTCTCATGTTCCCTTCTCCTTTTAGGATTTTTCTTCAGAAAATATATTGACATAATCATTGCGAGTGGCCCCCACCTCTAGCATCTGCATGGCCTCATCTGTACTGGTCTTTTAAAAACTCGATTATTACAGCTTGCTTCTGTAATTCCCAGTTCTTGAGACTTGAACAGGTTTGGACATGGCTGTTCTGTCATGCATATAGATAGGTGCAGCCACTTCTCTTTTGTTACCTAAGTCCGATTGAGGCCTGATAGGCAAAATGCTGGCTTCATTAGAGTTGGCATGAAATATCTGAGGTAGACAAGAATGTCACTTTGCTTTTTTTGGGTTTTTTTTGGAAACCTTAGTTGGTGTGTGCCACCTGAACAGGATTGCAGGGTCTCTACTCACCTCCTTGCTCATTTCTTGTCTGTCTCATTCCTCTGTTGCGGTGATGGTCTTGCCACTGGCAAGATAAAAGCCACATTCTCTGAAGCTTGTGAGCTCTGAAGGGGCAATTCTGTTTCTCTGCAGGTTTTTTATATTAATTTTTTTAGTCTTAAGATTTAATTAGGTAAGGGACAAGTGAGCCAAAATTAAACCTGTATTGTAAACCTACTGCAGGGTAGGGGTTACAGGGAGCAACAGAAAAAGTGAAACTAGTAATAACTCTGCAATTCAAAGGGAGACTGGTAGAAAAAGGTCTGTAATAAATTCTGTGAGGGTTACTGCTGCTTAGGAGTCCTATCATGCTCCATATTCATTCTGGGAAAATTACTGTCAAGGCAATAAGGTTGCTAATGTCACTTCTGGGGACAGAGCCATTTAAAGGGATCAAGGTATGCCTATTGGCACCTGCAGTGTACTTTGAGGCATATGTCATTAACAGCCATGAGACGCCCTGGAATAGCAAGCAGTATGTCCCCTAATAAGAAATAAGATGCAAACCCATTTCGGTTGGCGTCTGAATTAAACTTGAGCTCTTAAAATAGCTCTGAATCATTACAAAGGTAAGTATAGCATGATACCAGCCTAAACACCAGTTGGAAGTACAGCTGAGGAATGCGGTACAAAGGAACGATGAGAGAACAGCTTGGCCCCATCTGCGAGGGTGATTGTGCACAGGGTGTGGAGCAGGTACGAGTTCAGTGAACGCAGCATCTGAACTGCTTGTCAAGCTGGAATTGCAGTGTGGTCATATTGAGACCTGACCGTATGAATTACCAAGTTGGCCTCGTAGAGAGATTTTTTTGCAGAAATGCGTATAAGGACAGTGCAAGCCTAATGCCGCTGCGCTGAGAGCAGCGCTGACATAAACCCTTGAAAGATGCAGGGAGGAAGACTGAGCTTCAGGGCTATTCTGCTATACCTTCAGCCTGGGATAGCTAAGCATCTGGATAAAACTTTACTTTTGAAAGTCTCTATTAAAAAAAAAAAAAACACCTTAATAAAGTGGTCCAGCTTCAAACTTCTATGCACATCCATCCTACTGCAGTCGTATACCAAGCATGTGCTTTATACACCAACCTCAGTCACTCAGCAGACTCTGGGTCTCCTTACTGGGGAGTAGATGCCTTTGTGGGTTTTTAAAGGCGCTGAGCCCAGCAGTTAAAAGCTAAAAAGTGTTAGGCCCTAAGTGGAGGCGTCTTTATGGTTTACTTGCTTAGCTGCAGAGCCCTGGGGTAGCCCTTCTGCAACGAACCTGTGATGTTCTTTGGTACTGGGAGCTAGCAGATCACAGGGTAAATTTGACTTGCTGTCCATAAGGAAAAGGGAATAGAAAGCCTGATCATCACGTTAATAGCTACTCTGTCATACTTGGAAAGTAAAGCGAATGGATTATATGTCCCAGGTAGAGCTGCTGGGTGTGTGCAGTGCTGTCTGTAGAAAGCTAAGGTCTAGTAGTATTCATTTACAGCTGTATAAGCAGCTCATGTATTAGAGATCCTTATTGCCGGTTTTAAAACCCACTCTTTTATCTCAGTCATTCTCAATAAATACTTGTTTTAAGAAGGCTTTCTGGCTGCCAATTACTGCTGTCATTGCTTCTGGAGGAAGTAGAACCACAGGCTCTGAGCAGGGATGGGGCTTGATGGGGCAGCCTGGGTCAGGCTCAGGGAGCTGCTGTTCGGGCTCATCCCTTGGGAGGAGAGCAACCATTTCCCAAAAACATAGCATGTTGGCCCAATCTCGCAGGTCAACAAGTATGTGGGGCCAAATACAAACTCTTTATCCTTAGCTCTTTAACTAGTTCATAAGGCTTTATTGTTCATAATCAGGAAGGCGCAGTCGTAAGGTGTGGCATCATGCCCGGCCAACGCCGCTTAATTCAGCTGCTGGGATCTTGTCGCCTTGGGTTTTACAGGATTACATAGCTTCAAATCAAGACTTGTGGAGTATGTCCCAGCTGCATCATTCTCTGGCACATCGCTTTGAGTAATTAGGTCAGGCACTAGAAGACTCCTTAGGTAAAAGTGATAAGGAGAGTGGGTGTGAGGAAAGCAATCGCTCGCGAAGTGCCGGCAGTGATGTTACGTGCGGATCTGAATCCCTGGCTGAGAGAACAAGACAGTTCCTGCGAGGAGTTTCGTGCTGCGCTGGCAGTGCCTGTCTCCTGTGTCGCCTCCCTGGGATTGCTCCCATCACTCCCGCGGCGCAGCGCGTCGGTTATGCTGCCCGGGAGCCACGGGGCTGTCCCTTTGTCCCCACCTCAGAGCGTCGCCGCTTGCTGGGCTGAAGTAGGTCATTCCGCTCTCCAGGCAATCGCCCAGACAGGCATGTCCTTCTTCTTCATCAAGGTTTGTTGTTTACTAAGCAGGGCTGACTAGGCATCCCTTTGCGAAGTGTGTTAGGGTTTGTCTTTCAGTCACCAGGGTATAAGGAGTTTAAAATTGAGGTGTTTAGGGCTGGGGATGGAGAGCTGCGATGGGGTGCTGCCGGGGAGGGAAGCAGGCACTGCGCTCTAAAAGATTGCATCAAACTCCAGGCAGTGCCGGCAAACAGATTTTTGCATGTTTTGCAGCACGTACGTGCGCGGTTGCCAAGTCTCCCGGAAAGACCATTTGGTAGGACTCTGTCCACAAGTGGTAAGAGTCATTTTTAGGATCTCAGATAGTAAGCATGGCAGTGTGCTCCTGTGAGCAGGGTTGGGGGGGACACGTGGGGAGCAAACGCTGCTTCAGGAGGGACTGGGGAGGAGGTCACCCGAAAAGCAAAGTACCAACACAATCCTGGGGAAGAAGAAAATACCTAGGGGTGGAGTGTTTTTAAAATGCAACACTTGCTGTGTAATATTTAGAAGTGAGAAGAATTTTGGCTGCTGCAGAAATTGATCTGTCAGCAGCAAAGAGTGTTACTGCCTCCAGCTGACTTCAAGCACTGCAATAATTTTGCATTTTGTGCCACCTGATGGATTCCCTGTGTTTTATGAATTCTTTCATATGTGATTGTGTGACATGGATGGGCATTTGTGGAGCTGCAACTACTGATCCCAAGTCTGAAGTATTTGCTTTTTATAAATACCGAGCAAAGAACTTGGCTTTTCTTCCTTCTTGTGCGCTCTACCAAGTATTTGAATTGCAAGCATTGTCATGCAAATGTATGCACAGAAAAAGTGTGTACTTCATCAAGCTTTGGAAGTTTTCTTTTTTAACTACAACAAAAAAAATCCCCCCACATCTCTGGATGGCAATTTACATTCAAATCCTGTTTGCTGTGTTCTCATGGTAACTACTGCAGGGGAATATGCACAGTCCATGATAAATAGACATCCTTAGAGCTCCAGAAGCATCGCTGGGGTACAGGGTATTGTTCTCTAGCAAAAACTTTAACGTTCGTAACTCCCTTGCTAAACTGTGTCTTAGGGCATTTTGTGCATTTTTATCTCTTAAGGTTTAGGAATTCGTTGGCTGTGAAATATATTTACATTCTTGATGCCTATGAGGTGAGATTAGCCCTCGTGTCCTGTTAGTCAGGAATATCTGCAGCGATTGCTGTAGAGCCAGCCCTCGCTAGGCTTGACTTCCTTTGAGTAGCAGCAGGAATGAATTAAGCAAGTACAGCCAAAGATATCACATGAAAGACTTGAAATACCAGTGAGCTGAAGAAAGCCCTGTTCTCTGTGTGTGTGTGTGTGTGTGCGCGTCTGTGTGCATAGCTGCAACTGCTAAAAGATTCAGTTTTTCACAATGGGCGAACGCTGAAGGGTGAAAAAGCCTTAAAAGGTAAGGGGTTTGATTCATGCAGGTTTTTTTAATAATTTTAATCTTGCGTACTTGGAGTAGTGGACTTGTAGAAAAAGAAAAGAAAGTGCCTGGAGTTTGGCTGAGCAAGCTGTACTGGAAATGTTTCTGGGCTTGTATTTTCTTTTAAAGAGGGTAAATGCATGCAGAATCAAGTTAATGAAAAAAAACGACTAAATTTACTCGTCTAATCATATTTTCGAATGCCAGGAGAGCTTTGCTGCCAAGCAGTCTGCTTTAATAAATCACACTCTGTTTGAAAGTTAAAGGGGTGATTGTTCACAGAGCAGGGAAGAAGTCAGCAGAAGTAGAGCTGTGTGTGCAGAGGGGGGAAGACCCGTGTTGTAGCGATGGGCTGCTTTCTGGAGAAAGATTTTTTTTCTGTTGTTCATCAGTCTATGGCGTAGATTCAGGAAAACCAGCTATCTAAAGTTTAGGACTGTATTATTCCTTTAATTTATTAAGGCGTAAGGCATGGCTTTGCTTTGATTACATGATAAGAAAGCGACACTGGGGACGAGTGTGTTTGGGGGTGTGGGGAGTCCAGCAAGATATCTGCAGCACCCAAAAATCTGAATTAATTTTGTAGTTTTACTGGAGAAACTTGATGGGGCACATTTGAGGCAGTAAGTAATTTTTCACCATAGAAATACAGGAAACGGAATGTGCCTGGAAAAAAAATAAATTGCAGTAGTGATGGAAAGAACACCATAACAGCAGTATATTTTGACTTTGTTTTCTGTGTCAACTCCCCCCCTTCCACCCCCAATGAAATAAACCCCCCAACCCAACTCAGCAGGTCAGATAGCTCTGTTCTTCACTGCTGATTGCTTTCGCTTCTGGGATCTGCATTTTGTTCCTTGCTTTCCCACTTAAAGAGCTTGCCTCTGCAAACATTAGAATTCAGCCATGGGGTAGAAAATTAGGATAAAATTGCTTGGGAGAACCTGTTATGAAGGGAATGGGTTTGATCCTGCATCATTGAAGTCTATGGGAGTTTTGTTCTTGTCTCAAGAAGAGGAACCCTAGATTTGCCTTGCAAATCTCGGTGGAGGAGATATGATCTGATAAAGTGCCTATGGGACTGGGAAAGGGGCTTCTCATAACTTGTAGTTGTTCTTCTCTCACTGATACTGAGATGTGTCCTTTTAAACCTCAAGTGGTAACAGTGGTGGTAGGTCAAAACGTGGGTATTTTTGTTGTGTGGAACATCAATGACATGTATTCAGTATTTCTTTTAACTAAAACTGCTGAGTTTCAAAAAAGATAAGATTTGTTTTGTTTCTCATTTGTTGGCTTACTAAAAAAAAAATGTATCTACAACCTATAACATAAATGAAAGCATAAAACCAATTATTTTTTCCAGTACAGCTAGATTACTGGTAGGAATTAGCTGAAAGTTACAGTACTGTCCCAACATTCGCTGATCTTTGTCAGAGCTACTCCCAGAACCCAAAATCTGTGTCAAGAGCAGAAGGTAGTTGTTTAAGTGTAGACTTGGGTCAGTTGCTAAACTTTTTTCTCTTTAACTGTATCTATCTGTTCATGTGTGTATGTATATATATATATATATGTGGCTTTTCTTAATTTAGTCACAGGATGTGGCAAAGAAGCAAAGACTTCATGGGGAAAACCTCACTGTGATGAATTTGTAAGGACTAAGGACGCTTCAGAACATCTGCTCTCACCTCGTAAGATGAAACTTTAAACATGAAATGCTCACTGAAAGCGTATCAAAGCATCTTATCTTTGTTGTCTAACTTACACGTAGAATTTACTGTTTCTGGTGGGTTTAGGCAGTTTATAGGCCTAAGCAGCAAGGCAGGTCCATTCCTAGGGCTGCCATTAGAATTACAGAGGTGAGGTTGTGGTTTCAGCTGCGTGAAGTGGACTGCCGTAGCTGTGAAGTCCGTGTTTCAGGACATCAGCTGAGTCGTAGCTGTGTGAGGGCGGTCAGCCTAAACTACAGGAAGTTTTTGGCTGACGCACGATGAGGTTTGAGGTTGCTGTTGTTGGTTTGTCTCCTCCACCTTCCTGCCGTGCGTCCCCTGCTCAGGCAACCGGGAGCTGGGCAGCTGGTGCCGCTGGCGGGAGGTTTGCCGGGGAGGTGGTAGCACCACAACTCCTCAGGCTCTGTGGGCAGGAGTAATTTTGTTGTTCAGTCCCAGCCACGGGGTAAGTGTGTGTTCTGCTCAGGTCTGTGAAGTTGCTGGTGAGCCAGGGAGCCCACTGCACCATGTAAATCATTCGGGACACAGGGAAGTTTTTCGTTTCGGCTGCCACCTTGGATTGTCACACACACCTGTGAGCATTACGCAATGTTTAGTGTAGAAAAGGCAAGTTTGTCACCAAACTCAGAGTGCTATGTTGTATTTCCACCATACATACGGTGAGATCTTAAACTTCAAGTATATGGTAAGTAGGGGCTTTTGGGAGTCTCAAAACTTTTCATAGTCAAGCAGAGATAAAGTAGGTGGGTTGAGAGAAGACATCCACTTCCAGAAAGCCAGATAAATGCCAAATCCTCTGTGATACTGGCTTTCTAGAATGAATGGCTGCCCCAGATTCAGCATGAAAAGGACGAGTATGTCCATCCGCAGCTTGCCAGACACACCATTTGTGCATATTTAACCAAAAAGAAACAGTGTCCGGCCTCATTAATTAAGTAGTCTTTCAAAGGAAGAAATTATGATTTTTGTTAAAAGTGGTTTAGCACTTAAATTAGCTTCACAGAAGTTTTTAATCTAAGCAAACAATTCACATAGCAAACAATGTCGCATTTAGGAAAGCCGATTCTATCTTCACAGTCTCTTTCTGACTCAAACATTAAGGGTTATGTTTTGTTGTATACTTAGGCCAGCCTAGGAATTTCTCAGGGGAGAAATGGCTGTTCAGCCATCCAAGGTTGCCATTTCCCTGTGACCACTGGCGTGCACAACCTAGCGCCTCTCGAATCAGCCAGATGCTTGAAGGGCATGTACATCTCATTGGCCTCCATGAGCTCTAAGCACACATCTAAATGCTCTGCTTAAGTTATTACTGCTTTTCGGCTGCTGTGGGTGTGCTGGGCAGCACATAACAGAGTGCCTGGAGCTGTGATCCCTCATGTCACACAGCTTTGAAGGGGAGTGAGGCGTGTGTGCAGCTCCCTTACAGTTCTGTATCCAGCCCGAAGTTGCAGCTGGTCCTTGCAGGGGAGGAGGGAAGACTTATTACATCCATTGCTCCAGTGCCGTGGAGCCCACGCTGCTGCCCAGTCCCAGGAGAAACATAGTGCTGGTGTGTCAGCAGTGAAAATGTGCCTAACCCATCCTGGAGTCTCAAGAGTCTGATTTCACCATGATCGGAAAATCTGGGAGAGGGACAGAGAAAATCCACTTCTAGGGCAGGAAGAGCCATATTAAATATTTAATTATCATGCAGCAGATTGTAAAACCGTAAGTAAAGGCAGAACTTTTCTCCACAGGGTCATCTTGAAAATAGATCTACTCAACTAAGCATGTGCTTCATGTAACTAAGAAAAGATGGAACTCGCCTTAGAGAAACAAAGGGCCATTGACCAGCGTCCCTGCCTGTCAGTCCTGCAGGCTTTGTGGAGAGGAACAGTGGCATCACAATTAAATCAGTCAGAGGGTGATTGAATGTTAAATTAGTTAGGTCCTGATGTAATTTTACCATCTATTATAATTCATTTTCTCTCTCTCTCTCTGTAGATAGATCAGTTAATAGTTTGTTAACCATATTGGTGTTAAGGGAGGTTTCTTGACATCAATTTTAGGTAACTCTGCACCATGCTAATAAAGCAAAGTTAATTTACTCCTAGTTAACTCTTATTTCACAGATGTATAGGAATTGTAACAAACAAGTAGTTTGTGCAGTTTTTTGGTGAGGGAAAAATATGTGGTGACTTCCATTGCAAGCGTTAATGATTGCCAACGTATAATCTGTAGCAATGAGATGACAATGTTTTTTTTGCTCTAGCAAATGCAATTACTAGCAATGCTTGCAGGAGGCACTGGAGCTACCTGCTGTTGTAGCCAAGATGATGTTGACTCGCCTGTGCCTTCAGCGTGGCCTCTGTGGCAGCACAGATAGCTGTCACCTGCAGAGCTCCTCCATCACCTGTTTATGTAATATATGAAGAAATCAGTAAAGGGGATTTTTGTTTGGTTTAGGATAGAAATTTCAGAATTATCAGAAAAATCTAATTTGGTTTTGATGTGGTTCTCGGAAACATCAAAGAACTCGAGTAGGAGACTTTCCAACTCTTAATGAGGATGCGGGATGGGAATGGACTGTTGTGTTGTAACAAAGCTGTCCAAGGAGAACCTATTTGTTGCTTTTTCCTGTGAAATTAATGTACACAGGAACAAACAGCTACCTTCATTTTCTGTCCCTTCCCTGCAAACACACACATACACACCTTTCACTAGTCTTGATATCTTCTTGTCTAGTCTTGTCTAGATCTGCAAGGCAACTCCTGAATTTATAATGTAAAAATGTGGAGGGATACAAGAGCAGCAGCTCAAAGGACCAATTTCTAAGAAAAAAATGCCAAAGTTAGACTGACGCTGTCTGAAACGTGCTAAAATACAAGATGTGGGAGTAATTAACGTACTGATTACATGGGATTGAGCTGGGTCATTTATCTGGGCCACCACACAACTCTTGCTGTTGGCCAAGTAGACGTCTGTGCCGATCGCAGGGATCCCCATCACCACCTGTAAACTTGAATTTCCTCTCTCTAGACTTAAAAAGTATCTTAACTGCAGTGTTACAGGTTTCCTCGTACTTTTAAAGCAGATCTCCAGACCACCCACTTCACGTCTGCTGCAGCGTAGCTCTCAGGCAGCCACCCCCGGTGTCCTGGGTGCCCCCAGGTTGAAGCAAGCCCTTAGTGGTGATGAAAACCAGCAAGCCCAATGGGGCAGTTTTAGTGCAGAGGGGCAGGGACGCTGGTCACTCCTGGTGATGGTCAGTGCAGGGTCCCGGGGGAGCTGGGCGGGCAGGGATGCTCAGGGAAGGCCAGGTCGCAGCACCCATGCAGGCAGCATCCCGGAGGCAGCATCCCTGCCCAGAGGCAGCATCCCTGCCATGAATGGAGCCCTGTGCCTGTGCCGGGGTGGGAATAATCCGCCCTTTCAGTACTGCCCGACCTCCAGTGTCCTAGCAACCCAAAGCTGTTGGGCTGAATATTTTGTGGCGTTCCTCATTTACACATATCAGATATTGGCTGCGATTTAAGCCTGGCTGATTTCCCATTACAGCTGTCAAACCAAAGGCTCGATACAGGAAGGGGAGGAGAAAGGGCTCCTTAGGAGATAATTTTATAAAACCATATATTTTTTTTTCAGCGTAGGAATTGCACTGGAATGTTTCCTTGCTTGAGAAAGCACCGAGCAGCAAGTCTGCGCGTTACATCAGCCTTGTGCTTTGTAGGCGTCTTTTATGGGCCACTGAGGGGATGAAGTGCATGCAGGGGCAAAATGTGTTGGAGAAGGAGAAACTGGTTGTGGCCTCAGTATTGAAAAAGGGGTGCCATCAAGGGCTAACTTTTTAATGTTGCTTGAAGGTGATTTTGACTTTTAGCTAGGAAGTTGCTGGCCCTCACGGCCATACAACAAATTCATACACTCCACGCTGAAACCAGCTAAAGACAAATCAAACTTTTTTATTATTTTAAACCTTATATTTTTCAGAGGTGTGATTCATGAGCGTTGCGGGGCTTTTCCCATTTTTGACAATTGGAGCTGATAACGTGAAGGAGGTTTTTATTATTTCATGGTGAATGTGTGAAGGCTTTGTAATGACTTAATCTAAGCCAGTCCGTAGTGCTGCAGCCTGTCTCTTTGCAGACAGTCAGTCACAGTAAAATCTCAGCCAAACTTCCCTTGCTGGACCGCCAAATACTTGCATGAGTAATGAGCTTTCCTCCTGCCAAGGCGAAGCCCTGCGTGTGGGAAGCGCCGTTCTGGGTCGCACCGTGTGCCGTCTTGTTCCTCTCCCTGGTGCAGAGTTGGTCTTTGGGTGTCCCGGTACCAAAGGTTACAGAAGTCTGCACTAAGCTTCTTCAAATAAATGAAAGTAGTATTTTTTCCACAACTGGAGTGCTGAAAGGGGACTAGTTAGATTTTTTGTCTAACCCACTGGGTGGCAAACTGTAAGGAAACCATTAACGCCTGCTGGAAGGAGGAGGACATCCTGTGTTTGCTTTGAAGTGTCTGGTGGCTTCAGACGGTCCAACCACCATGGGTAAGCTCTTCCAGTGAATACACTCAGTGAGAAAAAGGTGTGCCTTCTGGGATTTTCATGCTTTTTGTGTCTTTATCTGCTGTATATTAGAAATTGTTGTTGAATGTATGCTCTTGGTATAGCTACTCGCAAATTACTATCAAGACCTCTCGCTTTCTCATTGATGAGCTCCTCAAGGCTTATTGAAGTCCCTTACTGCTTTTTTTTTCACTCAGATCTTTATTCTCATGGCTCTTATCTAAATGGTTTCCAGTATAGCGGTCTCCTTTATTCTTCTCCAAAATTAGACACAGCATTTCAGTAGCAGTCACATAGCTGAGGAGGACAGGCTAGCTCACAAAGCACTAAACTGAATTCTGAAATATCAGAGAATTTTTAATATTCTCTTTAAAGCAATGCCCCAAAATAGAAGAGTCTCAAGACATAAATGGCATTCAGGCACATGGTCCTAAAGGAATACGGTGTGACCAGACCTAGAGAAGCAGCAGATGGGTGCCCAGGACTGAAGCAGAGAAAAAAGTGAGATCTGGGTTTAGAGTCCCCTTCTGCTCTGCTTGTGCTCTTTGAGTTGGTGTCTCTTGTCCCTCTGTGGGGTGTGATGTTAGCTCCCTCCAGCCATCCATCGCTAGCTGCTCTGGCTGGATGTGAGGTTCTTCCGCTTTCTCCTTTCTACTTATCTGCAGTAGAGAAGAGGAGGCGATATCCCTGTATCCTCTCCCCCCCTGTATGGAGCTGCAGTCTGAAAAAAGGTTGCTCAGTTCCGTGTCACCAAGGAAAGCAAGGAGAGTTGCGATAATGCAGATCAAAGTTATCTGCAATACTATTTCAGGATGTAGTGCTGAAGTGATACTGTGTTAGCATTTCAGTGAGAACCAGCTACATGGAGGGTTTCACGTATTCAGGTGTGAGATTACTTGTAGTAACACTACACAAGGTATTAGAAGTACACAGAATTAGGTTCTTACATGGATTGTTACAAAAAAAGGTTTTACAGCTATGTCAGACTTTGGCCATGCAAGATGAAACTCATCTTAAACAGCTTCTCTCAAGTATTTTCATCCAATTAGGATCCCCTGATGAAACTTCATATTTTTCAGGAATAAATGCTTGATACTAAACACCATTATCTGAAGAAATGATGTTAGAGGAACCATCCTAAACCATTATTTACTGCTTTTAAGTATAAAAATGGATTTATATGCCCAGCCTGCCAATAAACTATCAAATAACAAAAAAAAAAACCCTGTAAGGTGTGTGTGAAAAGTCTGGTGTGGAGAAGTGAAAGTACAGTGGGAAAATTAAATTTAAAAGAAACAAAGAAAAATAAGGGTGGGGTCTCAGCCCATGTAAGTTATTTGATGTCATCGCTGATGTGGAGGGTCAGGGTTTCACCATCTACAGTTGGTCTTTATGCAGCCTCAGCAGACATGGAGCGGTGTGCGCAGTTGTTTTCTTGACCATTGTAATGAACAGCGGTGGCGTTGGTGTTGGCTGCCTTGACACGGGGTTGGTAAGGAAGGACAGCTGTCCTTGCAATTAGTACCTCACAGCATGTTTCTTCATGGTTTGTCTGTGGCTATCAGGCAGCCTGATTGATTGTCTTCAGGTGGAGCCTGCTGACCGGTCACAATGTGGGGAGAATGAGGCCAGGCTGGGGTTTAGTCTGCAGGGACTGGGGGCTTTAGTGAGGATGACCTCAGATGAAATGGCAACAGATTACTCACAGGTGGAGAAGGAGGGTCCGTGAAAAGTTCCAGCTGGGGCCCATGCTGCGAGTTGCGCCTTCTGTCAGCGTGCTGAGACCCTGCCAGAGCGGCTTCAAAACTTAAATCCCTCTTTTCCCAAATGCTCTTAATCATCTGTCTCACATGGCTGGTCCCGCAGTTGCTGCGCTGGGACAAACAGCCCGCGAGACTTGCTGTGCATTTCAATGGACGCCCTGAATAATGTATTCAAGCAACAAGGGCTCGCTTGGGCTGACGATTTAGGCAATCACATAGACAGCTCTAAACATGCACTTAGAAAATTTAAATATCTGCAGTGTTCAAACCTGTGCCTTTCACAATCCATTCCTATTCTGTGAAGTTTTAAACAGTGCGTTAGAAATTACGCTGTTATTTTGAGGAGGTAGCATTCTTCTGGGCTTATATGAGAGAGGTAGACAAACTCTGTCTTCCTTTAGGATAAATTCTGTATTCCTTTAGAAAGGAAGGCTCGCAAAGAGGCTGTTGTGTGTTTACTCAGGGGTGGCCTTTCGTCCACACAAACCAGACAGAAAGAAGTTTACTCTGAAACGCAAGAGTTCGGTGACAATGACTAATAAAAAGTAGATTAAATAGCTCCAGGATTGTGAGTTTATTGATCCTTATTGACAAAAGCATAAAATTGCAGCAAGCCGGTCAGAACCATTTGAGCATCTTTTCTCCAGCAATTAAGCTAGTTCCAGCTCTTATCTTTGCTATGTATAGACAAGCAGGACCTGAAGTATGACTGCAGCATCTTTGTAGGTGGGTCTAAGTCAGCAGTGTCTTGACCTAGCTGAAATCTTTAAACACGAGTGCAAATGGGCAGTGTGGTAATATACTGCTCCATAGCTCTTAAATGGGCTGCTGTCTTAAAAATATCCTTGAGATGCCCTTGATTGTAGAGTAAGCTGGGTGACAGGCTGAATATAAATACAAGAGCATTTTCACATTTGTTTTTTGAGTCTTCTCCTTTGACTGTTTTGGTACGGCAGAATTACTCTAAAACTGTGGTGTTCCTTCTATACAGTATTATTTTTAGCAGGGGCAACTCTAATCTGTGGCATGAGAGTGGCTAATTCTGCAGTCTGTCTGTTATCTGAAATACTCCAGGCTGGAAGATGAGTCACGCAGGTCAGATGCAGTAGTTGGAGTTGAAGAGAAGACCAGCTAATCGTGTAAACACTTGCTATTGGTAAACGCAGTACCTTCACGTTCAGACCTGTAGAGATTGTATAAAAGAGCCAGCATATCATTACTGAGTTTGCAGTGAAATCCGGCCTGGAGTTTGCAGCAGAATTTTTTGAGGCACAAGTGTTGTTGCAATATACCCATGCTCTTTTGCTAGCAAGTTACCACCAGCAGTGTTAGTAATTTTTAAAGGCCTTCCATGGGTTTTTGGGGCGTGTGTGTGGCTAAAGGGCAGGAGAACTTTGAGCATGCAAAACACTTCTGTAATGTCAGGTTTATCCAAATATTCCTTAACTTGCCAGTGCTATTCAGTAGAAATACTAAATAAACTTTTTAGCTGTGGCATGTTCTTTGTTTTTATTCTCCTATACTCTTCCGGTGTTTGTCTGTGGACACAAATACTCTGGGACTGTAAGGGAATGTCTTCAAAAACAAAGCAGACATCAATCTTGTCTATGTTTTGACCTGAATTTGTTCCAGTTAGAGCTAGCTGCGTGCTGGAGAAGACCGTAGAGGGTTTCTTTCCTTGAAATACACATACTCTTAGGTCAGCAGGACCTGATGCTCCAGGTCCTTGGGCAGGACACACACAGGCTGTGCTGGAAGCGCCGCAACTCTGAGGTTGAAACTCTGTTGAATAAGCTGGTGCCATCAAAGTTTACAGTGCAAGCGACTGAAAAAATGATGGCTAGAAAAGCAGGGGGTGAAATGGTTTGTTGGAGGTAGGAGGGTGACCGACGTGGCGCTGCAGCTGGACTCTCTGGACTTGACAGGGAGGTTGCCCTCGCCCTGCCCGTCCTGGCTTTACAGAGCATTCTCCTGTGGCTGGGGCAGGCATTTCCCTTTCACTTCTTTCAGATTACTGGCTTGAATCCTCGGCATAAGTAGAGGCTGCCGAGCAGTAGGTATGGGTAAGAATCACTGAGCGTAATGTGGTTTACAAAAGGCAAACAATGGGCACACAGACATTTTCATATCAGTGCAGCTAGATTATATATTAGAAGTTAATTTATTCACATTTTTCAAATTTGTCTGGGGGAGAAGCCTAGCATTGTTTTTGACTCGTGGAGCTGGTGACTGAGATCAGAAGACCATGGGGACTGTTTCATAAAGATCTGGCTTAGTAAGTCCCCCTATTTCTGAAGAAATACCAGTACACATTAGGATGTGAAAACAAGTTCAAAATCCACTCTAAAGCAGGGGAGGACTGACCTCTTTTTAATTTCTGATGCTTTTCTCCAGAGTAAAATTGCCAAGACTTCATTTTAGGAGTAAAAGAGCAGATTTAAGAAACAAAGACATTGAGAAAAGTTATTGTTTTTTAAATAAGAAATTACGTTTTCCACATCCTCTTTCCTGTTTTTCATCTTTTCTTTTTCTGTACCCATCTTCCACAAAACACTTGCCTAAGCCAGGAAAATCAACACACTTGAGACGCAGTAGCAAAGCTGACGTAGTCTTACTCAAGATGTCACAGAGAATCTAAAAACAAGGGGCTGGGGTTCTCCCCCCCCGGCTCCAGGTCTCTCTGTGAAGTTCCTCCTGCCTACATGAAATCCGTGAAGCTGCCGTAATCCGTCATTATTGTGCCTGTACTATTTATTCTGAGGGAGGCAGCGGTTCAAGGAGGAAGAAGGATTTCCACGGGGGAAGTCAGGTATCCTCTGTGCTTTAAAGGAGCAAATGATGCACAGAAAAAAACAATGTGTTCTCCTTGTGTGTTACTCGATGCTTGAGGTCTCCACTAAGGGTGATGTCCAGGGAAAAGGGACGGTGTTTTTTCGAGCCTCAGTCAGACTGTAGTCTAAGGAACTATTTTATCATGAAAATTATGTGTAGGTGTTAGATGTCTGTCCTAATGGCTGCTTCTAATTGTGATTGCAGGCAGAAGCCTCCCTTTAGGAGGCTCACAACAGATCAGAGCAAGCATTTAGCAGCTCAAGGAGCCGGAGTCTCGCCAGCAGAGACTCCAGGTCTCATTAAAACCTTGGCTTTGGTGCCGTCTGGCGCAAATTCACTGGAGACTTTTGGATTCAGGAAATGATAAGTTACAAGTTGTGCTACGGCAGAGTGCACCACAAAAAACACCTTTATCAAGTAGAACAGACCTGACTTGTAGCTATTAATGTCATATTGATGTTGCTCAGTGCCCTAACAAGGCTGTGACCCACGTGAGTCTAGCCCTTGTCTGGCGATATTTTTGTGTCAGAGTGATTTAGAGCCGCCACTCCTTGATAAAAGTAAAATACCTATTGGAAATTGAGTTGAAGTTGATTGCATGGCTTGGACAATTTTGGAAGCTATCAGTTCTGTTACCTTCTCTTTTATAAAGTTGATCTTACTTTGCAAGAGTCTTACCTTCAAATTTTTACTTTGGAAGAGGTATTGTTTTAAAATCAGTTATGGTTCTGTTGTCTATCTGAAATTTTTCTGCAGAATACAGTTTCTTCCCAAGTGTTCATTTGTGAAACAAGTCCAGTTTTCACAGCAACGCCAGTAAATATTTAGCAGACCCCAGAGATGAGTCCTGTCCTGTGTTACTTTGGTATAAATCCGAAAGTTAGCTTGCTTACCACGGGAAGTCTGAAGGAGCACCAGTAAAGATACAAGACTTGAACATCAGCTGCATAGGTCACTCTTTGCATAGAGATCTTTTACCATTGCAAATTTAACTCCTTAGTGCTGCATTGAGCATCGTTCGGGTGGAGATGGTCATCATCCTCTGTCGTAGAAGTGTCTGCAGTTTAATAGTGGTGTATATACAGTACTTGCCCTCTGGTTCAATAAGCGAACATGCAGTTGGTCTTTTAAGTATGAGGAGTCCTGCTGACTGGAAGTTATGCTTAAGTTTATCCCTGCCTGCAAGTGTTTATGCAATCGAGGCTGAAATTCTCTTCATCCACAGGGTAAAACTACCTGAGGTGCAACGTATCGCCAAGTTGTAAGGTGGATATGCCGGATGCCGTGGTGTTGTGCACAGCACCACGTTTGTTACTTGTTGCTTTCCTTAGATGTAGGGAACTCTGGATGCATTTTAGTGCGTAGGGTTTCGTCCCCCTCTCTGCCCAGCTGCAGCTCTCTTCATTGCTGAGGACTGAAGAGCTGCTGTGATGGCTGCGTCAGAAACCCCCAGGTGATGGGGAGTATCTTCTGGTGCTCCGTATTCAGAATGTAAAACAGGAGTCCAGCACACCTCCTACCACCACCCCCTGTTTACTCAAAGCAGCCAGACTTGTTGCAGATGTAATTCCAGTGATACGCCAGGGCAGGATTTGACCCTCCGATTTAATAGCCTCATGTTTCGTTGAGCAATTAAAAATAACTAGTAATGTAAAGTGAAAGGGGTATGCTTATGTAATTAAAATGGCGATGGTCTTTATGTTGCCCTGCTGGGATACCGTGTTAACATCTCTTGCAGTGTTTCACGCTTCTCTTTAAAATGCAGGCTTCTGAAGTTAGGTGACTGTGTGGCAGTCCCAGCTTCTGGTGACAGAGCAGGGCTGTTTCCAACTTCTGTAGTCGTCAGAGAAAGATCATGAAAATGTTGCTTCTTTCTCTGTGACTGAAAACAGGGATGGAAAGAGAAAGTTTTTTTTTAAAAAGTAACATGAGCTTTCAAGCCAGCCTTGTGGCTGACTTTTGGCTTTTTAAGTGCCTGGGGCTGGCAATAAAAGGATTAGGTGGTGCAGCAGCCATCTGACTCTCAAAGCAGGAGGTGCTGCCTTGCAAATGGAGAGGCTGCCTTGTGGGGGACACGTCTGTAGTGTCCCCAGAATTTTGCCTGGCTTTGGTGTGTGCCCGCTCCCATCCATGCACCTGCTTCCTGGCCTCACTGCCACGAAAATACTGCTTTGTTTGCAAGTCTTGCGAAGAATGTCACCTTCTGAGCCCAACAAGTAAAGGTGGGGTAAAAGGACTGAAAACACGTATAGTGTCAAAGAAAAAAAAAGATTTGTTGACCTGTGTCCATTTGTGGCACGAGTCAGCCTTGAGTTACATGAAGCAAAAAGTGAAGATGTTCCTCCTCGTGCTTTGTGCTTGCGTCTGTGTTCAGTCATTCCCTTCCCTGTCGGCATCATCGGCCGCCTGTGCAGAAACAGACCGGCAGGGGTGTGCAGGGACATTCAAAGGAAGGCTAGTTCCCTAACACACCTGGCTGCCATAGGGTGGGCACCTATGGAAAACACTGTTGGCAGTACCAGTCATGACAGTATCAATACCTTTATTGTAAGCGTTCATACTGTGTGTTCACTAAGATACAAAGATTTTGCTTGTGGTGCATTTTACTGGTGGTGGCAAAATACAAGAGCACATTGTTGAGAAAGAAGAGTTTGTTCGCATCATTCACAGAGGCATTTTTCCCCTCTGGAGCATTAATTTTTTTATACATGTGGATAAGGAAATCATAGAATTGCCTAGGTTGGAATGGACCTTTCAGATCATCGAGTCCAACCATCAACTGAACACTGACAAAAACCATCACTAAACCATGTCCTTCAGCACCACGTCTACCCACCTTTTAAATACCTCGGGGGCCGGCGATTCCACCGCTTCCCTGGGCAGCCTGTTCCAATGCTTGACAACCCTTTCAGTGTAAAATTTTTTCCTAATATCCAATCTAAACCTCCCCTGGCGCAACTTGAGGCCATTCCCTCTTGTCCTGTCGACTGTTACCTGGGAGAAGAGACCGACCCCCACCTCTCTACACCCTCCTTTCAGGTAGTTGTAGAGAGCGATAAGGTCTCCCCTCAGCCTCCTCTTCTCCAGGCTGAACAACCCCAGTTCCCTGGGGTTCCTGAATTTCTCCACAGCCCCGGTCCGCCTGCTGGGGCCGGATCAGGTCCTGCGGGCACACAGCGCTAATTACCCCAGGCAGGGCAGGGCTTGGCTCACCGTGGTGACCAGCCACTTTTTAAAGCACAAATTGTTTTCATTTTTGTTCAGTGCTATTGCCTGTGGAGGACGGGCTGGGCTGTGGTGGTTTTCCATATGAGATTTAGCCCCTGTACCAAAGGAAGAAGTTGGAAAGTCTCTCGCTGCCGGAGGACCGGTGAGTGCTGGGGAAGGGCCTTGCCCCTGCCCAGCTCTGCGACACCTCCGTGCAGAAGGACTGATGCATCTCCAGATGAGTCTCCCACCTCTGCTCCAGAAAATAAATTAATGAAAGGAAGAATAGCGACGTTTCAGGGTAGACATTTTGCCTTTTAATGGAAGGAGGTGGAAGCTAATCTGTCGGTATTTTTGAAGCTACCTAAGTACCAACTCAAAGGTATCATCACTGGCATGTAGTGTTTTGTTTTATGGATAAAGGTGCTGATGGAAAAGTTTAGACTAGGTATTTTAAATGAACTTTTGGATCTGTGCTTTCCTGAAAGTACTTCAGATAAGTTAAAATTTGGGGGAGTCATTTATTTGCTAAGTTGAACAAGAGGCATGATTAAAGCCAGTTAATAAACATCCAGAGAGTCCTCTGATTTACAGTTGCTCAGGGCTTGATCTTGCTGGCATTTCTATCATCTGGAGGACTTCAGATCTTATATAAACCATGGACTGTATCTATGAGATCCCACCTTCTGAACTTCTTCTTGCAAGATGCTAAGCACTGTACTCCACCCCTGCAAATGGCTTTGCAGGAGGGTCACCTGGTGGGTTAAAGTGGATGTTTGGGCTGATTAAATGGGGTATTTACATATGGCGTTATTTCGGTATTGGGGTTGCCAGCATTTTGCAAGACAGCAATTAGCAGTATCTTGAGTAGCTTTGTGTGGCTGTGGCTGGTTTACCTCAAAGCGTGGTGAAAGCACAGGTGGCTCGGGGGATTCTGAGGTGGGCCAAGAGGATTCCTTTGGCTCCCAAGGGCAGGAATATACTGATCAGTACTCGCAGGTTTTCATGACCAAGTGGCTGTAGAGTTATCTGTTTTCTAAATGATAAATGATGCTGAAAGAACTGCATGCAAACTGAAGGAAACTTATTTCAGATAAGCAGATTTTTTTTTCTGTTTACAGATGAAAAGTCTTCTGTTCAGAATAGCAGCAAATAGAAACTCTTTGAAATACAGCTTATTTAAGATTTGAGGTACTGCTGGCAAACTTCCATCCCTGACCATAGTAGATGAATTGTCACTACACTAAAAATTAAATCTTTTCTGCCCTTTTTGTTTTGTTGTGTGGTTTGTTTTTTTTTTCTAAACCCATACCACACCACTGTATTTGTGTGTCTTCAACATTTGGGATCATCTACAGGGACTGTAAATTCAGTTGCTAAAGAGTGAAAATAGTGAAGCTTATAGCTGCTGACCTGTTAGCTCCCTGGGCTTCTTTCTGTCGTTTCTTCCTGCACAGCAATGGCCTGCGAGTATACCTGAAATGCAAAGAGAGAGCTGATTGGATTAAAGGGCTTTAAATGTTGTGTCTGTGGAGAGGATATTGTGTAATTACCCCTTTATTTCCATCCTGTAGATATATTTTTATATGCTTAGAACTGCTAATGTCCTTTAAGACATTGTGTAGCCAGTTTTTAGCTTTTGTGCATTTCAGATTCCCATAATTTGCCCTTTGTTTATTTCCCCTGACATCTCTAACCATTGCTATTAAAATCTTTGTTTTGAACCTGCTCGTTTCAGATGCCAGACCAGTTTGATCAGACAGTGGTGCTTAACCAGCTGCGCTATTCTGGGATGTTGGAGACAGTCAGGATTCGGAGGGCTGGTTTTCCAGTCCGGAGGCCCTTTCAAGACTTTTATAAAAGGTAAGCACACTGACTTGTGCGCTTCGGATGCAATTCACAGGTACCAAATCAACGTTTCCGTGTTGAGGAATAAAGTGAAAATCTAATAACAAAAAAATCACATGGCAAAAATAGAACTTGTCTCTTAAATGAGGTAATAAATACTTTTTGGTTGCCAGGTATAAAGTCCTCATGAGAAACTTAACTCTGCCTGAAGATTTACATGAGAAATGTGCCGTCCTACTTCGTCTGTACGACAACACAAGCACTGAATGGCAGCTTGGAAAAAATAAGGTAAAATTATCTGACTCTGCATATTGTGGGGCTGGTGCTTATACAAAGCTGAGGGGACAGGATTTAGACTGCGCAGCTGCAGAGATGTAGTTGTAATGGTAATTACTTCTGGCCTTAAAAGAAGCTGTGCATGCCTGTTGGTGCTCTTGAAAGCCTTATAGCAACAATTAATGGTTGTGCTGAGGAATTTGCTAAGGCACTTAGACACTGACCGCTGATTTCACTCATGGAGAAAGAGCCCACTTGAATTTTCTGCCACTGCTCACAAGCAATAGCGCTGGTGAGGATCAGGACTTAAAACGTGGTAGCTGGATTTTATCATTTTCAGAAGTATCGAGCATGTGAGCTAACACTTTTGTTCTGCCTTACTCATACTAGTAAACCCACCTGCGTGATACCTGCTCAGTGGCTGATTTAGCCAGTGTTCATGTGTCAGAGTTGAGCTCTAAGTGTGTTTGCCATCCGAGTCTGAAGAGTCTTTTTCAGAAGTACCTCGATATATGTCCTACCTATATTAGACCTCGACATACGTCCTACTGGATGACCTGAACTTTGTCCACAACTTTTTTTTCTTTCAAAAAAAATTCTAATTATTTTAATTAAAAGAATGGACTTCTAATTTGAGAAATAAAACAGTCCAGGTGTTTTTGCATGCTCATTTTGCGAGTCTGATTTTGGACAACAGGTGTGTGCAGAGCTTCCCTCCGTGCGAATTTGTGCTCTTGAACTCAACAAATAATGTGAAAGCGTTGCATACTCAGGAAAAGATTCCCCAACGCAGGATTTGAGGTCTCCTAAATATTAAAAACGCCTGGTGCAAAGGACTAGAGAGTGGATTACAGATATCAGGCCATCACTGCCAAGGATCATCCCCCAGGCCTCTGCAGATAACTTTCTCTTCTTTTTTTCTCTGGGTAACTCCTGTGGGCGCTCCCAGGGCTTCTGTAGTGGAGAGAGAACGAAACCCAGATCCATAAGTAAAGTTTCCTGAATTGTGTGTTGTGCTTGCAGTTTTCCTGTCAATTGGTAGAATTGTGAAACTTTCTCATTATCATAAGGTAGCAAAAATATTTTGTAAAATCGGATTAATTTCTGTGTGAAACACCCTTCCTCCTCATTCTCTTCTCCCCACAGCTGCATAGTTTTGAAGGGTTTCCTCTATTCCTCTGCACAGTTAAGGAGTCTCAGAGATGCTATTGTGAAAGTTGATCTAATCATTTTACAGTTATTGTAAGAGACAGAATATGAAATATTCTGATGGCAATTGGAGTCATCTTTCATCCCATTTTTGTAGACAATGGCTTACAGATAATACAGTGATGATGTTCGGCCGCAGAGCTAGACTGTGCTTCCCATTATACTTTCAGATGTATATTAACAGTATTTACGCATGGACCCCAGACAGTGCTTTGGCATCTTAGGGACATATGTTTATCAGAACCTGAAATTGTTTTAACCAGCTGCTCATCAGGACCTCAGCAGGAGCCAGAGCTCTCTTGTAACTTCCCTGGGTTCATCCTCCCCCAGGAGCTGCTGCACATTTGGAAGAGTCTTCATAAACAGCTAATTGTAGAAGAGAACAAGAGGGCTTGGTTTCAGACTGAACATGGGATGGGGCACTGTCCTGCCTGTGTTATTTAAAAAGGGTAGTAACAACACTGCGATGATGTAGCTTCGGTGTAATTTTTTTTTCTTGTCCTTTACATCTCAAGCTGCAATGCACCTGCTCGGGAAAAGGCATTAGACTGGGCTTAACATGTGCTGAACATCCATTTTTGTTCAGGAAGTAACTGAATGCCTTTCTGAAGCAGAATTTTGTTGTATTTTTAAAGCCAATGTGTGTAGAGCAGACAGATTGCCCACTGCGTGAAAGAAATGGCTTTTGCCATGCCTAAAAACTTCACACAGAAAGAGGTGCTCCATACAACTCAGATACTGGAACATTGGGACTTTCTGTGGAACTTTTTTAGGTTCCTTACTGTTGGGTAATTTGGTAATTTGTGGTAAAATGTAGTCCCTTTCTAGCTACATTCAAAACTCACAACTGTGCCTCTCCTTAGGAGCCCTGCTGCTTTGGCTTTGATGATGGGCGTTCTTTTCCCCTAAACACAGAGGGAAAAACTACCTTTTTCCTACTTGAACATCCCCAAAAGTCCATATTTTTCTTTCTTTCTTTTGGTTTTTTTTTTTTGTTTTTGTTTTTTTGTTTTTGATTCACAGCAAGAAAAAACCGAAAACACTTCAAGGAAGCATTCCTGCTTTTAGATGTCTTTGCAGCCCTCCTCCCTTAGCAGAGCCCACGCTGTCCGTACACTTTCCTCATCGCCACGTTGCAATGTGTTGCCTGGCTCATCCCGGATAATCAAAGCGTCACTGAACTGCACATTTCCAGCCGCTCATGTCTTAGGCAGCAGCATGCCAGGCTGCTGCCACCTGTAGCTGATAGCAGCAGACTTAACCTTCCAAAAGGAAAAGTTGAGAAGGCCTGGGAAAAGGGCTGGCAGGAGACGGCTCAGCGCTTCGTGAGTGCCCAGTAAAGAGCAGACGTCAAGGCGGGTGGAAGAGGGAAGCTGCACCCCCCATGCCTCTGCTTGGCTGGAGAAGCAGTTTCTCTCATTTAAGGCGAAATAAGCCAGGATAGCTCAATATATGACAATGCCAGGGGCTAAACCTGCCTGTAAGAGGTAGTCCAGTGAATGGCCCAGTTTAGCGCTCAGCTGAGAACCTGGATGGGTGGATGGATGGCAGTGGTGGGGTATCTCTCTCCCCCTCTAACGACCAGGAAAACGCAGTCGAGTCAACCCGACTATGAAACCACTCTTAATTTCCACTTACTTCCACAGGCTTATAGCAATGTCGTTTGAAGCAATGAGGTTTGCAAGGGGTTGTGGAGCCTGGTGTTACTGTGAAACAGCTAAATTACCGGGGTGGTATTTCTGCTCCTCAAATCAGGAAGTTCATGCTAAGTCCCGCAACTTATTTGGCCCATGTTGCTCTTTGGTGGGAAAAGCTGTTTAGTGATTCCAGTAATTATGTTGCTTTTGGAAAAACCCTGCTCCTAATTAAAATTTCTATTAGTGTAATCAGGCTCTTCCCACTGAAATCCAAAGTCAGAGGATCATCTGCAGGTATTTTCTTTTAAGAGGGATACGTTTTGTTTTTTTCTTTTCTATTGAGGAAACGGTATGTTTGTCTCTGAATTCAAAGCTGGGGCTTGCTACTCAGACTGCCATTGGCAGCATCCTGGCTGTCCTTTATATATGATGCTCTCCACAAGTTGTTAAGCCAGAAGTTTTCTTGTGTAGGTGTTTCTCCGGGAGTCCTTGGAACACAAGTTGGAGAAACAGCGAGAGGTGGAAGTCACCAAGGCAGCAATGATTATCCGAGCGCACATCTTAGGTTATGCAGCCCGGTAAGTGACTAAATGAGAATATTAATAACCAAGCTTTGGAATAAATGGCTGGGGTGCCATGGAATTAAATCCTTCTGGCACAATTCTTAACTTTTCCTAGGGACTAGGCATCTAAATCTTGTAAGTGGCTTTTGAAAAATGGCAACTGGTATTTTTGCCAGACCCAGGAATAAAAGAAAATTGAGTTTGAATTGTTCTATAATATAATGAATAGGACAGTATGGAAGTTTGGAGGTCAGCCAGTACCCGTATAATTGTATCATGGCATTAGATCCATAGTAGGAACTCTAGCTGGATGGCACCTAGTGGGGCTGCCCCAAGTTACCAGCTGAGATTCAGATTTATCTTTGCTTCGTCATGGTAAGAAAAGAGAAGGCAAATAAAACTGATTAGTTTGGTTCTTAAAGAACCAAGACATTAGGTAACTGATTAATGTTTCACTTGTTTACCTGGCCTCATGCACTGTGTATTAGGTGGAGTTGCTCATCCCATCTGTTTATTTCTCTGCTTTTTCTACAAATCAGTAGACAGTTTAAGGAAACTTGTTTGCGTAGTGGGATAATTTCTCTTCATGTGTATATTAGTCCTGTCCTTATATTCTGACCACTATGTTACTTAAAAGCTACATTCCTTTTTTAATGACAGAGCTATCCTGCTGTTCATGATCTTTCTTTTCAGAGATACGGGATAACTATGTATATTCTTTCTCTGCATGTGTGCACACACACAGAGATGTCTTTTTAGCATCTCTTTGTCAGGGACATAAGAATATGTAGGACAGGTAATGTGCATTTCCTGAATGAAGACACAGACAGCACTGTCATAGAAATGGGAGAATCTCTTTCAAATGAAGGAGAATGTGAACAAGAATGGAGAAACCATCACAGGGCTAGAAATAATAAATTGTTTTACTGTCACGGGGTCATTACTGCAGGTCACCATGGCAAGACTTCTCGCGACTGCTTATTAATTCCTTGTTTCCTTGGAAATTTGCATGTTTGGTTTTTTTTCTTATCTCCCAGAAAGCGGTACAGAAAGGTTCTCTACTATGTGGTTGTTATACAGAAGAACTACAGAGCATTCAGTGGTAGGAAAAAGTTCCTGTGCCTGAAGAAAGCAGCCATAATCCTTCAGAAGCAGCGGCGAGGCCAGCTTGCTCGACGTGTTTACAGGGAGCGACTAGAGGAGAAGCAGAGACGAGAGGAGGAAAGAAGAAGAGAGGAGGAAGAAAGGTGCAGTATGCTGTCGTACAGCACTCTCCTGGCTATGCCATATTAGATTTTGGTCTGAATCTGAAGGCCTTTATTGCAGGCTGTTCTTGATCAAGCGATTCTGGAAACCTTTGGTTCTTTTCACAAAAGATGCACGTAGCTATCATGGTAGTTTCATATTCACATATTCCTTGGTGACCTTATTTTTTGGCTGTCTTTTCCATGTGGCAGATGATCTCTGCAAGTTGAGATACTGCCCTAGCAAAGGTATGTGATGAGCTTATGTTGAGCTTGATTTACTAACTTCTTTGCTTCCCTCACTTTTAGGGAAAGACAAAGGCAAGAAGCAGAGCGTCTTGCCCAGCAGGTAAATTATATTGTTAATGCTTTCAGCCATCCTGTTTATTTGAGTATCTCAACCCAGCCATTAAAAAAATAAAAGGCATCTGTGGCATTTAAAGTAAACTTATTATAGGAGTTGGCAGATAAAGCCAAAGGAAACCTGATACAGTTGTTTGCATGGAAATCTCTTTCACCTCATGCTTCGTTTAATTTCTGGCAAAGTTTGAACTTTCTGCACGTATTTCAGCTGTCCAGTATCTGTGAGCAAATGTAATCATACTTTCGTTTTTCTTTTTCTTTCCTTTTCTTTTCTTTCTGATGTAGGCATAAGGGTCCTTTTAAATGAACAGCATGTTGGGACAATAGTGCTTTAGAAATAAACAAATTTTTAAAAGGAATCTTGCATTGAGGGGCCTTATTTTGTTTTCTTTTGATTTTTTATTTTATTTTATTTTGAATGCAGGCTGAAGAAGAGAGAAAGAAGCAGGAACTGGCTGCCATTCAGAAAGCCCAGAAGGAGGCAGAGCTGAAGCAAGAGGTGGAGAAGCAGAAAGAAAGCAGGCAGGTTGAAGAAATCCTGCGTCTGGAAAAAGAAATTGAAGACCTGCAGCGTGTGAAGAAGCAGCAGGAGCTATCCTTGACAGAGGCTTCACTACAGAGGCTGCAGCAGCTTCGAGACGAGGAACTCCGGCGGCTCGAGGACGAAGCCTGTCGAGCAGCCCAGGAGTTCCTGGAATCTCTGAACTTTGACGAGATTGATGAATGTGTCCGAAACATTGAGAGGTCTCTCTCTGTGGGCAATGGGTATCCTGCTGAGCTGACTGAACAGACTGGAAATGCCTGCAGTGAAAAGCCCAATTTTAACTTCAGCCAGCCATATCCTGAGGAGGAGGTAGATGAGGGCTTTGAAGCTGATGATGATGCATTTAAGGATTCACCCAACCCCAGTGAGCACGGCCATTCTGATCAAAGGACCAGTGGCATCAGAACAAGTGATGATTCCTCAGAAGAGGATCCCTATATGAATGATACTGTGGTGCCAACAATTCCTGCTGCTAGCAACACCATGCTTATACCTCCTACCCACGATACGGTCAGTCTCCACAACTCTTCAAGTGGTGAATCCACGTACTGCATGCCAGAAAATGTATCGTGTAGACCCCCAGATTCTGTGGAACTTATTTCTCCCGATGGAGACTATGATTACGACCAAGACGATTACGAAGATGGTGCTATTACTTCTGGTAGCAGTGTGACCTTCTCTAATTCGCACAGTAGCCAGTGGTCACCGGACTACCGATGCTCAGTGGGGACCTACAATAGCTCTGGAGCATACCGATTTAGCTCTGAAGGAGCTCAGTCTTCTGTAAGTATCACTGGTTTTATTATCTAATAATTGATACGTGCTTTCTGATTTATTTTGGGTGGGTTTTTTTTCCCACTGGGCAGCCATAGAGTCACTGTGGCTGTTCTTACAAATAAATGTCTGTGCTGTGTAGTTTGACTTGCTTAGGCTGCGTATGGACATAGTTGTCTGTTGCCATCTAGATGCCACTGGGGTGAGTGCATTAGAGTTAGAGGCAGCTCAGATGCTGCTTGCAGTCCTAGGCTAATGCAAGGGTATGGTTCCATCTGTTTTAATGCAGAACTGCGCACTATTTGGTGAGGAGCTTGATGCATGACCTTGGATGCAATTCATAAGCAAAATTCTTCTGTGTGTGTCTGTGTTTCAAGGGAGGGGTACCAGTAGTATGGTGGGGATTTGATTTTGGAAAAACAAATTCAGTTATGGATGCAAGTTTCAGCAGTATGGAGTAATAAGCTGCTTGCAGAAGTCCCTAAAATGCCAGGTGAATTTTCAGATGACTTGGAGGGTAAATTTCACATGATGGCTAAAATTATTGAGGCAGACACTCATACTGAGCAGCTCTTTTTCAGTGCCATTTACTGAGCATACTGTGGGTTTTGCTCCTACAAATATTTTTGGAAGAATATGATTCCCTCTACCTCTCACAGAATACTTCTGTGCGACTGTGTGTCTGGGAAAGTGAAAAAGTGTTTCAGCAACGCTGGCTGAATGTTAACACTAAAATATCTATTACAGTTGAGGTTATGAAAGCCGGTCAAAGAGCCACCGTGGTCGTTGTGATAAGTTGATGGTTCTTGCCGGAGAGAAAACACTTTTAGCTGTCTCTGTTGAGGACTCCTTCCTGTTGTGCGACTCTGGGTGTGTGTCAGATATAGAACAGAAATTCTTATTCTTTGGGGTAAGGGTGGAGGAAGCCATTACCACAGCTTGTGGAATGTGTTTCTTTCTCGAGACTTTTCTAAGCTGTTACCGACAGCACTTCAGTGATGGAGGGAGGTAGCACATGGTAGTATATCCTGGCCATGCTCTTGCGAAGGGGTAACTCTCCTCAGCAGCTACAAAGCTGTTCCCTAGATTTGTTACATGACATTAGAGCTAGTGTATAATCAAACGGGACCAGCTGCAACTTACTACGGTGTACTCCTTCCTTTCTGACCTGGACGAAAAGCAAGGAGTCGTCATGTCCTTCCAATACAACATAAGATGATTTAGCTGAAGACTCCTAAACCAATTTAATCTAGAGTCCTTCCTGAGAGATCATTTCACCTTTATTCCTCTCTTCTGTAGTTTGAAGACAGTGAAGAAGATTTTGACTCCAGGTTTGATACAGATGATGAACTTTCCTACCGGAGGGATTCAGTCTACAGCTGTGTCAGCCTGCCCTACTTTCACAGCTTTCTGTACATGAAAGGTACCGAGTGAATCAGAATTTGCTAAAGACACAAAATAACGAAAAAATGTTTATTACACCTTGCACTCCAATTCCTTGTAGAGTTAAGCTATTTTCTAATTTTTCAAAGGGTAATAGAAAAGTCTGGAGAGAGCTGCTCTCAAGTTAAGTTACTTTCAGCGGCTTACAACTGGCAGCCTTTTTCCCATCTGCAAAGTGACATTAACATTTTGGGCTGCCTCTGTTTCATTTTACATCTTTGCTGGCTTGTAAACAATGGAATATACAGCATTAATATAGCAAAATAACACACAGAGTCAAATTGTAGCAAATTTTGAGGAAAGCTGATTCCATCTCCCGAAACCTTATAACATAGACAGCATTCCACATTGCAGACCACTTTTACTGACCTCAGTTGACTTGATTGGGTTAAAGTTTTTATGACCGTGATGTAAGTACAGTGCAAGGTGTATTGTCTGCCATGTAGCCACACTTTGGTATGACGGAGCTCACACTGGTATATTTCCTACTCAAGTATAGCTTTTTCAGGTTTTGTGGTTTTGAGTTGAACATCGTTACCTCCTAATAACCTGGAGAGAGGAAAGGGTGTAACACTATGAACTTTTCTTAGATTATCATTGAGATACATTGAAAACAGCATTAAAGATCTGATTCTTATATGCAATACGACTTTTTAATAATTTATTCTTCATTTTATATATATTATGTATAATTATGTATAATTATATATATGTTACGTATATGGGGGTTTTAGAGAGAGATTTATTATAATTTATAATTTAAAAGTCTTTAGATTGCCAACAACATTGGTGGCCTTAAGGATATGCAAAAATGAGATCTTTGGTTTCATGGCTTACAGCAGAGACTCAGTTTAACTGCAGCATTGTTGGTCAGCATCTTCCAGCGTTGGCTTGGTCACAGCTTCTGTTTTATAATGTAATTGTCTTAACTACATGTAAACCCACATCTGTGTCTCTTGCCAGGCGGCTTAATAAACACATGGAAGCGACGCTGGTGCGTCCTGAAAGATGAGACCTTCCTGTGGTTTCGTTCCAAGCAGGAAGCACTTAAGCAGGGTTGGCTTCACAAAAAGGGGGGTGGATCATCTACGCTTTCCAGAAGGAACTGGAAGAAACGATGGTTTGTTCTCAGGCAGTCCAGGCTGATGTACTTTGAAAATGACAGTGAAGAAAAGCTAAAGGGTGCCATTGATGTCCGAACAGCCAAGTAGGTTTATATGTTTTAATATGTTAGCCATAGTTCCTCCTACATACTTTTTGGGGCTTCATCTGGGAAGATGTTAAGTGCCTTGCCTTCAAACTGTGTGAATGCAAGCATGAGAGTGTGCGTGATGAAGTTATTGAAAGCAAGTGTTGTCCTTACTTGGCTCTCCCTTAAGTCTATGGAGTGCTCCAGAGCTAAACCAGTGCCAAATACTTCAGAAAACTGCTGCTATAATGAACCCATCTATGCTTTCTCCCAGACTAGAGGCCCTACTTAGTCTGTAATGATTCCCAAGGCAATTTGGGGCATGTTGCCAAGTCCGTAGCTGCAAGCAAACCTGGAATGGAGAGGGTGGAATTAATAGGCCCTGAATATATTTAAGTTAGCATGGGTCAAAGCTGTATCTTCTGGATGCATTTACGATTTTTCTCATGTTTGAAATAACTGTGGTAGTGGTAAAAAAGTCTTCAAAATGTGCACATTCATTTAAAAAAAATAGATTTACTAAACCTGGCGTAATAACTTCTGTCTTGCTAACTAAAGTTCCTTGCGCCTTGAAATTCTATGCTTCCTGAAGCATGCATCAAAAAAGTTTTGTAAGGGATGCTATTTTTCCTTCTAAACTGTCACTACGCTTTATGAAATTATGGATTATCTAACTAATTAAAAATTAAAGTCTGCTAAAATCGGTAGTCTCATTTCTGTATAAAGGTGTACCTAAGCTTTCTTTCAAGATAGAGAAAAATAGAAATGGCTGTAACACTTGTTGCCACTCTGCTCCTTGTAATTTGCAACTGTCCATTTTATTTTGTTAATTTAACAGAGTACTTAAACTAAATTGAAAGCTTAGATTAATTTTTTCTTTGGAAGTCCTGGCTTGAGCCTGATTTCATTCGGGACAAAGTTAAATAGTTTCAGTGAGCATCCTGACTTGCTCTTGTAAAACCAATGGGCTGCTGGCTGTCGAGTAAATTTCTGAACAGAGACTGAAGTTCGTACCACAATTTTTTTTTTGTTGAAACTGAATTTGACTGTCTCATGTACCATAGCATTTATTTAGCATATTTTTCTAATATGCTTAAACCTTCTGGGTTTTGTTGTCACCATGTTGTTTCATTGACTGTGTCCTATAGAAGTTCATATAGCTGAATGTACGTTTAAAATTGTCAGGAAAAGTTTGTTGAATCTAACTTGAATTGTAGGTTCAATCAATGACTATTTGTGTATAAAAGAGCTAAAAGAAAGAGTATTTGTATTTAAAGAGCTGTATGTCATGAGAAACAAGCAATAGCTTTTCTAGGTAACTTTTAAGATTTACTGAGTGCATTCCTAACATATTGTATGACTTACATATTTCACCACTCCATATTAGGGACCAGTTTAAATTAAATAAATCTTATGCTGATTCACTTAAAACGAGGAATAGGGAAGTATTCTGTTCGATACTCACTGGGAGAGAAGGAAACCAAATTAAAGAAAACAGCACAGAATTACAGCTTTTTGTTTTAATAGCAGATAAATTGTCCTCACGAGTCTGATAAGCAGCGCTTGGATGTGTTGTTTATAGGATAGAGATTTATAAGAACAGTACAGCTGATAAGGAAATATAGCTCGTTAAGGAAATAATAAGCTTCAGACAAATATATTAAAAACAGCAAAAAGGAAATCAAGTGGATTTCTTAAGCTTCAGGAAAACCTGATGTAATACTTAAATTACCCCTTGAAAATCTTGTGCTTTGTGGTTCATGACTGCTTAATATATTGATACCTAGATGTCCAAACTACAAATTAGAAAGAGGTAATCTTTCAGCAGATGAGTGCTCAGCTTCTTCTGGAAGTCATGTGTGGAATTGTGTTTATGCTGACTCACAACCACATAGAATCACTAATCCAGGTTTTGTTTGCTTTTTGTTTTTTATCTTCAAGAGTTTTCTTTTTATCACTCCAAAAATTACTTAGGTATGCAGTCAGTTCAGAAATATATCCATTTCTCAACTCAGTTATCCTTGCCTCTCTCGAGGTTTGATAATGCTTTTTTTTTTTTTTTTTTAGTTCTTCTTAAAACAGTAACAGAATAGTCAACTTGGTATAGTGACATTAATAATAGTCTGAATATTTCTACCATATAGGCAGAAACCACAATAATAGTTTGGTGAATTAATACTGTCTGATCAATCACATTGTGAGTCTTGCAAATGAACCTGATTAAGGCTGGCTGCTGTTATTTTAAGTACCAGTAGTTTGTCAGCCTCTCAGCAGAACGAATTTTCAAAATGTTGACGATCTCTAATGCTCAGTCTTGGCATTTTCTTCTTTTCAGAGAGATTGTTGATAATACAGGCAAAGAAAATGGTATTGATCTAATAATGGGTGATAGGACCTACCACTTAATTGCAGAGTCTCCTGAGGATGCAAGGTATGAAAGTCATCAAGCCTTTTTCTTTTTTTTTTCTTTTTCCTTTTTAACCTTTATGCCATTCTGACTTGTACTTGTCATTGATTTGTTTGCCCTCCGTCACAAATACTCAGGCTGTGTTAAGCATGTTGCATTTAACACTTTTTTGAAATGCCTGCTCAGGAGAAAATCTTGGGGAAGAACATTACTAGGAAGAATCAGACTGCCAATGAAAATTTGCCTAGAACTTGGCTGTTACCCATTTCTTACTAGCAGCTTTCTGAAATACAGTATGACTTTAGAGAGACAGTCATCAGGCATTGATGCTTGTCTTGTGCATTACCCTCCTGCGTTTAGCTGCACAGATTAAATCAATATTTAAGACCCTGTAATCTGCCTGAAATAAAGTACTGTTCTTTAGGATTGGGATTTGTTTGCCTCAGCAGAGCCTAAAATTTTTTCACGTAAAAGTTGTCGTGTGGTCAGTGGATTTTAGAGTGAAAGCATGTTCATGAATAAGAGGAGCGTGCAACAGAGTGTTTCCCTTTCTGCTGATTTGGAAAAGGTCTTGCTTTTGTTGCTAAAGGATCCATATCAAACTGTCGGGGGAGGCTGGTAGGTTAGGAGCAAGCTTGACTTGTCAGATCAGATGTAATGCGTATTTAAAAAAAAAAATTTCACCCCACTACAGTTCATGCGAGATAATGATATGCTTGCCCATAAAAATCAAGCATTTAAATAAAGTGAACTTAGTAATCAGAGCTTATTACCCACTGCCTTGCTGCCCCAAGGCCAGAATACAGGATGCCTACGTCAGCATCACTTGAGCTGGTTTTGCTCTGAAGCCTTGAAAGTTGCTTCGTATTCTACTCTTTTTAAAGGTATAATACCTTACTATATCACAGAACCCTGAGTATAAATTTAGCAATGCTTACAGTGCAGAATCTTTCTTCATTTTTCAGGTGTCCTTAAAGTTACCCTTGAAATACGTTGTGAGCTTTCCAGCAGTTATCGTTAAGATTCTTGTGTGATGTCTGTATATTTTAAAATGAAGGCTTAGCTAATGTCTCTTCTATTAGACTTGTGTGCATGCCCTAGGGACCAATAAGAAATTGTCAGCATAAAGACTCGTCTGTTGTCATGCATCTTTCATTTTTTTTCTTAAATATGGAGGAGGAGACACTATATGCAATTGTTGTGTATAGTACACATAACACACCATCCAGATTAAATTTCTTTTTACCAGTGTATTTCATGTTTCTTTTTTCTCAGTCATCCCAGAAGATTTTAATGAGGGAGATGTGTAAGGATTTGCAGATAGGCTTAAGTCAAAGCCTCATTAATGTTTGGCATTGTTAAAAGTGAAGTACAAAATTACTGGACTGTGTTGGTTCTGGATCTGCTATTGAAAAAAATATTTTGTACATGGGCTAAATCATGATCTGAGGTTGCTTTTTGTTCAAATAAAGGGAAAAAACAAGGGAAACCTGCCACTCCCTGCAAGAAAGGAATTAGTATTTTGATTGTGGAAGTGTATTTGAGGAAAGAAGTAATGCTTCAGTGGGCAGCCATTGCTGAGGGTTTATTCCTTTCAAACCCCTAGTCTGTCTTTCTTCCTATTACTGGGTTCTGGGACTCAGAACCGAGTCCCAAGAGGGAAGAAAGCAAAAGGAGAGTGAAATCGGCCTTTGTCTTTTGCAAAGTGCCATGATTAATTTTCATTGTTTACACCAAGATGACATGAAATTATGAAAACTCTGAATTGTTCTTTAAAATCCAATAATAAATTATTACTAAATGTGCATACAGTGCTACAAAGTCTTTTTTTCTTTTCGAAATAGATGATTGACATTTAAATACATTTGCAATTCTTGATCCCAAAAAGGAAAGCTGAATTGAATTTGTGGGAATCTTTTGGTAGGTGAGGTATAGTTTTTTTCAGATGGTGGGTCCTTCTCTCTAAGTGACCCTTCCCTCGTTTTGAGGGGGTTTCAGGGTTGAACCTTGTCTTACATCCAGCAAAGTAAGTGTTAAACACAACCTCTCTATTGGTGTCTCTGAGTCTTAACAAAAGGATCAGAACTAATGAAATACGTTCCTCATCTTCTTTTTTGTCAGGCATTCTAAATCTTTGTTTTTCTTCATGCCTTGCATTGTTTCTAATGAAAGCATAAGCTGTTGGAAAGGACTTAGGATATGGCAGCAATGGTATTTTTTGACAGCAATGGTATTTTGGGTTTTCTCAAGCTATTTTGGCAGTACGGTTTCCAGATATCTACGTTATGGGGAACAGTTGGCTTCTGAACGCTGGAGTTAAGGAGGCAGCACTTCAGTGTCGTGGGCATAAATGCTGTGACTACAAGCAATTGCAGAAAAGATAGCTTTATATTTAAAGCCCGTAGTTTTGCATCTGTTTCCTCAACCTGGTGGTGGTGGAGAAGCCTCTGCAGAAGAGTGAGGAGTCTGTTTTACAGGCTGGGCTTTTGAGCCCTTTGAAAACTTGCCCCCAGGGGATTTTCATTAGAATGGCAAATTCATATCTCAAAGAATGGCATTCAGGAACCTGCTGAACAGGCCAAGCTCTGCCCTCCGATTTCAGTGGGATTGCTTAGAGCAGTTGAGCTATATCATTACAAGTGCCAGGAGGGTAAAGATTTCCCAGAAGCAGAAGGTGTGGTTGGAATTAAATCCTTCTGCAATTGCGCTCAGCACTAGGGGCCGAAGTACTGGAAACCTCTCTGCCAGTTTTCCTGTTGTGGATATATACAAGGCCACTGGAGTGGCACAAATTGGCCCTGGTTCAACTTCACTGGTCCTTCCAGCAGCTGGATTTTCCAATGCTCCATAGGGAACAAAAAATGTAGAGGTATTTGCTTGGGGTTTTTATTCTTTTTCCCCTCTCAGCTGTGCTTTTACAGAAGACTTGATGGACTTGGGTGGTCTCTGCAGAAGTATCATTGTACAAAACTAGTACCGGTCACGCTATCAGCACAGCAGAATTTATAATCTGAAGGTTGGGTTTCCCATTAAAGGCTTTGTCTGTAGCTAGTAATGGGTTTTTTTTTTCAGATGAAATGTGTGGAATGTGTTACAAATACTCTCTAAGCACTCAGATGTTTCAGTGTGCTTACTGACAGTTTTTCAGAGCTGCCACTTTTTGTACAAGGTGTTTGTCTTCAGGAAGAAGGGTATGACATGAGCTTGGGTGGGAGATCTGGAGGGCTTTGCTCGTACCCAGTATTACTTCAGCTGACACAAAGCCTTGCTGCTTTTATGCATGTTGACAAAAGGAATCTTAAGCAATTTCAGAAACCTGCAGAACCTGCTAGATCTCCGCAGAACAAAGGTGACAGAAGGCTTGTGCAGAAGCAACATTTTACTTACACTGCTTCCTTTCTCTCCACAGCCAGTGGTTTAGTGTACTGAGTCAGGTCCATGCGTCCACAGAGCAAGAGATCCGAGAGATGCATGATGAGCAGGCAAATCCACAGAATGCTGTGGTAAGTCTAAATCTGAAGAACTTTTCAAAGCAAATGTTTTTAGAAAACGGGCACTGTGGTGGCCACAGCTTCTGAGTGTCGCAGCCTAGGTTTCCTTAAATGCAGTGGTAGCTGTGACACTGGCTAGAGGCTCCATGTGCTTGACCCTGTAGCTGTGCAAGAGGAGAATCTGACTTCTGATTCCTCTCCCATCATTCACCTTGATGAAAAATTAGTGTTGGTTATGGGGGTGTTTTTTTCTGGTCCAGTTTCCTATCACACCACAGTGTACCCTTGAGTTTGAAGTTTGGCAAAGATACAATTAATGAGTAAATTAAAAACCCAAGAGTAGAAAATCTGAGATTTCTCTGGTCCTGTGTTTATCATTCTGTACAACATACACTGGGAACAAATGGGATAAATTTGCAACCCAATATCAAGCAAAGGGAAATAAAAACTTCTGCTTAATGGCTTCAGAAGTTTGTTCTGAGAGGATGCCATTTATATTGGGATGGCACTTGTAGGTGAAAAATTCAAGCAGGTTTGGAAGTATAGAAAAACAAGAGCATTTTTCGAGCTGCCTCCAGCTTAACTTGCGATACTTTTTTACTGGATCTGTTTATCTGCATCCCTTAGTTTTCCCCTCAGTAGTTTTAATGGTTAAGAGAAACTGATGCCCAAATCTGCAGTTCATTTTGCTTGATCAAAGCTGCTGCTCCTTTCACCTGTCTCTATGAAGAGTACTGTGAGTAATGCAATAGTAAATGTCTTCCTCCTTTTCTGGTTGGATATTTGTTTACAGGGTACGCTCGATGTAGGACTAATTGATTCTGTCTGTGCTGCTGATAATCCAGATAGGTAAGTCAGAACCATGCCTGGTGACTTTCTTTCTTTTTCTCCTTTCTCTAGCCAAAATAGGATGCTTTATACTTTAGTCTCTATATTCTGTTGACCAACCATGCGTTAAAGTGATGCATTATTGTCTTCCTTTTTATAGTACTAAACACCATGTTAAAACATGTAATAAGAATGGTGGTGGTTTTTTGTGGGTGCTTTATTAAATTCCCTGCCACTGCTTCGTATAGGAACTGTTCAGCTACTAAAGTGATCCATAAGTAGAAAATTAAATATTTCTTTCATTTATACCACTAAAGCTCTTGAAAAACAGCAGCTTATTTTTGAGTCCTTCAGCAATATAGTAGGCAGAAAAATGTAACATTTTTCTGTTCAGCTTCTCTTGCAAGAATGTTGTATTCTACAGGGATAAGAATTATTTCCCAGAATAAAAATGTCTTGTAAGAAAGAAGACAATGCAGCATAAAAAAATAACTGTCAGGATGTTGTTAGTTCTTGAACAAGTAACAGTGTTTTGGGGGATAAAAGGTAATCTGGGTTCGGGCTGTGGCCCTGGTTATAAGGTCACTGGCTGTGAGGAATTATTTGTACTGTAGGAGTTCATTCCGGTCTCCTCATTGCACATGTATGAAACAGCTGGGTTGAAGTTACTGGTTTGTCCTTGGCCTGCCAAGACACTGATACCGCAAGTAACTGTGATTATAAGCCCAGGTTTCCTAAACAATACAACACAAATGTCCAGAGCTTTCAAAATTTTAAGTTAGAAGTTTCTCCTGTAAGCATTTTTCACACAGATTTTTTTTCTTGTAATTTTTTTTATTTTTTTTATTTTTTTTTTAGTTCTCTGAGTCTAAATCAGAGATGGAAGGTTTTTCAAGTAGGGAACAAATTTTACTAATACAAGCAATAGATTATTTTTATCTTGACACATATGAACCCACTATTGCAAGTTCAAAAGAGAAGCTGAGCAGAGAGCCCTTTGAATCTGTGTTCAGAAAGAAGCCCAAGAATGGGGCTTCCATTATTTTCCTAAACTGGGGAGGAGGAGAGAGGAGCCTGGAAGGTTGGCTACTGTTGATCATAACCTCCTGTTTGACAGCTTGATCCACCTTATACCTTGGGGCTCTCCATTTTCAGTTCTCTTGCTACAGCTCATCTACAGCTTCTATCCTGTATATCACATTATCCAGCTTTCTAGGGTGTGCGCTTCATGTAGTTCAATCTAAAGCTGCCTCCTCTTCACGCGTTTTAAAACATGGTCAACAAAATTCTTCTGTTTGGTTCACATGCCCGCTTACTTCCTCCTCCGCCGCTCTTCCTCAATAATGTAGCACCTCAGCACCACAGCGAGTGTGACCAAAACATGGGATTGTGATCAATCCCTGACCCCTCCTGTGGCACTGGTGAGCACTACTTGTAGGTAACTCTCAGGTAACTTTTAAGATAATTTAAACACTTCTCATGTTTCTTGATTTTCCTGTGACCTCCCTTCACACAGTTTTCTAGTTTTCCCTCCCTAATCATTTTACTTATTTTTTTCTTTGTCCTGTCATCCATCTAGCTTTTATATGGCGCACACTGTTTTTGGAGAATGGTATCATATTTGGGTGAACCTCTCAATCCCCATAAACAATTTTTTGATTGGTTCTACGTCCTACTTAGTTACCTTCTCGCAAGGACTGTAAAAGGAAGGCCCGTGAACTTCTCACGCATTGCATGGCCCAAACTGCATCATTGCTATTTTCTACATCTGATACAGTTCTTAAAAATTGTGTTTGTTCCAGGATTAAAAAATTAACGGTAAAGGGTTAAAGCAAGTGTCTGTAGGCTGAAAAACCTGCTGCCTTTCTAATCCAGGGAGCCATCCGCACAGTTCACTTGGGCTAGTTCTTCATGCTTCAGTGAATCCTGGTGTAGAACTGGGTAAAAGCCAGACTCTCATTAAAAATAGATTGTACTCTCTGCGAATTGGGTTGCACTGCATTAAAAATAAAAGAATCTGTGTTCACATGCTGCTTCACTATAGACCTTTGTAAATTGCAGTTGGTTTTAGCTAATGTAACTACTGAAGCAGAGACTCTAAATACATCTGACCCTGAAATAGAGTTCTGATTCACATCCAAAGCTGATTAAAGGTTGCAGGTTTTTCTCATCATAGATTTATTTTGAGATAGGGCAAGTTGCAATTTAATGTAAACTTTCCCACCATTCAGAGCCCTAGCATTTTGGTGTGAATCCAATATTATTGAGTCTTTTCAAATGTTTAAATTTTTTTAGGTTTAGTGGCGTTGAAATAGATGCTTTAGAGGTGGACAGTATTTGTCCGCATGGAAAATGCAAACAATGGACAGTGTTTATGGTTATGGTGAGTGAGGTAAACAGTACATATGTTGATTGTAAAGGCTTTATCCATCTTCATTTATTTTCATAGACCCAATTCATTTGTGATCATCACTGCCAATCGTGTTCTTCACTGTAATGCTGACACTCCTGAAGAGATGCATCACTGGATAACATTGCTCCAAAGGTCAAAGGGGGACACTAGAGTGGAGGGACAAGAATTCATTGTGAGGGGTAAGAACTGAGTGGGGCAGCAACAAAGTAATTAACATCCATTAAGCTTCAAAGCGATTGTTCCCACAATACAATCGCTGCATTATGCTAGCATTGCATGGCAGTGCTGGAGCCTCATCTTTGTACGATGGAGTTTACTCACAAATTAATACAGCTAGAATTATACTCCTGCTGTGCCATGTAAAAAACCACTATATTTGTAAGTTGGCAAAAGATTTCTTTTCTAGGTAAACACCAAAATATAAAAGTTTTTATATAGATTCTATATATCTTCATCATTTCATTGTTTGAGAATTCTAGTCAAAGTTGTTTAATATGTGGGCTAAACAATTCACATAATATTTTTGTTAAAAGTATACAACTGACTGTTAGCAACTTAATTTTGTCCAACTCTCTTAAAGAAAAAAAAAAAAGTGTGATTCAAATTGTGTCTTTAACAGGATGGTTACACAAGGAAGTGAAAAACAACCCAAAGATGTCTTCGTTAAAACTAAAGAAGCGTTGGTTTGTTTTAACGCACAATTCCTTAGACTACTACAAGAGTTCAGAGAAAAATGCTTTGAAATTGGGTACACTGGTCCTGAACAGCCTCTGCTCAGTGGTCCCACCTGATGAAAAAATCTTCAAAGAGACAGGTAATTGTTTGCTCGTGTTCAAATACGCTCTCAGTTGCCTCTGTCCTAGTAATGCAACAAACAGTGCATAAGAATATTTTAAATGGATTATTACGGTTGCAGTTTGATGAACAAATCAGATCCCTAAGTCACTGAGGCATTTTACAGGGAATTACTGGACAAAAAAACAGAGGTAATAATGTATCCAGGAATAAAATTTGTTCTCACCAACATTTGAGTTATCATAGACTGACACTGCTGCTGACTTAGTGTGAACACTTACGCTTACACATCAAAGACCTGAGGAAAGACATCTGAGTAGCACTCCCCTCATACATTATTTTATGTGCTGAGGAACTATGAGGAGTTGGTGGGGCATTGTATATTTAATTTGGTGGAGCAAGTATAGAGTATTGGTGGAGAAAGTATAGAGTAAGAGTCCAGTTTATGCTAACCTACATTCTACATCTGAGTCAGCTCCCCTGTGCATTTTCAAAACTGGTTTTCAACTCGGAAGTGGCTGTTTGCAAATGAGAAGCGACTACTGACAGTCCTATATAATCTCATTGGGGTCACTGACACTTCAAAGAGGCTTTCGCTAGTGAAAGATGAAACAGATTTTCTTTAATTGAATCTCCTTCATAAAAAGCCTATACGATGATGCAGAGAGAGAATTTGAACTGAAATGCTCTTCCCGTCATAGTTGCCACTTCATTGGTGTGAAATTAATGACTTTTTTACAGCAGAGGTAGTTCATGCTTTATACCTGTTTGTACGTGCGCCGCAGATGATGAAAGACTCTTGCATAAAAAGCAAGACTGTCTCAGATTTTCCTGTTACCGACAGGGCTGGAGAAGTAGGGCCCACAAGCCACACGTAGCTAACAGTGTTCCGTAGTGTTGTCTTAGGGTTGCTTTTACTAAGATTACTGGATAAAATGGGAGGCTGCATGGTGGTACTCCTAGGCTTTTTTCAAGGAGACAATCTCCTTTAATACCATAGTATCTGTATTATGATACTTAATTAGTCATACAACTTCTTAGTTCCTGAAAAATTGGCAGCGTGATCCAGAATGCAGCACTCGGGGTCTGATGGGACTACAGCTGTTTTCAGATAGAAGCTGGGGTATATTTATAGCTACAGCTTCTATGATTAATAATTTTTACTGTTGTGCTAGGTTATTGGAATGTTACCGTATACGGACGCAAACATTGTTACCGTCTCTATACAAAATTGCTTAATGAGGCGACCCGCTGGTCAAGTGCCATCCAGAATGTGATTGACACAAAAGCACCGATTGATACACCAACTCAGCAACTTATTCAGGATATTAAGGTAGGCACAAACCAGGAGGGTGTGGGGTGGGAAAGAATGGTTGCTTAAGTATTTGAAATCGGTCTCTTTTTTTATGTTGGCTTTGCCATATGGGGTAATAAAGCAGAAAATGTGGGTTTTAATCGCATGGTGACATAGACTGAAATTGTGGAACCTGAATGTATTCACTGACCTGATAAAGGAATTTCTACCTAAAGAGTAAAAAAGCAAAGTATGAAGTGCAACTTGGAGGGCAAAAGGGATAACTTTTTTCCATGAAAACAGTAACAAGTTTTACTGGTTTCTGTAACTTGACAGACGTTGCTATACCAGTGGAGCGCAGCGTGCAGGTTCACAGGTTAGCAGGGCTGTGGCCGCAGTGAGCAGCACACCAGGATGTGGACAAGACAGATCCTGTGATTTACTTTTTTTCCATTATGGTTCATTTCTTGTTCTATGATAGTACAGGCTAAACATCTCATGTCTCTGCATTATGCGAAACATATTCTGTTAATGCTTACTGCTTTATGGTCCTGTTGGAGACGTTGCCTGCATAGCCAGAGAATGTCTTCCTGGAGATTTTTCCTAATGTACTTTCAGGAGAGAGGATGACAATTCTCAGAAGAGATCAAATAAAAATAGGGGGGAGAACGGCTACGAATGTTTTCCCTTAGGGGGTGCTACCTCTTCTCTCATGGAAAAGAAGTATCAAGTCCTAAATTCCAGGACTATGAACACTATTCTTCAGAGCAGTAGACATAGCTGGAAGTTCAGGACTGACAGAAGACAGTGGTCACATATCTGTCAAACGTCACCTAAGAAGAACAGTCAGTATTTAGATGTCTGAATGGGTGCATCAGGTTTACAACAGCAGTTTTTCTGGACTATTTTGTTACGGTAGCTCCTGTAGACTCTAACTCAAAAGGCCAATTAGTTATGCAGGAGAAATATTTTTAAATAAAATTTGAAGACAGATAACAATTCCAGTTATGAAATACTGGAGTAAAAATGATTGTAAAATGAAAACATACTTAAAAAAAATTTATGAAACTTCATTTTTGTCCCCTGCAGCTCTGCTGTGGTTTGTTTTTTACTGCACAGATAAAGTAAGCTTATGCAAGGCCTGAGGTTAGCATATACTGAGCATTCATAGCCTGCAGAGTGCCGTGGGAGCCACAGTACCCACAACTGGATTTACCACCAAATAGTGTTGGTAACACTGATGACTAATTTTTTCACAGCCAACCTAAAGGCACAAAGCATTGCATTATTGTTAATGCTGGACCCCAAATCCTGCTTTTTTTCTTACCCCAATAGGAAAACTGCCTGAATGCTGATGTGGTTGAACAGATTTATAAGAGAAACCCTATTCTCCGTTACACTCATCATCCGTTGCACTCGCCATTACTGCCACTGCCGTATGGGGACATCAATCTAAACTGTAAGTTTTTCAGTCATAGAAACACTTTTCCTTATGAAAGAGTTTCAGAAGTTTCTTAAGCTTCTTTATGGAGGAGTTTTTAGTTAATAGGCTATGATGAAATAATGGTAGGGAAAATATATGTTTGTAATCCTAATAGACAAGTTTCCCTGTTCTCTTCGGGGAGGTAGAGAATAGCAGTTTGTCTAGCATAGAGCCATGGGCTCGCGGTGCTCCTGCACAGGCGTCGCAGAAGGGAACGTTGCTATTGCTGCCGTAATACAAGTTTGTTACCCTCAGCAACACAGCTGAGACCACCGAGTTTGAAAAGCCTTCCACTGAAATAAGCAACTAAACCAAATAGATTCAGTCTCCTTGAATCGTATTCTTCTCAAATCATTGTTGCTTCCTACCCCAGGCGGGGAGCTGCAGCAGCTACAATTTCCAATTAACAAGTGTAAGTTTCATCAGTTGTGTTGGGAAGCATTATTTATGGGAAACAACATTTGGGTGGACATGATTTGAAAAACTAATGGTTCATCTACTCCTGAAACAGGTGCAATCATGTCTTTTAGTATCCTTGGCTCAGTCACTAACTTAGAAGTCTGTTGTGAATGAATGGTTCAGAGCTATTGATGGGTGTGAATTTGGTGTCGTTAAATGGATTTGCTTATCTTATTTTGCAACTGCGTATTAAACAAGATATGACTCAGATCAGAAGTTTCAGCCTTGAGAGGCGGTTGGGAGGTCACAGCTGATTAAAAGCTAAAGTATTTCAGGTGACACTTCCTGACATCTCAAGCAATATCCTTCTGTTCAAAAGACAAGGAAAAGTAAAATCCTAGGAGAAACCTTTCCCTTCCCTTCGCCCTTCTCCTCTTGTACAGTGGCAAGGCACAGTTCTGGTCTTCTCAGCACTTGAGCTGGTTGTCCCATGCAGGAGTGCAGCATGGTTGCTCTCTATTCCCCATGGAGAGGAGTAGCTAGCTCCCTCTGAGGTAGAAGTCCTGCCAAAGTCTTCCTATACTAAATGTAGCTCCACAGATGGACGGATGCTCAGTTACTGCCTTGACTTGCAGTTGAGTTCTAGTTATTTGCTGTATTAATGTAATGTAGTTTTGAAACTTTGTAAGATACGTTTATACTGGTTTGTGCTTTGATGGTTAGTTGGCCTGATTCAGACATCAGAGTAATCTCTTCCATCTCTTGAACTCAAGTACTGCATGGTGCTTTTAAGCAGATTGTGAAAGTTGTTAGCCCACGTTGAATAACCTGTAGCACAAAAACCAATCACTTTCTTTTCCAGCACTCAAAAAGCAAGTTGCAGTTTTATGGCAATGATTGAGTTTAGTAGTATTGTTTGGGTTTAATCGAAATGCTACTGCTGTGGACAAAAATAATGCCATGTATCTTTGTCACTTTCCATAACGCAGTCATGCTTTACCTCGTTTATGATCTGATTAGATTTTCACTTTCTTGTGACAGTGAAAAAGTGATAGGCACTTCAGCAGTGTGGATTGCTCTGGAAGGAAAATTCTCTATCAAAAAAAACTCTGGTCAAGCAAGATATACGTTTTACGTTATGTTGTCACAAAATGTCAAACCGGGATTTCATTAAATTCAGAACAAATCTCAATAGCAAAATAGCTTGTAAAATGAGTTTGCATCATACATTTGAAATGGGTAAGATCCATTCTAATATCCCGCATAATAAGGGTCAAAGAATAGCAGTAAGCAATTCCTGTGTTAAGCCTGAGTGCTTTCTCTTTCATATCTCAGTCTTTCTCCCAATTTTTCTTTTGTAGTGCTGAAAGACAAAGGCTACACAACTCTGCAGGATGAAGCCATCAAGATATTTAATTCTTTACAGCAGCTGGAGTCTATGTCTGATCCCATCCCTATAATCCAAGGTATCCTCCAAACAGGACACGATTTACGACCTCTTCGAGATGAGCTCTACTGCCAGCTCATCAAGCAGACCAATAAAGTGCCTAATCCCGGGAGCGTGGGCAACCTGTATAGTTGGCAAATACTCGCCTGCATGAGTTGCACGTTTCTGCCGAGTCGCAGCATCCTCAAATATCTTAAGTTCCATCTCAAAAGGTGAGAAGCTTTGAACTATTAGAGCAAGAACAGAAGTTTCTTCACTCACTGTTTTCTTCCCCACAACTTGTAGCCGTGTTTAAACATCCGGCAGTGAGACCTGAAGATGCATTCATTTAGTGAACTGGTTAATGCCAAACAACGAATCTAAAAAAACATGTTCTATGAAGAGAGTGTGTGAGTTCATCTAGGTGGAATTATTCTCGTTTGAAGAATCAAGCAAAATCCCACTAAACTGAATGCATAATTTATTCATGTTGACAAAAGAGGGGTTTTCTGTAACTGTATAAAGTTGCTTACAGGACTTGCAAGCCTGTACCCCCCAGGTCCCATTCTCAACTGTCCAAATAAACCTGTTAAAAATTCTTAATCCTGCTTATCTTAGTTTATGAGGTATGCATCATGCACGTAAAAGAACATTATCATATTTAAAGATGTATTTGAGGTAAAAATGGCTCCTTGCAAATCCAATTTTAAGATATTAGTGACCATTAAAAAAAAAAATACTCACTTTTGACAGTTCAGCATTAACCAGAACATGGAGTTCTTCGTGCTGTGATGCAGCAAAAGAATGCAGTGTGTCATTAGGAAAGTTAGTCCACCAACAATAAATTGTTCTCAGTAATTTAGAAGTCATGTCTGTATTTGTGCTGGAGCGTGGGCTTTTTCAATGACTTTGCCAAATCTAATTATTTGATAAATATTTTTAAAATGCTTGTATTGAAGATACACCTTTCAACCAAAGTAAGATCAGTGAAAAATATCAGTTTATATAACTGTTAAAATGAAAAAATCCAACATTGATTCACTTTCTCAGTTTAATTCAGCTCCTAAACCAGTCTCCTAGTTAAAAAAAATGCAACTGATAGAACATTTGTAGGTTGGTTCCAATATTATCGATGCATAGTCATCTTACAGCATTTCTGTAATCCTGCAGTAATCTTTTTATGCCTTGTAGATCACTAATCACTGTACTATTTCACATAAATTAAACCTTAGTAGCTCTACAAAGCTGATATTTTATCACTGGAAATATTATAAAAATATTAAAACTGTACTGAAAGCCACCCGAATTTAACCATTTTCAATAATTAAGAGTTGAGTTCATTAAAATTGTTAGTGAATACTCATAATACTGACTGCTGAACAGTAAGCTCTAGAGAAAATCCTTAAGAAAATCAGGAATAGAAATCAAGCGTCCTAAGTGACACTGCCACAAAACTGAGCAGTCAGATATGTTTTATTGCTTTTGTTCTGTAGTATCTTAGGGCAGTTTAGTCTTCATTCAACAACTGTTACTGACAAAAAGGGGAGCTGATTACAAGAAGATTTGCATAGTTATTTTGCTGTCAAATCTGAGTCATTACAAGATTCCTGTAGTTAATGCTATAAAGGTAGCTCAGTTTTTTCTTTCCATTAGGTTTGTAGAACAAAATGATGAAAGTATGTAAGTTATCCCACAGTTAAATCACAAGTTAGAACACTTTCCTTGACAGTAAAGCTAAATCTTTGAGCATGGCAATTACATAGCATACTGGATACAGAAGTACTTTCTGGAAAAAAACCCAAACATTCTCAAATAAGTAAACTTTCTGTTTTACCGACTGGCAGCTTAAAGTAGTAATATTTGTCTCACAGGGTTCGTGACCAGTTTCCAGGAACTGAAATGGAGAAATACGCACTTTTTACTTATGAATCTCTGAAGAAAACCAAATGCAGAGAGTTTGTGCCATCCCGCGATGAAATAGAAGCTCTGATCGGCAGGCAGGAAATGACATCCACAGTTTATTGCCACGGTGGGGGCTCCTGTAAGATTACAATCAACTCACACACTACAGCTGGAGAGGTGAGAAGTGGTGACGGAAGGGCTTTGGCACATCAGTGTGTCCCTTTACGTGCCAGTTACCGCCAGTAGTAGCGTCAAACTTCAGAAGCGCTGGGGGTTTCTCTACCGGCCTCTCCGTTCAGGGGAGGGAAGGCTTACAGAGCTGTCCCTCCAACACCCCAGCGCGTTCTGAAGAAATCCCTGCTATAAAAACTGTCTTTATTCTGCAGAGGATTACCCAACTGTAGTTCGCTCTTACAGGAAAAATTACAGGAAAGACTAAGCAATTCAGTAGAGGCATTATTGGAATAACTTCAGTAGATCTTGGTGTGCGTGATAGCCAAGTTGCTTGCTGGAAGACTCTTGCTGAGTTGGTGAAATACAGGGGTTATATCTGGGCAGGTGATAGCACATAGATATTCTGAATGAATCAGCATTATTTAGTATAAAAAATAAAGTCTAAAAATAATGAATACAGCTGATGAGAACGTTAGCAACATTTTTAGCCTAATGTAAAACCTAGCTCTGAATTTTCTGATAATTATTTGTCTTATTCTGTGGTGCTGTTTTTCTATGCTATGGTTTTTTCATGTGCTTTTTTTCATTAGGTGGTTGAAAAGTTAATTCGTGGCTTGGCCATGGAGGATAGCAGAAATATGTTTGCTTTGTTTGAATACAATGGAACTACTGATAAAGCAATTGAAAGCAGAACCATTGTAGCTGATGTCTTGGCAAAGTTTGAAAAGTGAGCACGCCTCTCCTTCTCTCTCACCACTCTAATAAGTAGCAATTAAATACATTTCCAATGTCAATAATGCTGAATTTTCTCTTTCTCTTGCTTGTTTGTGGTGACACAGCTGAATTACACACATAGCCATTCCTGGAACAAAAGCATCTTTATTTTTTTTTCTTAAAGGAATTAATGAGCCACCTATTCACATGCGTTTGGTTTTCCTCTGTCTTGACACCAGTAGGGTAATATTTCTCATCACTATTTCCTCAAGCCACTTTCCATTATCTACCTGAAGTCATGGCTAACTGGGGAGGTCCCTATGGACTGCAGGGTAGCACATGTAGCACCCATCTACAAAAAAGGCAGAAAGGAGGATCCAGGAAACTATAGACCTGTCAGTCTGACCTCGGTAGCAGGGAAGGTCATGGAGCAGATCATCTTGAGTGCCATTACAAGTCATATAATGAACAAGCAGGGGATCAGGCCTAGTCAGCATGGGTTGACGAAAGGCAGGTCCTGCCTGACGAACCTGATCTCCTTCTGTGACAAGATGACCGGATTATTGGATGAGGGAAAGGCTGTAGACATTGTCTACCTAGACTTTCGAAAAGCATTTGACACTGTCCCCCATAGAATTCTCATGGAAAAACTGGCGGCTCATGGCCTGGGTGAGCATACGATCTGCTGGATCAAGCACTGGCTGGATGGATGGTCCCAAAGAGTGGTGGTCAATGGAGTTAAATCCAGCTGGCAGCCGGTCACAAGTGGTGTCCCTCAGGGCTCAGTGTTGGGACCATTTCTGTTTAATGTCTTTATTGATGACCTTGATAAGGACATAGAGTGTATCATCAGCAAGTTTGCAGATGACACGAAGCTAAGCAGGAGTGTTGATCTACATGAGGACAGGGAGGCTCTACAGAGAGACTTGGACAGACTGGACCGATGGGCCAATGCTAATGGAACGTGCTTTAACAAGGCCAAGTGCCAGGTCCTGCACTTGGGCCACAACAACGCCATGCATCGCTACAGGCTGGGGGAAGTGTGGCTGGAGAGCTGCCTGGCAGAAAGGGACCTGGGGGTTCTAATTGACAAGCGGCTGAATACGAGCCAGCAGTGTGCCCAGGTGGCCAAGAAAGCCAATGGCATCCTGGCTTGTGTAAGAAATAGTGCGACCAGCAGAAGTAGGGAGGTGACTGTCCCCCTGTACTCAGCACTGGTGAGGCCACACCTTGAGTATTGTGTCCAGTTTTGGGCACCTCAATACGAGAGAGATATCGAGGTGCTGGAGCGAGTGCAGAGGAGGGCAACGAAGCTGGTGAAGGGCCTGCAGAATAAATCTTATGAGGAGCGATTGGAGGAGCTGGGACTGTTTAGTTTGAGGAAGAGGAGGCTGAGGGGAGACCTCATCACTCTCTACAACTACTTGAAAGGACACTGTAGAGAGGCTGGTGCTGGTCTCTTCTCACAGGCGATTAGTGACAGAACAGGAGGGAATGGCTTAAAGCTGCAGCAGGGTAGGTTTAGGCTGGACATTAGGAAAAAATTCTTCACAGAAAGAGTGGTCAGACCCTGGAATAGGCTGCCCAGGGAGGTGGTGGAGTCACCATCCCTGAATGTGTTTAAGAGTCCTTTAGATGTGGTGTTGGGGGATATGGTGTAAGGGAGAACTTTGTAGAGTGGAGTTGATGGTTGGACTCGATGATCCCAAGGGTCTTTTCTAACCTAAATGATTCTATGATTCTGTGATTTTCTTTTCCACTACTACAAATCATTCCACCATTATTAGCATTGTGGCTGCCCCAGTACTGGGAGAACTAAACACCAGGCAGTTATTGCCATTCTGACTACCCATTGCCTAACTTCACGTGGAAGTCACCACAGCACAGCTCATAACATTTTTCTTACCAGTAAAATTGAAACCACCCATAGCACTGTAGTAAGAAAATGTAATACAAGCCTAAATACCTGTTTGTCCTTATGTTATGTGCATGACAGTCAGCCTCCTTTATCCACATAGTAACGGGGGGGGAAAGGAATGTTGTGCAAAAAAAGTATTGTGCAATTACATTTTATAACGGGACTTAATAATGTTGCTTTATCAATACCTGATGGAGGGACAAATAGAAGTTTATTAAGAGAATTTGTCTTAGAAACAGTTGTCTGAGGAGTGAGTCAACTTTTCTAAGTCCTTCCTTGATTTTGCTGTAGGCTCTAAATATGCACACACACGTGTATCTGTGTATATATATATCTTCAAATGACATCAGTCAGGTATACTGCTGAAAACAATTAGCTCCTGTCAACAATATCAGATTGATAGCAGGTGTGACAAAGCAAAATTCAGCTGATGCCTTGCTTAGATTCTTCAGGTGTCAATTTAGAAAGGAGTTTGATTTCACAGATCTGTTCTCTCTCTCTCCCTGTTCGCACACCCGTGCAGGCTTGCTGCCACTGCTGAAGCTGGGGAAATGCACTGGAAGTTCTACTTCAAGCTCTACTGCTTCCTGGACACAGAAAACGTCCCAAAAGACAGCGTGGAATTTGCCTTTATGTTTGAGCAGGTAAAGGACAAAGATTCTGTTTTGAGGCACTTGTAAGAGGAGGAAAAAAGCAAGAAATGTAGGGGGCACAGAGAGTGTTTTGATTATGCTTCTGTTTAAATGCACTATTAGTCAAGCATCAAGTGCAAAGAAAGCAGTTCAGTGGTCAAAAGAGGCTTATCCTGACATAAGCGAAGCACATGTGATTTACCTACCGCTAGGACTTTTCTTACTTCTGCATTATTTGTGCATTGCTTTATGTATAGTGATAAAAAATTGGATAACTGGATCTAAGCTGGATAAAATAGAAAAGGATAATACTTGCTTTTAATTTTGATCATATGAAACCACGTTCTTAAGGAAGTGTAAGAAATAAAGTGAAACATGTAATTGGCAGGCAAGCAAATTAATTACTAGAGACCCACACTGGCAACTGGACAGAACTAATCAAACAATAGCTTTTTCTCTTTTCAAAAACTGATTGGTATTTCATAGGCACCATAGTAAAATCAGTTCGGTCTCAGCAGTAACCACTGAGGCAGCTATGATGAGCAGAAATCCACTTAATCAATGTGCTGAGCTCAGAATGAGGCTGTATTGCAAAACAGAAAATAAACAACATTGATTTATAATGAAAATTAAATGCATCAGCAGTTGCATTTCTATCTTATGAAAGTCCTGTAGTTACTCAGAAACTCTCACTAATGGCATTTATTATTGCTGATTGACCTTCTCCTTTACTAGTATATCACAAATGGCTAAAAATTCTTCCAGTGGACAGCTTCTTTCAAGTGAGCACTAGAGACAGATAAAGAATTCTGTGTAAGGCTATTTGCAATGCCAAGACACTGATGTTCTCTTGGTAAGCAAGCCTGATGTGATCAAGAACTGACATATTTCAGTTTTCATATATACGAAGCCTCCTTTCTCTTCCATGGGATCAGAAACATCTCCAGTAGTAAGAGTATTTCTTCCTTGTTCACAGTTTAGGTTTTGAGGTACCATATTACATCACGAGTCTACCAAAAGTCTCCTTCCAGAGCCTACAACTGTAGCTCAATCTAGAACTGCTTATTGCTGGCTGAAGGATCTGGGCAATAGAAGAGTCAGCCAGTTAATGCCTCTTGCTTTGGAATGAAATTTAAACAGTAAGAAGGAAATCCATGAGAGCTCTGCATCGGATATTTTACATTACATTATTGGTTAAAGAGGCAGACTTAGGTAGTTTTCTGTCTGAACAACTAAAACAAGCACATTTGCTGAAGCAGATTGTTTTCATGCAGCATTCTGTGCTGACTGGTGTTTAGCCAAATATTTTATGCCTTGTCTTGCCAAGACCAATAGTATTGCAGTTATAAAGCATGGCACGGTCAATCCCTACAATGAATGTTACAGCAATACCATTAAGAGGTGACTTATTACATTCTAATATCAGTTCTGTTCTTTTTTCCTAATTATCAGCTTTTGATGTCAGTCATCAACTTTTTTCAGATGACTAAGAAAGACAAAAAAACCCTTTTGTCATCAGTTTTAGTTCTGTAACTTCCGTTATTTTAAAGTCTGAATCCTTTAATTCATAAGGCGCTGAAGAAAATCTTTTAGTTCTTTCTCATTAAAATATTGTCCTTCCATTTCCACAAGACAGCTCTTTCTTCTGCATGTGTACAGTCTCAGGTAAACCATCTTGCATGTTTAAAAGCACATTTTGTCTCCATCCTAAGTGTACACCTAAATGAAGTAGCTCTTACTTAGGTGTGAATTCTCTCTCTGTGTTTACTAAACTGCTTGCAGTTCCTGTATCTCCAGACATGAGGCGAGTTTGTTTCCTGTACTAGTTTCATATGAAAAAAAAAATAAAAATCCTAGCTGCTGCACATTTCCAGAAGTTTGAATGGGTGTGCAAAAAGCAAGGATTTGAAAGAGTTGTCTTGGTTCACAGTCTTATCCCTGATGCTACAGACCCCATAACATAAATGTTTTGCTAACTTTATCTGGGATCCATTGAAGATTTACCATTTTCTCTCAGTGAGGTTTATTACAAAGCTGTCTTAGGGCTTTGCTTGCTTGGCTGGAAACATCAGTTTTCACAACCATATTGTTGATAGCAGTAAGCAAAACTAGATACTCATTTCTTCCTAATGCCCTTAAACACAGATGGCTTCCTCCAAATCAGATGTTTAGATCCTGACTTTCTCCCTTCACATTTTACTTTCCTTTTTAGTAATTCAGTTGCTGTTATATATGTGAGTTCACTAAGAGCCGTACTAGTAACGGTGATTCCTGTTTAGCAAGTTCATCAATTGCCTTGCAGTTCTTCTGGTAAACCCTGTCTTACCCAGTTTAACAAATCTGCCAAGAGATTTACCACATTTGATTTACTCAATGGATCATTTATTTCAGATCCTGGGTTTGCCTGGCAGTAAATCTAGTTCCTCTTTCTCTCTTAGTCCTTTCAAAGACTGGTTTATATATAAAAAGCTACCTTTTTCCCCTTGATAGGCTCATGAAGCAGTGATTAGAGGACACTATCCTGCTCCCGAAGAAACGCTCCAGGTCCTTGCAGCTTTGCGTCTTCAGTACCTCCAGGGAGATTACACTCTACATACCACCGTCCCAGACATGGAGGAAGTCTATCCCTTGCAAAAGCTGAAGTCTCGGATTACACAGTCTACCAAAATATTTACTGTGGCAGAGAAAGCTGAGAAAAAACGAGCCAGTTTTCTGGAAGGAACGCTGCGGAGGAGTTTTCGCAGTGGCTCTGTCAGCAAACAGAAGGTTGAGGAGGATCAGATGTTAGACATGTGGGTCAAAGAGGAAATCTCAGCCTCCAGGACTAGTATTATTGATAAATGGAAAAAACTCCAGAGGATGAACCAGGAGCAGGCTATGGCAAAGTATATGGCTTTGATTAAGGAATGGCCTGGCTATGGCTCAACACTCTTTGACGTAGAGGTGAGTATGACCTCCTGAACACTCAAACTACAGTTTATACTGTAGACACAGTGGTTTCATTACGGAGTAGAGAAACCATAAATACAGTATCACAATGCTCAGACAGCTGATGTAATAAGATGTTAGATATTAAAAGCATACTCCCATTAGCAAGCACTGCAGCCATTTCAGTCCACTAGCTAACCATAAAATACAGAGGGACAGAATGGTAGCCTGATAGGTTGCAAACAAATTCAGGAGAATTGTAAAAGCTTACATTCAAAAAGTGACAAGCAATATGCACTTTTTAAAAAAAGGTTAAAAACAAGAACTTCAACAGTAAGTGTTGTGTGTCCTACTGTTGCCTTCGCTGTTAATCTACATTTTTTTGCTCTAGTGTAAAGAAGGGGGATTCCCACAAGAGTTGTGGCTTGGAGTCAGCGCTGATGCAGTTTCTGTCTACAAGCGTGGGGAAGGAAGGCCTCTGGAGGTGTTTCAGTATGAACATATCTTGTCATTTGGTGCACCGCTTGCCAACACCTACAAGATCGTGGTGGATGAGAGAGAACTGCTTTTTGAAACTAGTGAGGTAAGAGCAAGAAGTGATTTTGTTGTTGTGGTCTTTGTGTTCTGATAGCCAAGCTACTTAGAAATTTAATAATTGCTGCAAACATTACAGATTTATTCAAGATCCCTGTAAAGACATAGTGAGATGGATAGAAATGTTGAGTATTTTTATTTCTTTAACCACAAAAGGGTTTTGTTGAAAGCTCAACAGTTTTATATTGTTAGTGTCTAAAGAAATTCATTCACGTACTGTTACCTTACTAAGAACTTTGCTCTTTATACCCTTTTGGCAGGTGGTTGACATTGCAAAGCTGATGAAAGCTTACATCAGTATGATCGTGAAAAAACGCTACAGCACCTCTCGATCAGTGAGTAGTCATGGAAGTCAGGGCAGCTCCAGGTGAAAACAAAACCAGTTCTACTGTGCTCTAAACAGAACATATCGCTACTTGGCCTCAAAATGACCTGATGATACTGATGACATCTGTTGACAAGCTAACAAAGAACCAGAGTTTCCACGGAAAATATCTTCAAACATTGTTTTAGAAAGACCACAGGGTGGGGAGGGGAAAATCAGCTGAAATAGTCACATACTAGAACTGCTGGCTTGTTCAAAACTTTCCAAAGCATTATTATCTTCAGTTGATGTAACAAATGCCTTAAGACTTGATCCACTGCAATACAAGCAGTAATAAGTGCCTTAACAATATTAAGCCCAACTTGTATTGACCCAAAATTGCTGATAAAAGTCAGGAGGCTTATTTTTGTCCTTCCAGAACACTGAAAACAAAGTTATATCCATCCATTCTGCACTAATCTACTGGCCTGTATACATGTGGGAAGGGAGAGGGGAAAAGAGCAAGGTATATTTTTTTGGAGAGCTGCAGGCAGCCTTCCTGATGGACGCCAACGTTGTTTGCCCTTGCTTCCATGGATATGCACGTTGTGCATGCATATTTGAGCTGTCAGTAAAATTTGACTAATTTTATTCTGTATTTCACAAGTCTTTTGAAGCAAAGGGAATAAGTATGTGCAATGGTGTAAACAGTCTTTCTGTACATTTTAATAGTTCAGAGTTATAGTTGTTACAATTGTATGGTTACTTTATAAGCAGTTTTATTAACAAGTAAATTCCAGAATTTTCATACAAGTGATTTTACTATTGCAAATATGTATTACCATATAAGTAGCAGAAGTCTGCATTCTGTATCTGCTGTATTATAAAGAGAGATGTAGCTGAGAATATTTATAGACTACCCTAATATGGAAATACAATTATCAGTTCAATACTCCATAATGTCAGCTTAAGTTTTTAATATTAATTTTTTCTTTTAAAGACATCATTTTTTTTATATTCTGGCTGGACTCTCCAACTCGGACTGACTGCCAAAGGTCAGAGCCCTTTAGAGTTGACAAAAGAAAGCAAAGTTATACAATGCAACTGCTTTAATATAGAGCTCTCTATTTTACCTGGTTGCTTGATGAAGGTTCTTGACAGTACCCTGTAAATAAATTGGGGAATATCAGCTAACAATAAGCTGATTTTGGACTTCTATTTTTGTACAGAAATACTGTAATATAAGGCAAAACTTTGATCAAAGGTGTCTTTTTGTCCACAGCAAAAAAAAAAAAAAAAAGAAACCTGAAAAACCTTACTGTTATTAAAAACCTCAGCCTTTAAGGAATCATGCCTACTTACGAAAAAAAAAAAAGTCCAGCAATAAAGAAAATACATGTGACGTGCTCTGTTTCCACTTAATACTGAGTTGGACTTGCTGCAAAGCCCTAATTCTATCTTTCTTCTCCGGAGCCAAGCCAGGAACACAGCGTAGGCTTTATGTATGCTGTTGCTTGGAAAGGTGCACGTGCTTTGTGTTGCAATGGGGCAGGTTTCCCTCTGTGATCACCACTACCTCCTTGATCATGTGGCACATGTCAGTTAAACCAGCAGGACAGAGGGGACAGACTGCTGAGCAACTCCACTGCACAAGGAATGTGCAAGTAAAGCTTTTGCTGTTTGTGTAGCCCTGATGTAAGATGGCTTGTTTTCACTAGCCAGCCACGGCACAGTAGTGCAGCATGCACTGCCCTCCTAAGTGCACGCAGCCTTTATAGACTGCAAGGCTTGCTGTGAGAAATCCTCCACCCTTCTCCAACTGGCAGATAAGTTTAGTCACTCCATCTGTGACACCGCTCCTCAGTCCCTAAAGACTTGCTAAATTACAGTACTAATTTCATGTCCCCACCCTCCCAGCAAAGGTGAACTTATCTAAGGAAGACAAGAAAAATGAGAGAACTGTAACTCCAGTACATACAGCTACACACACACACACGGAGTATTTGAGGCTGTAACATTTCTGATTTTTCCATGTGCAAGTCATTTAGAAAGAACTTAGCTGCTCTTAGCAAGGCATCCTTGGAATGACACAATTGAAACATTTCAGCCAGCGCAGCAAGGTGGTTTAGTTTTATCTATGTACTGTTTGTAAACATGTTCAGAGAAGTCCCTGATGCATCATCATCATCGTTAATTGGTCAAAAAAACCAGGAATATACAAGGTGACGATCTTGTTCCGAGTCACAGTCTTGAGAAGCTGACACCACTTCTCCAGTCCCAATCCGTTTACCTCCTCAGTGACTTCTGGATGCTATCAACCATTAGGAGGGATGTTTGCTCATAGTTAATACACAGAAGCACCTGTCACTACATCTAAGAGCCTTCTCTTCATTCATGCCAATTCTGCCAACTTGACATGTAAATTTTACTTCAACTGCTGCTGTTGAGGCAAATAAAAGCTTTCATAATTGTTGATAGTCACAAGAAAGAATGCACAGTTCATGAAAATAAATACCACATAATGGATACACCAGGGTTTGGAAGTGAAAACAATGCTCCTTAAATTATAAAATATTTAAAAATTGATTAAGGAGACATTCTATTCTTGCAAATTATTTTGCTTCAGTAAAATTTTTTTCCAGGAATACATGAAATTTCTTGCTAGAGCCAGAAATTTTCTCCTGCCTATGATCCCTTCTGTTACAGTATCAGTGGAGTGTAACTGAAGAGAGAGGAGGAACTTTCATCACAAATCAGAATACATCTTATACTTTTATTCTTGTTTCGAAATAAAGTTTTGTGTTTAAAAAAAAAACCCCAAACACTGTAAAAGCTTGCCACTAGTTATAAAAGAAAGAGTAGATCTGTACTTCTGGAGACAAGCCATAGTAATGTAACTGCTACACTCTGTAGGTTGAGAGCATCAGAAATCACAAAGAACTGTGCATTAGAAATTATGCCTCAATTCCACCTGTGTCCTCCGGCTTCAGACTAGCACTTTCCCTGTGCCTCATAATAGACATACAGCCATTTGTCAGGGTGCAAGAATTCTTAATAAACTTAATTACACAAGTTATGCACAGGAAATAGCTTCACTCAAAAAGTGTTTCATCAGAAACTTAGGTTTCAAGCCTCACATTTCTGAGGTATACAGCTATGACAGGTACACACAGGTTTGCACCAGTACAAACTCCGAACACAGACATGCTACAGCACTGCAAATTATGCCAACATAAGTCCATTCTACAGCAACTCTGGCAGAATGGTGATCATCTCGTCAGTGCTGACAGACTACTTCTCACAGCACGTGCACTCCAGATCATTTACAGCTCTGCAAAGTAAATGCAGAAGCTGTTGTATGTCAAATACGACAGCCTCGTCCCGAATATAACTAATTCTGCATGGTGCCCAGCCCTAGAAACCCGTGGCATTTCAATCCATCAGATAGAGGAAAACAGCTACCAGCTGTGCTGTGGCACAACTGTGCTTTCACACGCATGCAGCTGCAAGGTGGATGACATTGTGGAGATTTGCAATTGGTTCCTGGGACTTTCCATCTCTGAGTTATTAATACCAGTTAAACTCACTTCGCAAGCAAACATCTAATAAAGTTTCATCTTGAAGGAATCCACTGAGAATATCTCCCACAACAAAGCACAACAGACAAAAGGCCTTTGGTGCAACACATCAAATACACATGCTACAACAGCCACAGGAAGCGATCAGAAGAGGGCAGCAGCAATCCAAAGAAGTGAACTATACCGACAGCATTTCCAGCTGTAGTATCTGGTCTTTACCTGGTCTTTATCAAAAGACAGCAGGCAGGGGTAGGAAAAGGAAGATGGAGTCCTCTCGTCATTCCTGCTGTCCACCAGACATGTGATAAGGACAAGCAACAGCTACGCAGGAAGCTTCTCTAACATGCCAATGCCCCCATCCATCTCTAGCTTTGGAGAATCATAAAGTCAAAAATACATTAAACATCAGAGGGGCTGGAGAAAGGGGACACCAACAAATCAGAGTTAAACTTCAAAGGCCAAAGCTGAAAGTTTCTAACCAGTCGTTCCTTTTTACTGATACACTCGCAGGGGGAGTGCTGCTTAGTTTAATTCTGTTTAATTCCCCACATTACCCTGTTCAGAAGGCTGTTCCTGAACTTCTCTGTAGACATTTTTCCAAAATTTCTTGTCTTGATTCATCACCAAATTATTTGTTCCTATTCCAGCACAATCTTTTAATATTTTTTTTCCTCCATGTATACATTTTTACCCACTCCTCCCTCCCAATACATTTTATAAAGTTGCATCATCTTCCAGACTTCATTTGGCAAGACGACTCAAGCCAAAACTTTTTTTTCAAATAAACGTTTCTCAAAAACAAGTTTTCCATTCTACCTAATCAGCCTCATAGCATCTTTGAGCATTTACTACAATTTAAGTTTTTCTTTAAAAACAAAGGAGGTGGGAATAGTACAGTATTCTAAACACATTATTGTTGCTTTATAACAACAATACTAATACCCTCATCTAGTGAAAGTACTTTACCTGCATCTCACAATCTCACTAGTCCTACTCATAGTGACATCCTTTTAATTCTGCATGGGAATTCTAGACTGATAAAGATGAAAGGAGACAAAAAGCCAAATTTAATCAACTGATCAGACTTCAACTAATTTTTGAAATGAGTTCCCAAGTATGAGATTTTTCATTCTATGTTGTTACATCTCATCTCTCTTACACCGATCCATAAGAGTATCCAGTCCTTCCTTTATGATTATCCTACCTAGTTTTGCTTCATCCATACCAAAACACTGTTCTGACAATCATGCTGCTAATGAAAACATTTAAAAGGATCTCAAACCCATCCCTGGTAACACAGTTATTAACTTCAGTGATTTATATTATCATGGTCCCTTAAAGGAGCACCTTCCCTCCCATCTTATTTCTGTAAGAATTCCTATCTTCTGTATCTTAGAACAGCAATTTTCAAACTTTTTAGATTACTTCCTTTTTCTCACATAAGACTGTATTTTTCCCTTGCTGCTAGACACCCACACACATCTCCTTTTCAGACCTTAATCACACTCATGATATTTACCAGCTGACCAACAATAAGATCACATCCTCTCCTTTGACTGTGTCAGAATTAAAAAATGGTAGATGTTGATGAAATCCCATCTTCAAGATGTTTTCTCAATTATAATGAAGGATCTTGTGTGCACTCTGAGAAATTCCATATAAAGGGGGCTGTATCTGTCTTGCACACTGAAAGACACTTCCCTAACTTTTTTCTCAGATGCCCCCTTCTGAGAGAGTATTTCCCCACCCATCCTACCACAGTCACTCTTCTAGGTACAGTGCCACAATCCAGTTTTCTCTAGCGAAGGCATTACCTTAGCCCCCTCCTCACTAGGAACTTGTCACTTTACTAAACCAAACATTACACCCAACTGTGCTCTCCACAGATTGCCACCAGGAATTTCTACCTTTTACCCTCAAGTGAAATTACCTGTTGTCTACTATCCCTCACCAGAGCACACTGATAGACCCACTGCCATCGTGCAGCCTTAGCTGTACAGACCACATTTTGTAGCACTCTCTCTGGCAGCAGCTGGGGTTCCAGTTCTGGCTACATACACAGCAAACACTCTTCTCTCCATTCTCAACTGCCCTCAGTTTCGTGTGTCCCACACTTCTTCCCACTTTGAGAATCCTGGTCTGAGGATTCTCAGCACAGCATCAGACATCAACTCTTGATAGATCACCCACGTAGCCTGCCTCTAAAATGTCAGTTCATAAAGACACAGAAGTCAATGTAATAATCAAATACATCAAATTACTTTCCTCTCCACAATATTTAAGGTATTGTATATTTTTACCACAATACTAATGTTTTTGGTTAGATCCCTATAAAGAAAGCCAAAGACTTATGTACGGATTTGCTGATTCCCAGTGATTTTGATTCTTCGTTGCCAATGACAACTCTGCTGTGAGTTTACCTGTTTCATAAATTCTCAACAATTGCTAGATTCAAAAAGATTGCTGGCCTGCTCTCAGGCGTAGTTGACGAGAGAGTAGAGATAAACCTATGAAGTCATTATTGACTCTCTATCACATATATTCAAACAGATAATGCTATCCAAGAGATTACAATAATTAGGTCCAAAATTACATGCAAGAAAATCAATTATTCTTATAGATCTTCCGCATGGCATGATTAAACAGACAAGAACAGCAACACAGTTTCCTGTTGAACATCTGTAAATTGTTGCCTAAATATTTTATGAGATTGCTGTACAATATGATTTCTGGGCTAATACCACTTGTTTTAAGTGTTTTTTTAACCAGCTTCGATCATAGCTGTTGAGCCTGTCAACATGCATTTTCTCCTGCAAATTCCTTTGTCTCAGGTCCTAAACAGTTACATCAGAGATATCATCCTTTCTAATTGAAAGTTGATGCATCTTTATTATCATGGAATCATAGAATTATCCATCTAATGCCCCAACAACAACTCAAAACATAGAAATTTGTATTGTTATACTAGCTTAATTCTATAAAACATGGATTCAGAAAAGAACACCACTGCATTTGAGAACAGAACATTTACTATTATACTCACACACATTAACTATACAAAAAGAAATATCTGATGCAGAGGCATGAGAGCATCCTGATCATGATCTGTATTACAGAAAAACTAAAACAGAATAATAAGCATGATTCTTTCATACATTACTTCATTGTTGGATTCTACTCTTAAAGCTTCGAGTTCACAGGCATTAAGAAGCATAACCTAGCAGAGAGGGGAAAAAAAACCCCAAATATTAACATTTCTGGATAAGAAACAGCATCAACATTCATATAATTTTGTCACTCTTTCTTTGTCACATTTTTTCATCTTGTACCACCTGGCAGATTTAGTTTATAAGGCCAGTAGGTCCCATGCATTCCAGCTGCCCAACGATAAACATTTCAGTGTAACATACGAGCATATGGAAAGTCCAAATTGGGAAACTTCAATTTTGCCCAGCATACTGTGTTCATTAATGTATTTTTCCTCTAAATATACATCTTTGCAGACCCAGTGTTAAAAGCACCAAGTTTTAATTTTATCCTAGCAACTCACATTGCCTACCACAATCCAACATAATTATGTATATGCTAAGCAGTCTCATAACCTCAGGCCACTAAGTATTTCATTTTAAGGTCACTTACAAGCTTTTGCAAGCACGGGCCTTCTTAAGATTTGTTTTATAAATCAACCACAATTTTGATTTGTAAATTACAAGTTCTCCTGTTTTTCATTATTTATCTTGGGAAAATACCTGGGAACTCTGTTTGAGATATTGCACCCTGCTTAGGCTTGGTACTGCACAAACACATAGGAGGTCACCCCCATCTGTAAAGACTTCAGTCAAATAGAGAAGACAAAGAGCAGGTCCGGAAGATGCAAGGAGCATTAAGTGTATCAGGAAGATAAAGCGATCTTCCCCCCTCATGAAGCAGGACAGTGGGAGCACTTAAGCACAGTGCAGGTCTCTTCATTTTCAGACAGTGCTCTAATTTTCCAGATTACTGTAACTTTAAAAAGCCAGCAGAGGCAGTGCAAACATTCTAAACAACATCATCCTGCTGATGACAAAGTGTTAGGGTTTTTTAAATTAAGTTGTCCCATAAATTGTCCGTCCTTTTTAGACAAAAAAAAAAGGAAAACAAATTTATGAACACCTGAGAAGTAAAAATAAAGAGACAATAAGAAAAAACAACACACAATCCTCATATAAGTTCTTTTGTAAAATATAATTTGGGACGAGAGGTATTTTGAGGGATTTGACACACAAAACTTAAAAATATGTCTATTTCCCTATCCTGTTTACTTCAAGAAGGTGAAAAAAAAAGGTAAGAAGCAGGGCTAATGGCTGAGAGAAACAGCAGAGGGCAGCCTCTAAAATAAAGTGTTTCTGGATTGACGTTCCCTCAGACCAACTGGCAATTACGCCTTTGGATTTCCCTGCATTTCCTTTAACTACAATTAGTTACTTATTTAGTTGCAACAACGCACATGGCTGTACTGTAGCCCAAAACCTGGAATATTAAACTGAATGCTGTGGTTTTGAAGCATGTGGCAGGGGACGAGAGAATAGGACTGTTAGTGCCTGACATTTTAACTGATGTACAAACTTGTATGTAAAATACTTTAAAAGGTGTGTCACAATCCTAATTGCATTTTGCATAACATAGGACACCACTTAACAGTGCTGCTCCATAGTTTAAGATTATGATATATTGCAGTTAAATAAAATAAACAGTTTGGGATGTGGTTTCAACAGTGCTCCACAATAGAGTAGAGACCTTTTGGATGCTGAAAGGCTAACAGGGTGTGCATCAAGAGGGTGTTTGCCAATTATTAATTGGGAAGTTATTCTACACTTGAACAGTAACTATAAAAGAGATCAGCGTTTGGTAAAGAGACCTGCGAGAAAGTCCACAAAAGCATGCATGAAACTTCAAGCAGAAACAGGATTAAAGATGGGTCCATGGTATGTATGTCATGTATGACATCAGTCTTTAAAGAGTTTGAGGGGTCTAGGCAACTAAAGGCTTTAAATGTTAATTAGTAAATATTGTAATAAAAAATACAATTAGTGGACATCTGAAGAAGTATGCTCTACTGGGGAGAAGCAGCACAGGTTCTGTAAAGTAAAGCTCTGCCCTAGCCATTTGCTGAAGTTCTTTGACAGGCTCAATGACCTCTGAATGAGAGCAGTTTGGTTTACCTGGATTTCCAAAAGCCTTTTGGCAAAATTCACCACCTAAGGTTTTAAGGAAGCTATGTAGCCACATGAGAAGGGAAGTCCTGATGTGGAGAAATAATTGGCTAGAAGATAGGGAACAGGCAATAAGAGCAAACAGTCCATTCTCAACAAAGGAAGGAAACCACGAGTGAAGTTCTGCAGGAGCTCTGTGCTCTTCAATTGTTCAATAGTGAACCGGAAAAACAATAGAGCAAGCTCAAAGTTTAGTGAAGACATCAAGTATTCAGGGAAGTGAGAACAATGGCAGACTAAAGAACTGCATGACTTTAGGAAACTGAATAGTTGTCCAATAAAATGGTAGAATAAATTCCAAATAGATAAAGTGAGACAGGTGAGGTGGCAGGGAGGGAGGGGGGGAACTCAATCCCAGATTTACCTGTACAAGTGATGAACTGATCATTATCACTAAAGAACAAAATCATGACGTTTTAATAGTTCCAGGAAAATATCAATTCAATGTTTTTCACCAGTTAGGAGGAAAAAAAAAAAAAAAAGAACAAGGAAAGCAGACATTAGAAATTATTACAAAAGGCATAAAGCAAACTACAGAGCGTTGCTATGAAACTATTTAAATCCATGACCTGCTCCCACTTTGAACTCAGTGATGATGTGACTAGAACTGCATGAGAAGGTCATCTTAGAACTGGAAAAGGGTCAGGGAAGGGGAACAAGGATGATCAAAGTCACAGAACTGCTACCATACTAAGAATGACTAAGACGGGGCTCAGAGACAAGTTAGGAAGTGCCATGGGCATGACTGGATACAGAGTCAATAATCATCCACTAACTATGGGTCATTAGTAGGACAAGGGAAGTGGTTCTCCCCCTCCTTCCATTTGTGAGACCACATATGGAATGCTTTGTCCTGTTTTGGGCTACCCAATACGAGATACACGCTGACATACTGGAAGGAGTCCAGAGGACTCCTGGAAGGTCAGTGGCGTAGAGCACGTGATGTAGATGGAGAGGCTGAGAGAGCTGAGTTCGCTTACTCTGGAGGACAGAAGGTTAATGGAGATCTATTCACTAAGGTTACAGAGCAGACAGGGCCAAAGTCCTCCCCTATGGGGTACAGACCAAACAAATCAGAGGAAATGGGCAAAACTTGCAGAAGAAGAAATTTTGATAGATAATAAGAAAATATTCTTCACAATGAACGTGGTCAAACATTCGAACAGGTTGCCCAGACTGTGCTGTAGAATCTCCAGTCCTCAGAGACGTTCACAGCTAAGCTGGTGTTGTGGTTTAACCCCAGCTGGCAAGTAGGATCCCACAGCCGTTCACTCACTCCCCCCCCAGCAATGGGATAAGAAGAAGGAAAAAAATAAAAAACAAACTTGTGGGTTGAGATACAGTTAGTTTAATAGAACAGTAATGGAAGAGAAAATAATAATAATAACAGTAAAAGCATATACAAAATAAGCGATGCAATGTAATTGCTCACCACCTGGTGATCGATTGCCCAGCCCATCCTGAGCAGCAATTGCAGATCCTCGTCCCGCTGACCCCCATTTATATACTGAGCGTGATGTCTGTGGTATGGAACATTCCTCTGGCCAGCTTGTCCTGCCTAAGCTCCCTTTCAGCTTCTATGGAAAGCTGAAAAAGTCCTTGACTTAATATAAGCATTATTTAGCAACAACTAAAATCAACATTATTCTCATTCTAAATCCAAAACACAGCAGCTACTAGGAAGAAAATTAACTCTATCCTCACTGAAACCAGGACAGTTGGGTAGGACATGGAGCAATCTGTCATAGCCAACAATCAAGGTGCTTTGAGTGAGTATATATGTGGGGAGAAAGGTTGGACCAAACATCTTTGAGATGTTCCCTTGAAACTAACTTATTCTGTGATCCTGTGATGAAATGAAGCAAATGGAAGCAACTTTTTTTTAAAAAAAGAGATGAAAAGTCATACCACTTTGAAATGAAATCCTCAACTGAATTCAACAATGTTACTCTATGCTGACATCAGAATTTTTAAACAGATTTCAGAAGCATTAGAATGCTTTAATATTTGTAAGCTCCTCTGATAGAACCATTTAGAAAGCTTTCTCCTCAGCTTTTATCCTCCATTTCATTGTAGTCCCTGACACCAGAACTGCAGTCCCTAGCCTAATTCTGCGCATTACAGCTCACACATGCAACTGTGCACTGGCTGCTAGTCTTAGTTTTTCCCAGCTGAAATTCACAAACTTCACACAAACCTTTTAAAACCCTGGCAGGCAAAACATCAAAACACAGAAAGATCAAAGCCAGAGATCATATTTACTACCATTTTGTCTGAAAAAGACATATAAACTTTCAATGGCTGGGAATGAATGATCCATGTCTTCTCTCACACTGATGTCTATACCAGAGGGCTTTCAATAAGCTCATTCATATAAACCCAACTCGGTAACTATCAACAATGAAAAAGAAGAGCTGGTGTCCATCAGTACGTGAAGTATTTTTCTGATTAGCTAAACTACAAAACCTATTCTGGAAGAACTTTTCACTAATTTCTATTCATGGTATAGGTCAGGAAAGCAGAGGCCAGTAATCTAGACTGGATGCAAGTTTAATCATAATCAGAAAGAGTTCCCACATCTGTAGTCTACCCTGCCCACTGAAACCCCACTTCATCCTCCCCTCCCAGATACCATTCCCCCCTTTTCTGAGGAGAGGGAGGGTTCTTGAACTCCTGCGACTGAAGGGGGTACAGTATAGAATATAAATTAGGGGCGGGGGGGATACAACCATACTCCAACGTTTAAAAACAAAAGTGGAATATTGGTAAGGGCGGATCGCCTAAAACCTGTCATGGTTTTAATCCCTAGGGCCATAGGATTATATTGCCATTATCCACATTTCACGAGCTCAGTACAAATCAAGATCTAATGTTGGTTAACCACAAATTCAAACATTTTAACCTATTCCACAGTCACTTTAAAAGCACACAAGGAATACCTGACTTCTTTCCAGGCTTATCTAGTAACTGTTTGGAGTTAACTAGACTTAGATGCTGAATAGGACAGCCCACATTACTGAAATAACTGAATGCCAGCAAGGGAAAGCAGGCTGCTGCTGGCTATGCTGCGGATGGTTTTGGCAAGTTATGGACAGCGTTCGCTGCAGCAGCAGCTCAGCATAAGTAACACAGCATCCTACAATGTCCTGAAAAAAGGATAAGTACAGGAGAAACTCCCCTATTTGTGCTCCTCTCCCTACCTCTTTTTCCTTGTGAGAAGACCCTATTTTTACTCCCATGGACTGGTAAGATTCCCTCTGCTCCCACTCCCAAAAACAGGGAATCAGCATCTGTAGGCAACCACCGCACACCCCCTAGAGAGGCATAAAGTGCTCACACACCAACAGGAGTGCTCAGTAATTGTAAGCAGCTGCTTGCACACCCATGAGACAGCTGTCTGTTTTCCAGCACGGGGAAGACACTCTCTGTTGACCAAGTCTTCTTGGGGCAAAGTTTTATCCATCAGCATAAAACTGAAGCAAAAGAACAAGGTGTTTCTGCAGTCTTGCTGCAACTATTTCCTGTCCATCTGTGTGTTTTGGGTTACTGGAGGAGCCTGTCTCTTTCCTATTGCTCTCTCATAAACAACATTTAATCCATCACTTTTTAGCTAGGCTTATTATTCAGGCAGGTCTGCCTGGCCCCGTGTTCTCAAAAGGTAAAAGCATAGTAGTGTAACAAATTAGCATAAAAGTAAAATGTCCTTTAGAAAAATTTTAATTGCTTATGTAGAATGATGTTCTGGATGTTTCCTCTTGGGTACAATTCATATACTACATAGAGGATGTGGAATCAGAGAAGTAGCGTAACTCGTCCCAAGGTCATCTGGTCAAAACACACACAAGATTTGCAACCCACAGTTAACAGTGCAACTTAATTAATTTTGTGATCTTATTTTGTCTTCTTTTGCCTCAGAGGAAAAAAGGCACGTTGACCTTGAAGTGAGTATGACTCCTTTTCCCATAAAGAGATCAAGCTAACAGGGGGTACTCAATTAAGTTAGAAAAAGATGTTAACTCCCAATCCAAAATTCTTCTATTCTTGTTATTTTGCTCTTGTAATAAAAATGATTTAATTTTGTGCAGTTTATACTGTGAGACATGTTCTTTGATGCCTATTTTTGGCTGCTCCTGTTCAGCAACAGATGCTTGAGTGATGTTTCTCACCAGGCACCCTCTCCAGAATTCAGCTCCCTAGTAATCACATTTGCTATGATGCACATCATCACCTTAAAAGAGTGCGTCAAGCTTCCGTCTTGAGCCTGAGGCTGGACAGATAACTTAGTCGTACAGATGACAACACAAGATATATTTTTGAGTAAGTTTCTCGGATACTTAAGATGCAGATGGAAGCCACCAAACTCCTGTAGCCTCCTTCATGGTCTGAGAAGTTTCCAGCACTGTGACAACAATTTATTTCCATTTTGGGGAGGATTCTGGATATTGTTGCTTGGCTGTGGGATATACAGAAGGAGATGAAGGAGCTTCAGTAGTAATGTCTTCTGGTAGGTTTCATAGCATCACCACACCACTTCCCAAACCAGGTAGGCAACTGGTTCCACAGCGGGCAACCGAAACCCTCAAGGCTTTTACCTGGCCGCTTCTGCAGCCTGGGTGTGCACCTACGAGCCCTCCACTCACCAGAGGGCACTGGGAGCACCCACCCCCGCTGTAACCCCCACTGCCAGCCGCCCCAGGCGCCCTACCGACGCGACGGCGGCGGGGAGGAGGCCCGGACACAGTAGCTGCGAAGCGGCGGGGAAGCCGCCGCGGCTAACGGGCCCTAACGGCCGGGCAACAGTCACGCGCAGCCCCAACCGTCACCACCACCAACCACCACCGCCGCCGCCCCCCCGCACCCGTCACGCGCGCGCCCAACCCCTCGTGACACCTGCCCGGAGGGCGGTTCCCTTCCCGCCGCCCGCCCCGGTGTCTGGCGCGCGGCTCGCGGTGACGTCAGCGGCGCCGTTGGGTGGGTGGGTGTGTGTGTGTGTGGGAGGGGGTAACGGCTGCGCTCTGCGGCCCGCCCCGGCCCCGCCTCCCGGCGGCCCGCCCCGGCCCGGCCCTGCCCGCCCCAGCGGCAGCCTCGGCGGCCGCCACCGAGCCATGGCGAGCGCGGCGCCCGCGCAGCCCTGTGGGCTGGAGACGGGCGGGGAGCGCGGCGGCGAGCGGGAGCGGAGGGAGGACGTGGAGGAGCGGAGCGCGGCGGCGGCTGGGGATGCGGAGCTGGCGGAGGAGTCAGACGCGGCCGGGGCGGCGGCGGCGCTGGTGGGGGAGACAGGGCTGGCGGTGGGCTGCTGCATCGCGGCGGCGCTGAGCTGGGAGCGGCCCCTACACAGCCTGGGCGGCTTCGTCTGCGCCAACCTGCTCTTCTGGTGAGCCAGCCTGGCCGGGGCAGAGACCGGGGCTGGGGCCGGGGCCGGGACCGGGACCGTTCCCCCCGGGAGAGGAGAGCCCCTGCCCGGCGACGGGCGCCTGCTCTCCCACCTCTGCGCTTTGATCGCCCCCTGGGAGGAGCGTTTGGCCCGCGCCCCCCTTCCGCAGCCCGTCCCCTGGCCGCCCTTTGAGGGGAGCTGACCCGCTCCCCTCGCTCTCACCTGCGCCATCGCCGCCTCCGCCGCCGGGGGCAGGGTACGGCCCTTTCCGTTGTGTGCACCTGCTTCATCGGGATCCTTCACCCGCTGTGTCCGCTCTCTGCAGCCCCCTCCCCGTCCTCCCCATACTTCTCACAGTCGCCAGGAGCCCGGGCTGGCAGCGGACCTGGGCGGCTGCGGCACGCCCCGCCGAGTTGTGTTTCTTGCCGTGGGGATGAGCGGTGGGCCCGCCGTGCTCTGCGGAGTTGTGAAACCCTCGTGAAATTAGGCCTCGAGCCTGTCATTAGCGCTGCTGCTGCGGTCCGTTACTTCGGAGTTCGTTTTGGGGGTGCGCACTTCTCCAGATCGGTGGCCTAGTTAGTGGATGCTTTGTGCAGTGGGGATAGCGGGAATGTTACTGCAGTGCACCAGTTCTCTTTTGGTTTTTGACTAAGCTTTTTCTAGTCAGATACAGTTTTGGGGAATAAAACCTAGAAATTAACATAGGGACGTGTTCATTGTTGTGTTTGTAACAACTCTCCTGTTTGTAGGAAAAACTTGGCTTTCTATGTGAAACTTCTTCAGGACTTTCCCCTGATCTTAGGTTTTGGCGATGCCTACGTTTTTTGTTTTCTGGTCTACTAAAATGTTGATGGATGCCTGCCTGTTCATGTAGAGCAATTTATGTGTTAGGGCTCTGTATAATAATACTATTGAGATTCTAAGACTGAATTGTGTTTCTTCTCCTGTGGCTAAAACTGCCTCCTTTCCTCTTAAGCAAATGAGTGGCAAACAAGCAAAGAGGTGGATTAATTGCAAACTCCACTTAGTTCTCTATAACCCTAACAGTGGGATGTTTAAACATGAGATTCAAGTCATGGAAAGAGAACTTTCTGAAGCTTTGCACTGCAAAAGAAAATCTCTTTGTGTAAATATTTTCAAAATCGTTTTATGCTCTTTAGTTGCAGGAGTGGTGCATGTGATGTTTAATTTAGGTTGACTTTTATTATCCATCCTGGTCTTAGATATCCAGGGTAAATCCTTTCATTGAGGAAGTTACATGGTTTTGCTCTCTTTTTCTGCATACATCAGAGATCATCTGTTCTTTCAGCGATTTGGATGGGTCATAACGCTTTGTGTTTCTTTGCGACATGGCTCTGTGTCCTAGTTTTGACTGGGATAGAGCTAATTTTCTTCGTCGTAGCTGGTATAGTGCTGTGTTTTTGATTTAGGATGACAGTAATGTTGACGACATTACTGATGTTTTAGTTGTTGCTGAGCAGTGCTCATACTAAGTCAAGGACTTTTCAGCTTCTCATACCCTGCCAGTGAGGAGGCTGGGGGTGCACAAGAAGCTGGGAGGGGACACAGCCGGGACAGCTGACCTAAACTGGCCAAAGGGATATTCCATACCATGTGGAATCATGCTCAGCATATAAACTGGGGGGAGCTGGCCAGGGGGCAGCCGCTGCTCGGGTACTGGCTGGGCATCAGTCAGCGGGTGGTGAGCGATTGCATTGTGCATCATTTGTTTTACATTATTATTCCTTCCTTTTCTGTTTTATTAAACTGTCTTTATCTCAACCCACGAGTTTTACCCTTTTTTCCCCCCAATTCTCTCTCCCATCCCACTGAGGGGGAGTGAGCAAACGTCTGTGTGGTATTTAGCAGTCTGATAATATTTTCAAGGACAGCATCTGACAAAATACATTTTTGCATCTCAAGCTGCTGGGCAACCTGTCTGCTATTTTGTCCAGTTTTGATCATAAGCAAGGTATATAGTGCATGCATTATGCAATGCCTATAGAAAATCTCCTTTGGGTAGTCTTAATGGCAACTTGCTGTGTGACCAGTGTTTTATCAAAATGTATAGTTCACTCTACTTTCTTACTGTCAAGATGAGTCAGAATGGCAAAAGTCAGGGCAAGCATTGTTTTTATTTTGATGGTATTGCTGTACCTCAGCAGGAAGCTTGCTATCTTAGTGCCAGGGAGATTTGCGAGGTGGAGACAAACTAGGAAATACGTAGAGGCAGATATGATGGCCAGTGAACTTCTGTGGTTTGAGACTGAAGAAAATCAGGGAAGATCTTGTTAGCAAACCTATCTGACACTTTGAAAATGAAACAGTCGTTTAAATCTAGTTTCACGTTTCCCTGCTTTGGTCTTGGCATCGTAAGCGTTTGCAGCACAGTGTGTTTGCTGCTTTTCCTTTTCTCCTTTGAGGTCCAACTGGTCAGCCTGGTTTGTGATGACTCAGCCAGTCCCTACTGATTCAGGACTGGGCACGAGAGTTTGCTCCTGTTGCCTGTGAAGTCTCTCCTAAGCGGGCTCTGTGCTGGCTGGAGCCTAGGTTGAAGAAACATTTCCCAATTACTGCTTCATCTTTCTTCATCATGTGCCTGCAAGTATCCCTATCGCCATGCAGAGGTAGATGAACTCCCAGTGTGTAGGGCCTCTAATCTCAGTATTCCTCAAAGCTGAGAAGTCTGTTGCTGGGTGGGAGACTTCTCTTGCTATGTTGGCAGTAGTGTTGGTGGAAGAGGGAGGAGGGGGAGGTGAAGTTTAATTTTACAGTTTTCCAAATGTTGGAAGAGTAGTGATAGTTCCTTCCTCCCATCCCTTTAATTTTGGTGGGACTGTATTTTCCCTCATAGTTAGTTTAGTTCTTGTATGTATGCCATTCGAAACGCTTCATGTGTAAACTGTTGAAGTAGGAGCTGCTGAGCGTCAACTATTTCTCTGATGTCCTGTTGCAAAATCCTTTTTTTCTTTTTTTTAAAAAATACATATCTGATTCTAATCTCCCATTAAAAATCTTTTAACTGTGGTACTATATATAAAAGCATCTTCGATGTTTACTACTGAAATAATTGTCTTGTAGGTACAAGAAATTTACTAATTTAATTTCATTTTATTTTCCTTCATTTTCTGAATATTTCTAACAAATCATCATGGGCTCTTTAACAAGGCTTAAAGCAACTAGTTCTTGATCTTGACTTTAGGACCTTCTTAGACTGGGCAGTACTCTACTGTATCATTTTTCAGTTTCCTTGGATTTCTAACATAAAGACTGCACTACAAAAGCTGATGTGATATGCTTTGCCTTAATATTTTGAATAAATGTATCAAATTGTAATACAATTTAGATTTTATATATACTGGCATATTTAGTGAACTAACATTTAATAAAATTTTCTCAAAAATGAATGAAATAGGGCTGGAAGTTAAAGTGGAAAAAAAAAATCTGGTTATTGAAAAAGCATCCATTGCTTATCATTTCCATTATTTGTTCACCATGAACAGTTTTAAGCCCTTCACCCCAAACGACCCCAATTGAAAATCTTTAAAATGAACAAGGGTTAAATATGTATTTTTTACCAACTAATCATCTGAAATGTGATATGGAGTCTACTTTTCTGCTGTAGATTGTTTACAAACTGAAGTCAAAATACCACATGGGAAAATAAGATCTTTTTTTTCCTATTTTACACACACAGTACTGAAAAAGTGAGTGATTTGCCCAAGAGCAGAGAAACTCTGTGCTGGTGCCAGAGGTTTAGTCCAGGTATTCTAAGTGTTAGGCTGCAGGCTGATAACTTTCAATTTTAGGTTTAATCTTAGACAAATATTAACAGTCAATCCCAGATTTTAAGTTAGTATCTAGCCTAATTATCACTTTGTGTGTGTGTATGGGGTAGGGGGCAAACATGGCAGCTTTTCATTTTTGTTCTCCCAATCTGTCATCTTAAATATTTCTATGAGGTCAGGAGGACAAGTTTATTTTTAGTAATTCTGTGCTGTTAGGTGTCTTTTGTAGTTTGCAGATATTTGTTTCAAAGGTATGTTTTATATCTGCAGATATATGTTTCAGACATAATACATTAATATCTACAAGGTCATCCTTAGATGCTCCAGTTGCCTCTGTCATCAGTTGCCCAAATGACTAATTTCCATAGCGTTTCTTGAGAAGAGAGGCAGTAAGAAAGACTAAGATGTAATAGATCTTTTCTCTGTTTGTCTCCTTGTGCAACCAATTTTTTGCATTACCCCGCTTGCTGTTCTCATTGTTAGCCCAAATCCAATTTTTTATTGGAGGATTTTTATATGTTTTATGATATAGATTTTAAGTTAGTATCTAGCCTAACTATCACTTTGTGTGTGTATGGGGTAGGGGGTATAGTGGCAGCTTTTCATTTCTGTTCTCCCAATCTGTCATCTTGTATATGTTACTGCAGGTCTGTTATATGATGTTATTGTACTGGATGAACAAATTAACTGACCAGCTGTGTAAAAGACAAGTATCATTCCTTGATTTAGACAGGTATGCTGGCCAAATTTACCATTAAAAGTAGTGTCTTTTGTCACCATCCATGCTCAGATTTTTTTTTGCTTTGTTTGTCTTAGGCCTAATGAATATTATTTTTTTTATGGGAGAATTAATTGATCAAGAGAGGAAACAATATTTCTTATATCTGAACTCACCATGTGCGTTGCATCAGGTAAAGGCTGTGGTAGGAAGGGTATTACACATATAAAATCTAATTGCTATTTAAATGTTAGTTAAAAAAACACATTCAGAGTTTAGAGGTTTGGTGTGTTTTAAGTATCCAGTTTGTTTGTAAGATTTGTTATTGAAGTGTTTATTTTGGTTTGGTTTTAAGTATCCAATTCACGTTAAGATTTGTTACTAAAGTGTTTCTTATGCGAAATCTCTGCTTGGAAATGATAACACTTACCATGAAGAAATCTCAAAGTACTTTTCCTTCATTAATTTATTTTTTGACCAAAGGAGATAGTACTGGGCTAAGCATTTCTTTCAGGTGTTTGCACACAAACTGTAAGTGGTGTCACTACTACATCTTGATGGATTGCTTGCCTATAAAGCAAGGTTTCTGCATATTTAGAGCAGTGTGCATACAAAGTGTATGCCTGCATCTGGATTTTTATTCTTTGTTGTGAGAAAGAAACTGACCTATTAGACATGCATCAGCCACATTTGTGTAGCTGTTCATAACTCTATATATGTTCAGTATGGCTGTCATTATGGTCCATTTCAAGTGTGTGGGAGAGGGGACTGTAAGTTTCTGCCTGCTATCAAGGTTGACTGTGGGTACCACTGGAAGCACTGTCCTCAGGGAACTGCGTAGTCAAACAGCACATCTTAGTGAACTTGGCATCCTGAACCTTAGGAAGCCCATTAGCTTACATAATGTTACTTTCTCCTTAGTCTTGTCTGTATTAGGTGGTCTTCTTATTGCTAGGATGTTATTCCTAGAACGCTGGGGTGGTGGTCACTAGTGTTTTTCAGTCAGTGTAGCAGTACTGCCTGGGGTTTGTGAGGTTGGTGGTTGTTTTCCCTCAGCAGTTTGTGTGGTCCTTTAAGGATGACTCACTCAGTCCTTGTAAAAGGATCATGTGGCTTTTATCCATCCAAACCTCTCCTCATTACCAGCATGACACCAGATGTCATTAGTAAGAAATTCAGAGACTCTGCATAGATTGAATTGGCTATGTAAATTCAGCTCTTTATTTTACTTAAACAATTCTGGATTTTTGATGAGTCCAGTTATTGAAATTGCAAATGGCAATATAGGAATATTTTCTTCCCTATTGCTTTAATTCAGCTTTACATAGTAATTCAGCTGTTTCAGAATCCTTTTCTTCCCCTCTCAGACTTAAGCTTTCCCAAAACCACACTCAAATCTGAGAGCATACTGAGCAAAATTAATACAGAAAGAATTAATTCTGCCCAAATTTAAATCCATAACAAGAAAATATTTGGTTCAAAATACTTGCTTTCGTTTAGAATATATGTGGAAAAGTCATCAGTGGCCGTGGACAGGAGGGAGGTTACCACACTAAATTAAGTGAGAATTGGAATAAAAGAAATTTGTTAGATCAAAACATAAAAAAAAATGCATAATTATTAAGTGGTTTGGAGTAAGAAGGGGTATGGACATTTTGAGACCAGTTTGTAGTATGTTGGCCTTCAGATCACTATCTTCCTGAAACTCTAATAAGAGTTTCTGTCTTTTATCCTTTAAATAAGGGTAGTAGAATAGGTTAGGTATTGACATATTTCTTTTGTAATTACAATACATTAATTATCAGAAAAGATAAGAAAAAAATTCTGGCATAGGCCGTTCTGAAATTCACTGTGCATCCACTTGAATGGGTTTCTTACATGGTTGCTAGTTTGTGTCTTCTAGTCTGATAGTCTTAACTTACTTAATTTGCTGCCTTTTACCAAGCTTTTGTAACTTATTGGTATTGTGATTATTCCACTATATCCAGCTACAGTACAGTAATTCGCTGTTTGTTCTGCAAGCTTAAAAAAAAAATGTTTGTGGTTTGGTTTTGGTTGTTTTTTTTTTTTTCCCTAGAAGGTGATACTCCAAAATACGCTTTCTCAAGTAAAGCTAAAATTCTGATAGCAACACGAGTTATGATGTAATTTTAGAGTCTACTTGTTTTCACTTAGGCATTTAAGCTTATGTTCACTTTTCCAGTGCGAATTATTAAAACTTTGGAGTTAGAAAAGTAGAACAGAAAGTTAATTTAATTTAGTTAGCAAAAAATTTAAAGCCATTATCTCAGCAGCTTTTTAGTGACAGCTTACATTGTTTTGGCTGAGAGATTGGTTTACAGGAATGAAAATTGGCATTGTTTTAGAGCCAGACAGTGTTACATAAAAACCTGGACAGTTTACAGCATTTTTCAACCAGTAACAAGAGAACAGGATCAATCAGGAAAGAAATCAAATGGGATAATTGAGGAACTGAGGGAAAGCGAGCATTACTGAGCAATTTAGGACCAAATCCAGGCTGAGGACTTTGCAGAAGATGGAAATCCCAAACAAAGGAGAATAGACGAATTGCAGCATGGCTTGGGTTTATTCTGTCTTGTTAAAACTTGCAAATTCTGTGTCTAAAGCAGTTGTCTTAAGAGAGAAACGATAATTTCTTTATTAACTCAAAATAATGAGACCTTTCAAATAGTAAGTAGAATTTTGAGAACAATGGAAGTTTTAGGGGGATATGCTATGCTCCATGGTAGATGTTACAGGACTAATGCTCTCATTAAAGAAAAGGAGATTTAGGGCAGCATGCTAGAGGTGAATTGTTTAACATCAAACTGCTGCTACTGTATGAGAAAATGAGATTAAGATTTCTTCTGTACTTTGCCAGAGTACAGGTTAATTAAGGCCATCTGGGCACGTTTCCGCAAAATTTAAGGAAGCCAGGTTATTTGATGTTATGTGTTTAATTCAAAATAATTTTAACTTCCATGGAAATATCATCCCCTGTTTTCACTGATGTAACAGGTAGCATTTGATGTCATGGTGGACTCAGAAGGTATGTCATTTAGGTAATTTTAACTTTCTCCTTCTCAATTTTTTATTTGATATGCCTATCTGAATGCAATAGGTTACAATAAATCTGATCCACAAGCCACAAATGTTCATGATTCTAAATACTGCATTCACCAAGATGTTTCCTTGCAAACAGTGTGAGATAATTTTGCAATGCCACATTTTATTATTGACTTACCCTATTTCACAGACCACCAATATACTTCCAAATTTACCAGCTTATAAGCAAATTTCTCTTTGTTTAAATGCAAAGCATTTTAAAGATTTTTTTTAAATATTTTTGCTTAGAGAATTGTAATATTTTAATTTTTACTTAGACCCGTTTATAAGTTTAAAATGTCGATTCTTGTAGTTGGGTTAGAGAGAATATGCAATTTGAATTCCTATCCTATATATAACTAACTCGAGCTAATCATGTAATTCTTTACAATTGTCCATCAGTCTCTGCCTTTTGCCCTGCAGCCTGAGAGAACTGCCACTTCTGCAGGTGGCTGTCAAAGCAATAGTAATTTAAGTTTGTGGGAGTCTGTTTCTTATGACAAGGGATTTATTTATTATTCAAAAATCTTTATTCCTAATAACTTCTAGAAGGTTTCCTAAAGAACAGCTGTCCAGGCTTGATTTGATCTGTGCTTTCTGGCTGAACAAATGCGATCCTAATCTTTTGAATAAAACCTGGAAAATAAGCCTCTTGGATAAATGGTTGATGACTGAATTGTCTTTGTCTTAACAAAGAAAGAATTGAAGAAAATGCTGCAAGTTTTAGAATAATAATCATGTTTGGGTTTGGGTTTATTTATTTATTTATTTTTATGTACTTAATGATAGAATTTTTAGTCTTATGGACACTAGCCAATGGAAAACTCATTGCTGGTTGACACATAAGTCACAAATCAACTGCTTTGCAGTTCTTCATTCTATTCCTGGTTGAAATATTTTATTAAAAATCTTAGATATCTAAGCTCTTGCATGGCATTCTTACTTAGAAAAAACTTTAATGGAAAAAAATGCTTCCTCCTAATTTATGCCTTTACAGAGGCTCACACTTTTCTCCACTAAATTAATTTTACACTGTTTTTAATGTATGTATTTTAAGAAGCAATCTGTTACAGTATTTCACATGTTTTCAGCTAAACAGATATAGAGCTATTTGAGTTCAAGCTGCCAGGCACCCAAAGTGGTGGTGTGCATATTTTAAATCTGGATTAACATGCTGTCATTTCTTTGCAAAGTGGAAGATGTGGAGGAAATGTTTTTAGTGTTTTCTTTAAATGATTTTATTCAACAAATCATGCTTTTTGTAGGGGTGAGGAGGTTTGTTAGGCAGAATTTATAAAATTTTTGTTCATTCTAAAATTTTTGACAGCACATATATTACACATCACAAAATACATTTTTGTATTTTACTCTCTGCAACAGGGATTCTGCTGTACCACAGTTTTTGTGTATCTTTCAGACATGCAGACTGACAGTTAAATATGATATGAACTTAATGGGATTCTACCAAGTTCTCTTCTATAAATAGATTCTACCAAAAAAAGGTGCATAACTTGTTCTGCCATAAGTGGGTATTTACTCTTTTTGTGCAGGGATGGGGAAGGGATTTTTGCACTGTAATTGTTGAATAAGTATCTAAATACTTTGGCTCAGACCACAATGTACTAAAGGAACAACAGGAAAAATGCTGCATTATTGAATGTTGGATTTCAAATGTGTTGAATGCTTGACCATTTGGATTTTAGTATTTACAGATACTGCATTTTGATATTTACAGAAGCTTAATATGAAAATCATTTACATTTAAGAGCAATTCACATAGAAGTTGTAAATTCATATGTTTAATAGATGTAAAGAGCAGGTTTTGCAAACCTGCTTTGGGATGTTTTTCCGATTAGAAGAGTCAGTGTTAAATTACCTTTAAATAAAATATGGTTGAATTTAATATATGTTGTTACCCCTTGATTCACAAGAGGGCAAACAAAATGATTGAGCCAGTGATCAGTAAGAGAGCAAGCTTTCTGATTCCTTTGCAGTGTATTTTAGCAGTGTTCTTCGGGAAGCGCATTTCATGCTGTATTTAGAAGAAAATTTAACTTTGCTCCCCTTCTCCAAACCTCTTGCTTGAAATAAGTGTCAGAATTTGTTGCAGCCAGACTGGTGTTGATAGCTCCAGCACTAAGCATGGAAGAACAGTCTCCATGTGGCTCCAAGAACTAAACAGTTAGCACCAGGAAACAGTTATGACCACTTTTTTTTTTTTTTTTTCTTATCTACATGCCATCATTGTAGATGTCTGTCTGAAACAGTGTTGGGCAGTTCCCTGTTAAGAGTAGGAGGAGACATACTTTTAAAATTAGCAGATAAAAAAAAAAGAGGCATATCCATTATTGGCAGTTGAGTGGCTTTTGTTCAGTGGTGCATCATCCCAGCGTCTTACAGAAAGACCTGTTGTATGGGTGAATTATGGCTGGAAGGTGTTGGTGGATTTTCACCTTAGTGTTTAATGAGGCAACAAGTATGTACCAACCTGCACTATTTAGAACACCACAACAATACTCTGAAGAGTTTGGGCTCTGGTTTTAAGATGTAAATGTGTTTGTTGAGCACTGAACTAAAATCCACAACCGGTAAATGTGTCAAAATAGGTGATGGTGAAGCAAAGGTCTGCATTCATGTCTGTTATTCACAGTTTTCATGTATTTGTGTGATTATCTCTGGAATTCATCTAAGGATAGATGGTTATTAAGAGCGTACCTAATAAGGCTTTCTAGAAATAAATCTGATGTGTTTAATTCTTGATGAAATACTTTCTTACAGGTTGTGTTTGCAAAGTACAAGTCACTCCTAATCTAGAATGTGGTAAAAAATAGACCTTTACAGCTGAAATGAGGCTTGTGTCATCAGATTGATACATTTAACCTTTCAAGCAATTTAGTAAGTCTGTGCCTTCCCTGTATCTCACAAGTACAATTAAAAATAGGTTTTGCCATGCCCTGTAAGTGTTCATTATGTTTACAGACTGCAATATTGTATGACAGCATTTGCCTCTGAAATTTCTTAGCTGGCGTGTGCCACTGTGAGGTTGCTCCTTCTTGATATAACAGATCCAATGAATGACTTGTGCTAGTTAACATATCTTGCCAGTATTGACATACAAGCATCCCATACTATAAAGAGCTGGAGAAAAGATAAGAAGGACGGGGTACCTTAGGGTACTTCGCTCTATTTAGGTGATGTGATACTAGATAATATCACCTCCAGGAGCAAGTATAGGAGCTCTTTAACCAGATTAGGCTTAATCATTAGTTTTAATGTGTTGTTCTACTACGTACAGTCTTGCTTTTGCTTTTGGGATTTCAGCTGCATTTCTTGTCCCATCTTTTCTTTCCATCTGACCTTCATGGCTATGGGAAGCTTGTCAAAAGGATGTTCTTTTTTTTTATTTTTAGTCAGAGCACGATTCTTGAACTTAAACATCATATTTTAGCAAAATATGAAAGTTGCCAAAATACTGAAAAGGTTATGTTTGAATTTAGCAACTTACGAATAAGCAGTAGAGATTAATGGCAATGTGTATTTATTTGTGTGACTAAAAATAAAGAAGCATGACTTGCTAAGGGAAGTTGCATTACGGGATTTAAGAAAATGATTTTGTACCCTGTAATTGTCTGTAGGTAGGAAGAAATTAAGGTGACTGGAATGCTGAAGATCAGGTAGAGTAGCTCTCAGTGGAGTTTTAGGATGGTGTACTCTCTTTTTTTCAGTAAATCTCACACTTGTATGTAGTATTGTGTATATCCATTATTTTAAAATTGCGATAGAGTTATACAGTTGAAGAATTTTGACTTTTAATTCTGAAAGTTGTCGAGTTTTGACTCTTAATTGTGCGGTTTAGAGTCATTTCAGTCCAGCTGAAGTACAGCCAGACCAAGAAATAGAAACTCTTATGCCTTAAAGTTCTAAATTCAGCATATTACAGAAAAGGATTTGCCAGCCACTTGTAATAGACTAAAGTAGTCATAGAATGAAAATACTATTCAGGTTGGTAGAGGCCTCAGGAGGTCTCTGGTCCAACCTCCAGCTCAGAAAAGATCAGTACTTAATTCAGAACAGATTGCTTAGGGTTTTGTCTTCACAGGATGGAAATTCCACCACCTCTGTGGAAAACCACTGCTTAATTATCCTAACAGTCAATAGTTGATATCTCCCTTATTTCATTTTATCATCATGGTTTCTCAGTCTCCCACAGTGGAGTTCAGTAGCAGGCTTGGCTCCATCAAGCTGACATTCTTCCTACATAGAAGAATGTAGGTTGGAAAGAAAACAGGAGGTCAGCTAGTTTGACCTGCTTAAATTAGGTCCAGTTAGATCAAGTTGCTCAGCTGCTTACCCAGTCATGTTTTTGGAGACAATACTCCATAGTGGTCTGCCATCTGCTCACTGCCTCCAGTAGCTCCTTCACTTGACTGCTCTATACATCAACCAGAAGACATCTTTCACAGGTGATGCCACTCTTGCCATCAGCCCATGGAAGAGGCATTTCTTGCAACCCCGAAACCAGATGGCTGTATCCTATCTCTGGAGCTGTGTGAGTGAAGGCCTCTCGTGTGCCGGGGATACCTAATTGAGTGCTGAGGACTGAGTCCTGAGGCATGAGCATTTTTGTGCAGTCCCACACTGTCTACAGTGGAGTTTCTTGCTCCCTTGTCATGCATTATGTAAAATACGTAATTCTGTGCATTGTTTTAACCTTATCTCTCAAAATTCTGCAGAATGTCATAGGGAGGCAAATCTTGTTCATGTCTCTGGTAATAGTTGTTTCTTCCACAGAATAATTGTTACTTCCACAGCACTTGTAGAAGAAATTCAACAATTTGAACTTCAGCCTGTTTTGTTTACTGCTTAAAAAGAGAGCATAAAAGTTTGCTGAATAAGTATAGCTATTGATTCTTCTACTAAACAAAAATATCTTTGTGCAGTATATGATAACATCATTCTGGAGCCTTTCAGTTGTCAGATATGTGTGTGTTAGAAATACTGAAGTAATCTCTGTTCTTTTCCTTAAAAAAGAAGGGGGAAAAGAGCCCTAACTCCTAATAATAAGCAAAAATACCACTGAAACTTTTTGTTAGTCAGGTTGCTATGCATCATGTTGGTAATTCCTATAAGAATTTTGAATCCTGACACTGTTAGCATAATACGTAGTTTTCAGATCCCAGCATGCTGGACTGACCTTTTGATAAGCTTACGATAGACATTAAAAAAAAAAATACAAGGGGACCTTACCAGCTTTTGACCAGTTAAGGTTTCAAGGATGTAGATCTGTCTGACATATGGCTCACAAACAGTTTTTCTAATCTGTATTGCTGGAGCACCTGAGGGCTGACGCACGCTGGCTGTGAAAGAATTCTTAAGAGGTGGTCTTTCTTGCAAACAGCAGTCTAAATAAACAGTACTGAAGCAGAGGAGGAAGGAGTGTGACAGCTAATAATGTTAGGGCGTGGGAAATCCAGTCAGAAGAATTCAAAGCTCTTCAAATAAGTGACAAGCTCTTGTTTGGCTACTACGTTAGCTGCTCCAGCTAGATTGCAGATTTTTTTCCCCCAAAGCTATGGATCAGAAAGACTGCAGTATGGAGAAGGTAGAATGACATTACTTGGAAGCATCTTTCAGAGAGGATGCTACCTTCTTAATCCTTGTTTGCTAATCCTTGTCTGCACTAGTGCAATTGTTTTTTAACAGCAGGTGACAGCTGTGATTGCAGTGAAACTAGGAGTGTGGTTCAATTGTGAGCATAAAGTAGGTCAAATATATTCTGTATATTCTTTGAAACGCAGGCTAAACCTTCTTAGTAAATACCTAGTCTTACCTTTAAGAACTAGTAAAATGTGTGCCATATGTATGCACACACATTCACATGCACGTACATAAATATTGGTGTATTTCTTTAAACCATTGAGGATTGGCCAATGATAACTGCTAAATTGGGGCATAATGTTTGATTCTATAAAGTATTAATGCATAAGCACCATGAAGAACCTGTAGAGTAGGCACATTATTAAGCCCACATAACTTAAAGGTAGCATTTATTACAAACTTCTGATGCCTAGAAGTTGTAAGAAAAATTCATTTGATTTTTCTCAATTTTGTCACATCTCCCTCTCTTCTCCATTATCAATAAGTTAAATAAGTAGGTTAAGCAAAGTCTTCAGTGCAGTTAAACTTGATCCTTAAACAGAATCAAGGATGTTTTATGGTGAAGATTACCACCAAGAAAAATAGTGGGACAGCATAATGCAAAGCTGTTAGGAGTTTTGATTTAATGAGCTATGGTTGGGCAGCTTTGAAAGAGCTTACCTTGTGGTCTTTTTTTTCTCTAAATATCTCTATTGCTTTTCTTGAGCTGGCTGAAATTATACAGAAGTACTGATTTCATACTGGGTTTTTTGATAGAGTAGTGTTATAATTCAAACTCTGTTTGTATTGGAAATCATATCCTGGTCTGCTCAGGGTGATTGGGCATTATGAGTTTGTGTTAAAGAGGAAAATCAGTGGCACAGACATTTTCTTTGATACAGTCCTGGTTTTTGAGGATTGCAAGGAATATTGGAGCAGTTTTTCAAAACTGCGTGTGTCCTGAGCTTGTTACAAACACCTAGAAGTTAATTTTCTTTTTAAAGATCTAGGTGTGCTCAAAGCGTGTCGCTTGGTTTCCTCCAGAGGCCGTGCTTGCTACTCCTTTTCACTTCCCTTCCCCCTCTTTCTTGCAGAAAAACTCTGCAGCAGCAACTAGCTAGGTGGCCAACTGCCCTGTTTTCAGATCCCAGAGGTTTCTTGGAAACCTCCCAGTTTTGTATGGATTTGTTTCTGTTGGTATTCTCATTTGATCCACTGCCTTGGACAGTGGCTTCTTACTGGTTTTGGCTATCCTCAGCTTTTTTTTTTAAAGTTAATTGCTTTTGCTTTTATGTTGAAAAATATACTTATGTGCTTATTATCTGTATTCAGATCTCTGGCTTAATGTGCTTGAAACAAGCTATTAAAATACTTCAGCTTTTTTTTTTTTTTTCATTTAATTTAATTTTAATTCTTATGTGCTTTGGATCCTTTTTTATGAGTTAAGATATTTGTCAGTAAAATGTATAGAAGGACTAATCTCCAGACACACCCAGATAGCAAAGTCAGCAGTGCATGAGATTATAAATAATACACTCTGAGTCTAGGTCTATTTGACTTGACTAGATGTGTTCTAAAATTTTTATGTAATGAAAAACAAAATTCACAAACGCTTATTCAGGACAAGTTTGAGAATTATACTGTTGTGGTTTGGACATATACCATGAATGATACAGTTTTACCTTATCTTTGCATTTGAAAGAATCTTTTGTATAAAAATCTTGTGTGAACATAGGTCCTATAGGAAATACAATAAAATATCTAATGTTTTTGTAAGTGAATAAAAAAATAAAATTGTTGTGCCAAGACAATTTATGTTAATAAAACCATAATTAATTTTTAAAAGTAATGTGCCGTATGCAGACATTAAAATATTTTGTTTTCCATACTTCCTCTGTGCTTAGATAAGTGTGGACAAAAATTTGCTACAAACTCAATGTATGTTTAGCAGTTGCATCTTTAAATGAGGCTGCCATGCTTGGAGCTGTCAGTGTTTGCCTCCTGTGAAAAGATTGTGGGGAGAAACTAAATTCAATAACATAATATCAGTCTATTTTTTTTTCTCTTTATTTTCAGTACTAATAGCAGCTATCAGTGTACATATAGTTACAATAAGTTTAAAAGTATTCAATATTTATTTCTTCTTCTTGACATTCTAGGTTTGTTGCACTGACTTCTTGGAGAGTGTATCATCTGACTTCTCTCATAATACTTGGAGTGCTAATTCTTCAGATAATAAAGGATTTGGTATTCTCCAGGATAAAAGGTAAGGCAATATACTGATAGAGATCCTTGCTTAAACACCTGCAAATTCAGAGCCTGTTAGTTCATTACACTTTGATATTATGGTAATTCTAAAAGTATTAGCTAATTTCAGAGAGAAATTAATATCTCTATGATGATCTATTAGCATTTTCAGTGAAGTTTCGCTACGTTTTGTAGAAAAGGCATTAGGAGATTTGTTTTAGAATGAGTATAATTGGTATCAGTGAACAATCATTCTTGTTTCATAACTGCTAGGTCTGAAAACGCATTTTTTCTAAAATAGAAGGTTTTCGTAAACATTCCTACTTCTTCTGACATTCCTCTAATTACAACATTGTTGGAAAGTTTGGAAGACCCAATATAAGTTGGTCACTTTGTAAACAGATTGAGAAAGGACCTATCATAGCACAGTTGAAATAAGAAATGAGCAGTATTTTTTCTACTTTAGATAGCGTTCAGTTTCCAGTGTGTATGAAGTCTTAAGTGAATACAAACAAGTTTGAAAGGGATTTTGAGTTTGTTGGCTGGGCTGGTTTGTTTTTTGGTTGTTTTTTTTTTTTTTTTTTTTTTAAATTGCTATCCTGTAGTTCATTACCATCTTGAAAATCTTTGGCAAAATGCTTGTCATTAGTCTGTGATTTCCATTGTCAGGAAGACGATACTATTTTTTTTTTTTGTGCGTCTTATTTTGTCTTTTGTTTGATGTTGAATCCCCATGCAAAATGTTTGAAAAATCACCTGCATGTAGTGCAAAAGCAGGAAGTAGGTGTAAGAGAAGCATGTTGTTCCTCTTCGATGTACTACCACGTCATTTTTGACTCCCAAAGCCTTTTGTTCCCTGCTATAGTTACAGCAGTTATTCACAACCTTTTTTTGAAGCATGGTTTATTGTCATTATTTTCTCCAGAGTCATAGAATCATAGAATCATTAGGTTGGAAAAGACCCCTGGGATCATCGAGTCCAACTATCAGCCCCACTCTACAAAGTTCTCCCCTACACCGTATCCCCCAACACCACATCTAAAGGACTCTTAAACACGTTCAGGGATGGTGACTCCACCACCTCCCCAGGCAGCCTATTCCAGTGTCTGGCCACTCTTTCTGTGAAATTTTTTTTCCTAATGTCCAGTCTAAACGTACCCTGTTGCAGCTTGAAGCCATTCCCTCTTGTTCTGTCGCTAATCACCTGTGAGAAGAGACCAGCACCAACCTCTCTACAGTGTCCTTTCAAACCTTCAAGTCTCCATTAGCATTCTGTTTCCTGCTTGAGCATTGCAAGCTCAGAGGCCAACTTAAAAAGCTTAGCAGAATTTGTTTTTTAGGATCTTTGTTGTATAAATTGCCACTAATGTTTATACCTCACTAGATGGAAGGTAGTGATTTACCTAAGTTCTCTTAGGTGTAATTACTGATAGTTTTGTATTGACCAAATCCAAGATGTACCAATATTAACCAAGCTAAGAGAGTAATACCATCCCATCTTCATTTGTGTTTCACTCGCGTTTCTATGTGGTTATTTAACTGTTCATGATAGAGATGAGGCTAAGAAGACCTATGTTTCCCAGCATACAGAATGATTATTTTACTATTGCTAACTTTTTTTATTTTACTACTGCCTTTGATGGCATTGTACACTGAGTTCAAGAACAATCAGGTTCTTGAGGTAATACTGTAGAAATCTGGTGGTAGTGACTTGAAATCAATGAAGTGTCACTCCAAAAAGCAGAAAAAAATTCTTCCTAAGATACCACTTCTGTGTAGTTACTTCACGCTTCCAGCCAGCCACTAGGTGGCAAGACTATTACAGATTCATAAGGAATATAGAAAGTGATTGTCAGTTTGTAGATGCAAAGCATAAGTTATCTTCTCCTTCCCTGTGAAAATGTAGCAATATAAAATACTGAGGTTTTTCCATTTATGTTTTTAACTGGTATGTTAACTTTACAGAAAACAGTTTAAGAACTGTTAATCTAAGTTAATTATGCTCCTCCTGTTTTGACTGTTACAAAGACTTCCTTAGCCATTTTGTCCAAAATTTGAACATTCTGTATGAATAAAGAAAAAAAAGTATTGTTTCTGGTTTAGTGCGTTGTGTTTCATGTTACATTCCCACAATTGCAGGTGCACAGCTTTGGAGGACCATCACTGGCAAGTAGGTATATTACTTTTAATACATTGGTTATTTAATATCTTCTTTATTATAGCTATTCTGGAATTTTCAAAAAAAGTCTATTTTCCCTCTAATTAAAATAAATTGAATTATTTGTTCACTGGTTTTAATATTTAGTAAGTTTGTAAAAAGTGTATTTTTTTCTGATTTGAGTTTCAGTATACGGTAACATATCAAAATACTTTCAGAAATGCTTTTTCTTACAGTGGGATTGTCATGTTTTGTGTTGTCTGGGAATTGGTGTTTTCTTTAAAGTTGGTTATTAGGGAAAAACACTGTGTTGATTAAGGAAGTAACTTTCTTTTAGAACGTCATTATACCAGTGCTGTCTAGAAGCAGGTAAGCTTGCTGGGGTTTCCCTTTATCTTTGTAGTAGCCAACACAAGTAATTGATCATTATAATTTCAAGTAAATATTAACTGATATCCATAGGAGTAGAAATTAATCAGTAATTGTGAAGTCTGTTGACTTGCCATTGGGCTGGCTCAATCTACAGTCAAATGTTTGTATCATGTTGTTAGTGTGGAGTATATAATTGATTTAATTTGTAATATAAGCAACATCTCTAAATGGTTTACAAATAATCCATTTTCAGAATACAAGTTTGTATATTTCAGGCATTAGTCTTCTAAACAGACCACCAAGAATTATTGTATATCTGACATCATTTAAAAGCAACTGCTGCATTATGAACATCCATTAGCATGCAATTGTTTTACACCCTGACACTGAAGAGACAGTAATGCAAGCTGAAAAGGGAAGATGTGAGTTTTTGTTTTCTGCCTAGGGATAGATACTGATACCATGGCAGTTACAGAATGCAGTTCAGATGTGCAGTCTTTCCTAAACTTCTACAGGTATGAACTATCTTCAGGCTTTCTTACAAACCTGAAGTGGAGCTATATGGAACTAGCAACAGGTTAGTTCATGAACTGAGAATTGTAAAATGGTTCTAAAACTACTTGATGTATCTGTGTAGACCAGCACTGCTTCAATGATTTTAACTGAGGAGCCATTGCTGTGACACAATACATAGTGTGACTTTCATTCTTTCCTCTTGTTTCTTTTGAGAGATTTTTACATAAAACTTACTATCTTTTTGGTTTTTTACATCTGAATTTACCTGTTTACATTAGAGAAGAGGAAGGCAAAAAAAAAAAAAAATCAAGCTGCTCATGGAATGGAAGGAAGCATAGGTTTTTAACTGCACTTGTTTCCAAGAAAAATAATTCTGCAGTCCAAGACCAGTTTTTTTTTTTCTCAGGTTCAGGTCCCAAAATCAGAATAATTGATCTTCAGGAAAAGACTATAAATAGTACTTGGGTACTTGGGTTAAGGTTTTCAGGTGTCCAGAATCTTGGATTTGAGTTCTTTGGGAACATCTGTGCTATTCGGTAATAAAATACAAGCACTGTATGTCTCTGTGTAAAATAACTCATAATGGTGAGAACACAAGGTCAGTTCGTAAGTCTGTCTAGCCCAATATCTGCTCTCTGAAGGTGGCCAGCCAGGAGAGACATGGCCTTGGGTAGTGTATAAAAGCAGGACAGGCTTGCAAGGTGCTTCTCCTGGTGTACTTTCCCAGCCTCCAGCACCTTCCAGTTAAAGGACTTCTAGGTACCAGAAGTGGTGTCTTCCCCCCCACCCCCACAGCTGTTCTAGGTGGACCTTCCACGAATTTGTTCCATTGCTTTTGTTCTTACAAACTTAGGATATTCACAACATCCTGTAGCTCAGCTATCCACAGCTTGAACTATGTGTTTTGTGAACGCAGCCGTGTGTTTACTGCTATATAAGAGTTTCTTAATACTTTTCTACCTTTTTTGTGTTGGAATAGTGAGCAATCACTCAATATTCTCCAGCAAGTTGTGACTTTGTAAACCTCTATCCTGTCCTGTTCCGTCTGTGGCTACTTAATTGTTCCTAAAATAGAAGTTCTCTGTAGTTTTGATATCTTCATTGTGCTTTTCTGAACTTTTCTTCCATTTCTGTTGTCCTTTTTGTTGGGGTGGAGGAACAGGATTAGAAATAGCCTTCAGCATTCAGGGAGACCTTGGGCTATACATTGGCATAGGACTATACCTTGTCATAAAAACACCCTCTCTTCTTTTCAGTAAGTCCCAATGCTTCATTGGCTTTTTTAACTTCTGCTGAGCTCTGAATTGAAGTTTTCATGGATTTTTATAATCATCTCAAGATTATGTTTCTAAGTAGTAAAGGTCAGTTTAAAGCCAATGTGACTTCAAGATTTATTTTTTTTTCTATGTGAATCTCTTTACATTTCATCTGCCTTTTGTCAAGATAGTCACTTGATACTTGGTTAGAGTTCTGCATTTCCTTGCCATTGGTCTCCATCTTTACCAGAATAATTCCTCTCATATCCCATGACTTCTTAGTCTCAGTAAGAGGATTTGATGGGAGACTTTGTTGAAAGCCTTCTCAGAAATCCAGGTGAGTTTTTATGGATGTCAGCATTCTTCTAGAAGCTGGCTGACTCTTTGAAAGTACAGGAAGTTTGTGATGTGATGTCCTTTACAGCGTGTCGTAGGACAGGCATGTGTGTCTTTTATTAGATTTACTGGCAGTTTGCACAGAACAGAGATGGGTCTTTACTGGTTTGCAGTCTTCTGGCTCTTGCATACCTTCTCTAAAAATAGATGTTGCTTTGGACATTTCACAGTCCTCTGGTGTTAAGGTGGCTTTCAGAGAGATTATTTAGCATAAATGAAATTTCAACTGTTGGACCCTAGCTTTCATTTAGAACTTTTATAAGTTCATATAAAGACTTTGCATTTGTTTGCACTGTGGGTGAGTGTTTGGGTTTTTTATTTTCTTTTTTTTCTGAATACTAACATAAATGTGCCTGTTGATTCAGTTGAAACTGGAAGAACTGCTGTAAGATATTGAGGCTGTGTGCATGGTTGCTTTTCATTTTACTCAGAATTTGATATGAAAAACTTTTCATGCTATCTTGTATCAGCAAGCTCTGTCAAACATATCCCCATGCTGTCTGTTCACAAAAAACATGACTCAGCAGAGAATCACAAGCTTAACATACAGAGAAAAAAATTAGTAATTTGTGGTACTTTGGGTGAGAGGCAAAGCCTATTCTAATATATTAAATGTGTTCGTGCCCATTCTCTGGCATCGAGACACACAGGCACAAAACAACTGTGTCTGTAGCATTTAACGGCCTTTACGGTCCACACAGAACAGTGCTGTGCAGGCTGGGAAGGGTTCCTGGTCTGTGCCAACTTTGAAACTACCTTGGGTTGTTTGGGAAGGTGGTAGTTGGCATGTGCCAAAACTGTGCCAAGAGCTATTTTAATGGTTTAACTGCATAAATGACCAATTCTAGTGCCTGACAACATTGCCACACCCTGCTTATCAAAACAGATATAGTCAGAAAGTAAAAAATTATCTCCACAGACTGGTTTCCTGCCTTACCTTTGTGTTATGTAATTCTGGTTTTGGAAATTAATATCAAACAGTTGCTATTACACTATAATGTTTCATAAATGGTGGCACGGCTTTATGATGATTTTAATAGTGACATGATATGCTTTGTACTATTACTTTTACAGTTAGAGCTTGTGGTACTTGGAGGGTAAATGACCGATTATCACTGTTCGGAAACTTGCATTTTTTTCAACATTTGTGTGCATTGTGCATCCCTTCTGCTGCATATACACTCCAAGAATCAGAGATCAGAGTCTGTCAATAAAGATACTGTTAATTTGTTGCACTTGCTTTTGGTCCTCCTTTATCTTTGCAGAGCGCTGCTGACTAGTTAAAGCAAGCGTAGCCCAACTTCTTTTTCATTTCCGTAACCCAAACAGAGCATACTGGTTGTCTCGCATTTAAAATGTGTCTATGTATAAGAAGACCTGTGTTTTTATTTCTAGCAAAGTCATTTAGTACTATTTTAAGTTAAACATTTTAAAACTGAAGCAAGATGACATCTCATGCTGAACCTTTCTCAGTGACGCAAGTTCTTGCACCACGTTCTGTTTCTGAATCTGCTTCTCTTTCTGAAGAACTTATCTACTGACATCTTTGCCTTTTTTGAAAAATGGATAACAACTGTTAAAAGAGCAGTGGAGAAAGTCACTTGTCAAATTACTTTCTCTTACTTTATAAAGCAGTTCTATTTCTTCCTTTCCTAGCAAGATTTCTTTGAAACCTGATGCTTCTCTAGTCAGTGGTAGCAGATGTTTTGGAATATGCATGGGAATTGTGGCACCCCTTCGTTTCTTGAGTCATGAAACTTAAGGAGGTCAAATTAATGTTCATTCAAAATTATCCCTTCATAGCAAGCCTAAAAAAAAGCCAATTGCAGCCTGAGAAGAGAATAAGCAACTGACAGCAATGGAAAAAACTCTCATGTTATCACTAAAGATAAATGAGACAATTCCCTCTTTCACCTAATTACCATGCTTCATTTATTATGTCTGAGGCTTTACATACCTCTGATTTGCATATGCTTTGCTTGCTGGGTTGGCTTAAGACAATCTACAGGTTCTTTGCCTGAAGACTTCTGATGTAGTCTGCTTAGTCTTTTTTCATGATCCAATGGAGAAAGAGTTGAAATACTCTGTGAGATATATAGCATGATTCATCTTGTCCTAAATTAAATGTCTATAGGCTGGTCAGGTACATTGTACCTTAATGGTGACTTTTTGTTTCCCCTGAACATACAGTAAGCCTAGGGTTGTGAGATGAGTTAGAGCACTTACCAACCCTTGTCTTGTTATTCCCTGCTAGTCTGAAGGCCTGTCTGTCTTAAAGATGCCATTGGCTGGTGCTCATGTTTACAATAAGAAGCTGACTCTTCCAGCAACGTCCTCGAATACCATTCCACAGCAGTAACAACTGCAGGGCTCGACAAACAAGCATGGGGACTAGATTTGCCTCTGTCTCTTTGTGTATGCAAGCAGTTTCTCTGAAATTAATCTCTGGCACAGCATGATTGTGTATTCAGATGACCTTGAGGATATGTTGCTTAATTGTATCTCAAAAAAAAATGTTCTGTACTTCAGGGTTTTGCAAAGGGATCTCTTTGTTGATGAGCGGATTAGGAAATAAGAGGTATTTTTCCACTAGGAAATCTAAACAGAATCGAGGCTGTAACGGAAGTGTTTCTGTTTTATGCCTTCTAATCCATTTCCTTGATGTTGTAGATCGGAACAAAGCTAATGTAAGTCAAGGCCAGTCAGTACCAAAACACGGCACTATCAGTTTCTGTTGCGCAGCCCCTTACTCTTAGTTTGATCATCCAGGTGAGATCCATTCTTCATGTGGCTGTACATAACTGCATGAAATCTGGTAACAGAATGAAGAAAAAAGTTCCTGTGCACCTAAAGGAAGGCAGACGGCAGAATATAGTCTAATAGATAAATAGGTAAAAATAGGTAAAAATAGTGCAAATATTTCCTTCTTCAGTTGCCTCAGTATAATCTGAAGGCATCTAGTGTACTCAAAGACTTCCACTCCTGGCATTTTGTAATGTTTGCTGTTCTGTTCATTTCAGCTCATACATCCATATGAGTTTGTGCTGGAATATATATGGCTGAATAACATACCTCAAATAATTCTGCTTAAAAATACGATTCACCCAAATATTCTTAATGTAAAAAAGTGGTTGCAGTCCTGCAGAAAGTAGATTCATACTTGTGAAACTGTAGTCTTGGCAAATGGAAATTGAGTTTTACTTGCAGTTTAAACCTGTGTCTGGTTTATTCAGTAACCACTGTACTGTTCAAATATCAAGTGGTAATGATCCTTTGCATAATAATGCAGTGTCACAAATCAGATAGCTAGCAATATGCGTGGTGATTTTTCTTTACAAATCACTAAGGCATGTTATTTATTAATGTTCAAACTCCTTGCAGATTATGGAAAGAATTGTCTACATTACAAAAACATCTTGAAGCTTGTTTTTTGTTTTTTTTTTTTTTTTTATATTGTGTGACTTTTTCCTGCTTTCTGGCTAGTTATTTCCAAATTGTTAACTCACTCCTCGGGTAGTATGTTCTTCATACAAATATTTTTATATTTGATAAATGGTAAAATCAGCATTCTGGTAAAATTTTTGTATTCATTTTCTTACAGGAACAACAACAAAAAAACCCAACTTAAATAGGCTGTAACTTTGGCAAAAGTGTCATACTTAAAAGTCTGAAGACCATTTAAGGCATTTTCCTACGCACCTATCCTTGGTTGTTGGGTCGTTGGTTCTTTTTTGTTTAAGGGGACATAAAACAAAGAAGATGGCACAGCCTTTGTAGGTGTTATGTATCTCACTGGTAGAAATAGTTGGTTTGTTTGGCTCGTTTTTTTCCCTTATGTTTCACAGAAGTAATGCGTGCTGCACATAACCAATTTCTTATCAGATGGAGAGGTTTGCAAACTTTTTAACTCAGGCACACTTCCTGTCGTTCTTTAGTGATTTGGTTATAACGTGATTCTGCCTTAGCCATCACAAGACATTCTCCTCTCTTCCTCGTCTGCAGGAGCTCAACTCACCTTTCATTATGGAGGGTGCATGGAAGGGATGAGGAGAAAATGTTGGAATTGTCCAACGGCTTTACTATTCCCCAACAAACATTGCATACGTCTTTCTGTAAGCCTTACTTGCTTTCTGTCTCTATTAGTAAAAAATAAAGGTTAAACATCCTTGTGGCTTCAAGAGAAGTTTCTGAGGAAGTAAGGGCAGAATTTTACTGGGGATGCTTTTTTTTTTTTTTTTTTTTAAACAGGGCTATATTCCATCAACCCAATTTAGTATTTGCTGACTCATGAGTTATGTTTTCAGAAACTTTTATCATTCGTCTTCGAGTATCTGTGTTGCTCCTAGCATAATGCCCAAACCAAGGCCTTATCAGCATCAAGTAAAAGAGATGAATTGTGCTATATACCATAAATGTCTTGTAAATGCATCCCAGGCGTAGATTTATTTTTTTCTAAGACCATTGCAAATAACTCCAGTAGCTTATATTCTGTTGGGGACATTCTCCTTTTTCACTGTGTTGCTTCTTTAGTAAGTAGTTTCCTGTTTTGCGTCCATGCATTTGGCTTGTCAAATACAGTATTTCCCTGATGAGTTTGGCTGGTTGATTGTTTCATCCCATTTTAAAGTTTGAGCTCCTCTTTGAACCCTGATTCAATTCTGGCTTAAACCACAACCTCTACAGTGTCTGCTGCTCCTCCCAGGGGTATTGCCAGTCGCTCATCTGAAGGATTAGTGCAGATACCAAATGAAAATGCTAAGGACATATCAATCTCATATAACAAGACACTTCTAACACCTGCCCTTTTGGTATGGCTTTTCAATTAAATGTGAGGTTATCTTATGGGGATTGTATATAAGCTGTATTTTTGCAGTTTGCTTTTAAGTGCCATATAGGAAAGTTTCAAAAGCATTGCAACAGTTGAGATATATGCTTCAATCTTTTCTTTAGGATGGGGTAGGTACCCTTTTTAAAGAAATAAGCCTTCTTTTTTACTTGTTTGGATACTGAATAATCCTCACTGACTGCTTTAACAGCTTCGCAGTTGTGTTACTAACTTGGTCAGTATCTCCAAGTGAGAGCAGTTGATCGGAAATTGCTTGGATAGCCCTATTTTTTCTAGTTTTAACTTCACAAACCGTAATTCCTTGAGAAATATATTACTGTCTTCATTTGTCCTACAGTCCTGTCCCTTCCTCTAGCCCATTGGTAGTCAAAGTTATCAAGAATTATTTTGAACTTTTTATTCTATTTAGAGAGATCTGAAAGATTTACATACTGTATATTTTGGTTTTGCACCACTGAGATACTAGGGAGTCATTCAGAAGATTGCTGTTGTTTACCTCTAGAATTTTTTTTTAATTCTGATAACAAAAGTGTTTTTATACAAGTATTTAATTAAAAATTCAAGATATAGAACACTTCACACAGTGCCATTTGACAGTTGTTTTTTGGTCTCGCTAATCTCTCACAGACAGGAGATTTCAGTAATCATTTCTAAGCATATTGTTTGAAAGTTTGTTGTGGGGTTTTTGGTTTTGTTTTTTTTTTTTTTTCTTTAGCATTCTTTTTGTATCTTCTCAGGGAGAAATACATAAATACATTTACTCCTTGAATAAATCAGGAGGAGTAATTTCATGGAACTGCCTCAGGAGATTTCATGTGGAGGCTTCTAAAAATCCTTACACTTAGCATTTTGCCAGTTTGCCTCCATGTTGGAAAATCGGTCATCTGGGCACCAGCACAGTGAGACATGTATTTTGACTAGGCTTAAATAAACTAGGCTTGAAATACTTTTATTCAACTGGAGTCACTGCATCATGATTAAATGTGTGAAATAAATACCTAACATAAATGCAGTCATTGCAAACTGCAGGGTATGCATCCTGTGCAAAAAATGACTCAGTAATTAATATCCTTTGTTACTCATTGGTAAAAATGAATTGTTACACTCAGTTGAAAAATGCTAGCTTCATAATGATGGGAGGATGGAAATACAGCCTTTGTTTGACATCTTTTATTTAACCATAAGACAATTTTTCTTTGGCAGTTCTCAACATATAGTAAAGCCAGCTGTATTCCATGTTTAATTTTTTGAAGTATGGAGCTGCAGTCACCGTTCAATTATTCATGAGAGTTTTGCTTCTGGATCTGCTGTGTCAAGAATGCAGTTCTGTTGAAGGGGTCTGTGAGCGCAGCCAGGTGGATTTGTACTTGGTGAACAACATAAGAACTACTAATTCTGAGTTGACCCAGTTCTGATAGCTCTGTGTCATGCTCACTGGCATGTCACATAATACGCATGTTGTTATCACTGGAGAAAAAAAAATGCAACCTCCCTGCTGCTGCCTACCATCATCTAGGCTGTCTCACTTTTTTTTTATTGCTGTTTATTGTAATGATAAAATGTTTCTTTTGATCAGAGTATTAACTAAACATTAAGTACAAAATATGTAGAACTGCAGGTTTTTGGGGTTTTTTTTAGTTCAGCTTGTTTCTAGCACTAAGAAAACAAAACAACTCCTGGAAGCTGATGGGAGTTGAAAGGAAAATGATAAAGTGAATATAGAAAATTCCATCAAGGAGGTGAGTGGAGAAACAAACCAGAGATTCAGAAAGAGCAAATGGCCAAACTGGTTAGTGTTACTCAGGAGCTATCCCATGCCACTTAGCCCTTTCTCCACCTTTCATTATCTCTGTTAACAAGTGCTTAGATCTACTCTTCTAGATCTACTCTCTCTTGCTTTTGTCTTAGACAAAAGCAAGTGTGGCAGGTGCTGCATTTGAATTTACTGATTCGCACTGTGCAGTTGCACGCTGTTTGCCAAGTTTTCCCAGCTTTCAGCAAGGGAGTTTGGAGGTGTCCTTCACGTCTTAATATTTTCATGTTTCTTACTGATAAAGCAATATTGGCACCAGTATTTTTCAGCAGCAGAAATAAAGCTTTAAAAGTCTAATTACAGGGAAAACAAAACATACTTTATTGTGGGCCACAATTTGGACATACAAGGGAACTTGTCAGCTTCTCTTAAAGTACTCCTCTATCCCATCTTTGTGGGTTGTTTTTTTAAGCCTGTGAACATCTCTATAGCAAAACTATATCTGAAAAACTGCAAAGGAATTGTGCTGGTAACATCCATCTCAGATCACTTTTTCTGTCTTCAGGGACACCTTTTGAAGCAAGCAATTAATCTTTACTTCTTGTAGGGTGCAAGACCACCACAGGGAGTATCAAATGACTTAAAAGAAAAGGGACCGTATTTGGGTACCTCCTGAATATAAAAAAAAATGCTGTTCTCTGACCGTTTTTGAGCAGATCAGCTTTCTCGTGCTCACCACAGCATCTGTTATTCTCTCCCTATTAATATTTCAAAGCTGCAGTATATATTTCAGTATAAAGCCCTTTGCTTTGTTTCTTTTTTTTTACTTGTTTATATTTACAAAGTGTTTATTATAAATAGCATGCTTCAGAGGCAGGGTGTAGAAGGGTACACTCTTATTTTGGCTGCCGGCCTAAATAGCATTGTAAGAAAACCTGTCCAAGGATGTGATTGACAGGTGTTTCCTCAATAAGAAAGTGAAACTTGGAATAAAGTGTACGTGGGGGACAGTGACAAAGATCCCTCGTATCCTAGATAAAGATCCTTACAGTTGAAAGATTCAAAAGGTTTGGTCATACTCTTATAAGATGTCAGCCAAAAAGTAATGTTAATTCTTAGACAGGTGTATTTCAACTCCCATGTTAAACTTAGGCTCAAGTTATCAACTGCTTCTTGAAGGGTGACAGAAGCCTTTCTGCCTGACTCAGACAGGGAAAGGAGAAGACTTGGATGCAGTCGCATCATTCTGAACAGAAGAGCTGGTCATTCCCTGCCTCTCTCAGCCCTCACCCTGAATATTTATCCCTAATCCGTAAATACTTTGAACAAGTATTCGGTATTCTGGGATTTTCTAATTTGTGGCAGGAATCCATGTCAAATGTCTTACAATTTGTAGTTGTGACTGTGTAGAAATAGCTGCATACCAGTACACTAGTACTAACACGAGGTTACTGGTTGGAGTGCAGTCTTTAATTCCTTATTTTCAAGTGAAGGTACTGTACTCCAAGGCTTTGCAGACAGCGCAACTGGAAAAAAGTCAGTTCCTTCTAAAGAATATCCTTTTTTTAGGGCCACTCTCAGACTTAGCAAGCCTATCTTCCAGTTAAAAGATTCAAAGAGCTTAGGCAGCCTTAGTAAAATGGTAGACCTTAGCTGCATATTGTTGTATCTTTGAATTGTTTAAAAGCAGTAGTACTTTATTTTAGAGTAGCAAGGTACAAAGCCCCATTAAAGAGAACAGAAAACTGACATACAGTCAAAACATCCTTTTTGTAACTCTTTGTAGGGTTATACCATAAAATAAATGTAACTATTGCATATTCCAGGAACAACCTGTCTGATTGCACAGAGCTATTGGGTATGTTTGCCTGCCTCAGAGATTTGTTATGCTTGCAAATGTAATGTTTGTATTTTTCACCTTTTGTGTATATTTTAAAATGTTCTTTATAATTAGGTGGGCTGCATCGAATTATTATTAATGCCTAAAGCAGCAGAATATCATTGCAACAAATACTAGAGAGATCACGAGTAGAGGAAGACTGCATTTCTGATCAGTGTGGAGCTTTGAACAGAATGACAGACCTCATATTGCTCATCAGGAGGGAAGTTCACAAACTGACCTTTTTAAAGGGTAGAGAGTAAATTTAAAGTGGAAAGGTTAATGTTAAAATGGCCATGTGTCCGACTCCCTATGTTTATTCCATTGCACATGTAACATTTTCACCATGGGTATTTTTATTCTATTCTTACCACTTTCCATTTTAACAGTCGAACAACTGTGAGAGATAACTTGCAATCCTGAAGTCATTTGACTTGTCATCTTAAAGGGTATTTATAAACTATAGCATTCAGGAAGCCCCCAGTGTCACTTTAAATAGAGACTGCTTTTCGGATTAAGAAAAAAAACCAGACTGTTTCATTTTGGAATTTCTATTCTTAAACAGAAGTCAAATCATATTTGATAAAAAAAAAAAAACCTCCATGAAAACAGGTAGCAAGTTTAACCATATTCTGTATTTTCATGTTATCACTAAAGACTGCAGGAAAAGTAAGTGGTATGGCTTATGCCAAACACAAACTTGTGAAAAAGATGTTCTCCTGCAGGTACAAATAGCTTTTTTTCCCTTTAAATATTGGTCTATATTATCTGTTTCCTGTAGACAAAAATGCTACTTTTGTTATTTTGTAATTTTGAGAAGAATAGGGTTTGTTCCACACAAAGTTACTGAATCAAATACCCAAACCTGCCATAGGTATATTTATCAGAGGCATTTGTCTCCCACTTTCTGTGATCACTTGTCACAGTTGTTACCAGTCACGGATTTTTTTTTTTTCTTGCCACACAAATCAGCATCAATCTGATGATCAGAATATATATGCACGATGTACAGAAATGGTTGTGGGGCCTGTTGTCCCTAAGCATTGATTTCAGCATCATGAGACCAGCTTTCAGGTCATTCTGCAGACAATGCAAAATTGTTGAATTGGTGTCCGTTTTCTCTGCTTAGGAAGCTTGCTTTTCTATACTATTATTATGTGGTCTGAGAAACTGAATTATTTAAATACTATTTTGTACTGTCTTATGTCTCAACAACAGGAACAAAGATTTAGTATTTTATACTGCTACACAGTTTTCCATATAAAATATGCCGCCTGTATGCAGCAAGAATATAAAAATTACATTTTGGTTTTGTAAAAATGCTGTTTTTCAGAAGGAAAAAATATGTGCAGGTCTCCTAACAGCCTATTAAGTTAATTTTAAAATTCTAAACAGTTTATAAAGCATATTGGAAATTTGAGGGAAAAAGAAACAGGCAATTTATCTTAATTTGAGAACTTGATAAAAGAAGAAAGAAACATTTATGGTTAGTGAAACAAGGTATTTATAAATATATACTAGTTATTGCCATGGAAGGAAGAGGACATCAGTGCTTGGAATCTTTAGAATGGTGATAGTCAGGAGAAGGATCAGAGTAAGTAGAGTTGAGTTTATATAGTAGTTGGATTTTGACCTTTAATTGCATCTGGTTTGCCAAATACAAGCATTAGATTACAAAACGCATGATGGAAATTATTTACAGGGGGCACGAGAACCTATAGTCGTGTCGTTGTCCCGTCCCGTCCCGTCCCGTCCCCCCCCCCCCCCCTTTTTTTTTTTTTTGTTATGTTGCGGACGCCTGGGTTGTTGTAACACGTGAGGGTGTGTTTCCCAGCACAACATCTGATTAGTCACTAATTTAGTAAGGAATGTCCTGGCACACAGTTTTGTTCAAGCATGTGAGCCTATCAGCAGAATAACATATTATATTCTTTTAGGTGTTTCGACATACAGTTGAGTAAAACAGCTCAGCTGTTTTGACACAGACATTACAATATTCCTTCCTTAAGTATCCTTTTTTTTTCTTTTTTTTTCTTGCTGACAGAAGAGATGTTGCATGTTTACCTATTGAAATCTATTTCATGCCTTAATTCTTTTTTTTATTATTAGTATTCCAAGATGTTTTAGAGTCTAAATAACACTGGGAATCGGTTCTATAAAGCTACACGTCTCTTATTTTTACACTGAGGAAAATAGAGGGTCGCATATGCTCATCATGTTTTTCATGCTCTGCAAGTTTCCCCGCTCCTTGAATACAGACGATCAGACACATTCAGGAGACCAGCTTAGTAACAATTTTCAGAGATAAATATTTACTGTAGCACAAAACCACACAAATCCTCTCAAGTCCACCTGAATGTTATAGTCATAGCACCATATAGCGCACACTTCCTTTTCCTAGCTCAGATTTGATATAAGGAGAATGATATGCTTTCAAAAGTTCAGCCTTTTTTTACCGAGTGCTTGGATCAGTAGCACAATTAATAAATCACTGACATAGCTGAGGCATTGACGTTACTGTAGGTCAGTTCGTAATGTGAGGTAATGCTTAAGAGAATTTCATGGTGAATATAAAAATATCCAGTATGAAAGTAGCAGAAGTATTTTTTAAAATACTTTTAAATATTAATACTCTTTAAAAATCTGTATCAAAAATTTTAGACAAGAAGACTGTGACACAATGCTGAGTAGAGACTGATGTAGTCCAGTTCAATTTCCAAAAGGCATTAGTAAAAGCAAGTAACTAACTCTGGAATATGAGAGAAGATCCTCCCATGAATAAAAAAACCAGATGGAATATAGGGAACAGCAGTGAGACTAAATGGCTAACCTTTGTGTTAATGGAAGGTTGGAGAATGAGTCCTGCAGCAGTATGTGCTGGAATCGTTCTGAGAAATGTACTGATAAGTGATGCTGAAAAGGCACTGCATTATGGGATGGCCAGGCCTGCTGGAGGTACCAAATTACTCAAGGAAATGAAGACAAGGACCAACTGTGAAGAATTTCAGAAGATCCTTACAGGATTCTTTTGCAGTAAAACAGTATAGAGTTACCTATGCTGAATTTCATGAAGTTATGCAGGAATACCAGTCCTAAATTCACATATAAAATAATAAGGTCTGAAGGTGACTCTCACCATTCATGAATAAGATGTGGTCTCACAAAACCATCATTGATCAACAGACTAAATCTACCATTAAGTATCAGTAAACTAAGTACATACAGGGCAAAAGCACAGCCACATGCTGCTCTTAGAAATTTGTTTTATTTCCACATCCTGAATACTGTGTGTGGTTCTGATCTGCTACCTCCCAGAAAAAGATATAGGAGAAAAGAAGTCCAGAGTAGAGCAACAAGGTAGTGCAAACGTATGGAACTATTTCCATATAAAGAATAAGTAAATGAGATAGGACTTTTCAAAAGAGAAAAGGAATAATTAAGGTTAAATATTATAGGGGTCTCTAAGATACCATAAGGAACATGCCTTCTCTCTCACGCTATTGGAATGAGAAGACATCAAAAGGATGAGGGGAAAAAAAAAAAATAATGTAATTCATCTTTAAAAAACAGGATTGTTGTGAACATTAGAACTACACGTGGATTAAAAATATAAACTACAGGACAGTTGCTTGAAGAAAATTAATTGAAGGCTATTAAATGAAAACCCACCACCTCTGACTTTGAAAGTCTATATCATGATGTATTTTCCCATGTTCTTATTCTGTTGCTTAGGTGTCCCCAGGTATTCAGTCTGAAGACAGGGCACAGGGCTAGATGGACCTTTTGCTGACCCAGTATGGCTGTTCTTATTAAAAGCATTACAAGCATTGACTTCTTATTCAATTAAGTAACATAGTAGGACTGAAATAAATACATCTATTTATTTCTGAATTTGTATATGTTGTTAATAAATTGTATACAAATGTTAAAGTCTGAGAAATCGTGGAAGGGCATGTGAGATAGCTGTTGACCGATTTTAGACTGAGTGTCTGTTGCTACTGCCACATTCCATGAAGTTGCAAGGTCAGTGTGTACGTTAAGAACTTGTTTTTATGCGTTTAGGTATGAGATCAGAGTAATAAAATCAATCAGAGGAGTAAGCAGTAGTATCTGAGTTTTACATGTCTGATCTTTAAAAAAAACAGTGTTCTAAACATTTTCAAGAACTTTTACCCAAATGAATGTATATGTTTTCTTAGAACACAAACTGAGATAAGAGCATGTAAGACTGTTGTCTTGTGTATTGATAACAAAGACTCCAAATGTGTCTGAACAGTTACTGTATGAAGTTATTATGTCAGGGCTGTACAGGAACAGAACTGTTTCCATTGTGAGTTCACCATAAGCAGACAAATTTCTTAGGATATGTAGCTTGGCAACTTGTTAGCTGAATTACATATTTTGTATTATAATCAAAGTCTCAAAACATGGGAATTCAGCTGAAAACTACTTCATCTGACGATAAATAGAAATATAAAGTTTCTGAAAAGAACACAGAATTTTTTTTAAAGTTTCAAATACTTTGCTCAAAACACTTCCAGATGTACCTTGAAAAATATGTATTTCATCAATCGGTACTCAAACAAAAAACATACTAAAGAGGCTTTTTTTTTTTTTTTTTGAAATAAGAAAAACTCACCTTGCTGGACTACAGTAAAAATCTGAGTGTTATTTTTTGACCCTTCTACCTCCCTCCTCTATAGGAACATGTATAGGAACATCTGGGGAGCTGGACTCTATGATCCTTCTGGGTCCCTTCCAACTTGAGATAGTCTATGATTTGTCTAGACGCAGAGAAGGTTTTTCAAAGCAAAGGATGCTTTCTCATAGGTATCTCGGAGATGAAGATTCCGAGTGCAACAGCAAAAACTGTGACAAAATATCATGTGTTTTACAGATTTACATAGATAAAAGACGTGTATGAATAACTAACTTCTAAATTGAAAGCTTAATTTTTCAGTCTTCTCTCAGCAAAATCTATTATTGAAAAGTATTTCCCAGAGTTTAACAAAAAAGATTTATTTAGGAAACTTTAGACATCCATGAAAAATGAGGGAAAATGAAGTTTTAATGGTGACAGGAGCTGCTATTGTGCTGTGCAAAACAGTGTTCTGTACGTGTGTTCTAAACCACCTTATAAAATTGATTGAATTTAAATAAAAATTAATAGTAAAGGAACAGGGAAAGGAAGATTTATGCATTTTATACTTTGAGACAAAAGTCTAGATAACTGAAGTTTATTTGGCTTCCCAGTACTGCTGTCAGCCTTTCAGCAAAATGTCATGCATATTATCATCTTCTCAAGGCAGAGCGAAGGTTATCGGGTGCTCAGTGCTTCTGGCTGAGTGTTCTGGCAGCACCTGCCCAACCAGTTCAGGGGATTCCTCCAAATCACAGATCTGCCTGTGCCCTTGATGACAAACGGGTTAGGCTGCAGGTCTTCATTGATCATCACTCCTGCTCTCTTTCTTGACTTCTGTTAGCCCAAGAGCCATTTAGCTCTGTAGGTTTTTTTGGGGGTGGTACGATTGCTGGAGGGAGCTGATGTCTCTTTTGCAGTCTTGGCTGCCCCCTGCCTTTTCTACGGAGCTGTATGGTGTTTCATTGGCCACCATAGCTTTAAATTTGCAATTACTTCACAGAGGGACGGATGTTAAAAGAGCAGAGTGATTGTGGTTTGACCAAAGTATTTACTTTAATGAAACTCTGCTAAAAAATTGGGCACGCCAGTCACTCCAGGATAAAGTTAATTTTGTTTTCATCAATGCGTCTCAGAATTAACCATCCTATCCAGTCTGCAGTTGTGTATGTGTATGAATTGTCATTGTGTGAAGCATACGATTGCTTTGTATAATGTATTTCTAGCTGCTCTTTCTCATTATTGCCTATCTTACCCTTGTACGTTGTCCTGTGATATTATGCAGGAGTATTATCTTTAAGTTTTGATGTTAGCATTTTACAAGGTTCTATGCCTGGTTTCTTTTTCTAACTGGTACATCTATTATGTGAGGTTAAGTGGCAACATGAACTGCGGTGAGGTGTTCCTATATTTTTGCCTTTTTTTTTTTTTTAAAGCAAGCTGGTTGGTCTACATACACAAGTATGTGCCTTCTAAAATGGCATGCACTCTGACATTATTTTCCTTGATGTATTTTAGTTTGTAAATACTTTGAATTTTGCTCCTATAAATTTACATTTCATTGCTTTCATTACAATATATCAGATTTGCTAATGTGCCGTTACATGTGTTGAAGCTGGAAAACAGTGACAGATAACATATAAATTACCAGTTGCTCCATCAGATAAAAATATGGCCTTGAAACTGGGTCACATTAGTGACAATCTAATATTTCTTTATGCCACAGTTGCATAACTTACTATAGTGAGACTGAATAAAGATAATTCTAATGAGAAAAGCTCTTTTTAAAGGAGGAGAATGTATTATTGAAATTTTACCATCAGGCATCTTAAATACTAGAGATTTAATCTCTTGTCACACAGTAAACCAACAAATAGATAGCAAGTTGATGAGAAAAGTTAACAGTATAATTTGTTAATCTGTCTCACTTTCATTATATAGGCATTGAAAAAGGCTGTGGCCCTGAAGGAATCGAGATGAAGTTATATTTAGTATGAAAGCGTTTGCCTAGCAATTCTGAATATTAATCAAGAACTTTGGGTCTTTTGAGCTGGGACATATGAATAGGGCTGATGTGAATGAAAATTATTAATAATATAGAACTATGATGGATAATATATAACTAACTTCCATTATAATGTACTTGAAGTCCTGCAGTTATCACCCCTAAGCTTGTAAGGTCTAATTCAGGCCTGGTGACCTGGACTCTCCATCATCTTTGAAAGGTCATGGAGAACAGGAGAGTTGCCTGAGGACTGGAGGAGAGCTAATGTCACTCCAGTCCTCAAAAAGGGCAAGAAGGAGGAGCCAGGAAACTACAGGCCAGTCAGCCTCACCTCTGTCCCTGGAAAGGTGATAGACAGCTCTAAGCATGTAGAGGAAAAGAAGTTTATTGGGAGCAGTAAACATGGATTCACCAAGGAGATGTCAGGCTTGACCAACCTGATAGCCTTCTATGATGAGATGACTGGCTGCGTGGATGAGAAGAGAGCAGTGTGTCCAGTTCTGGGCTCCCCAGTTTAAGAAGGACAGGGAACTACTGGAAAGAGTCCAGCGGAGGGCTATGAACATGATCAGGGGACTGGAGCACCTCTTTCATGAGGAAAGGCTGAGAGACCTGGGTCTGTTTAGCCTGGAAAAGAGAAGACTGAGAGGGGACCTCACCAATGCTTATAAATATTTGAAGGGCGTTTGTCAAGAAGATGGGCCAGGCTCTTTTCAGTGGTGCCCAGTGACAGGACAAGGGGCAACAGACACAAACTGGAACACAGGGAGTTGCATCTCAACATGAGGCAAAACTTCTTTACTTCGAGGGTGATGGAGCACTGAGTCAGGCTGCCCAGAGAGGTTGTGGAGTCTCCTCTGGAGATAGTCAAAACCCACTTGGACGTGTTCCTGTAGGTGACCCTGCTTTAGCAGGGGAGTTGGACTAGATGATCTCTAAAGATCCCTTCCAACCCCTACCATTCTGTGATTCTGTAACTTTGATTTAGTTGTGGCTTGCAATTTCACTAACCACTCCCTGGTGAGATTTGCTTACATTGCACAGAATAAAAAATTGTATGATTAGGTGGAAAACTGTCTCGTATCATGTTCTTCGTAGGTTGATAGCAGCGTCAAAATGATGGTGGATTGTCTTAGGAAACTGTGAGCATACCAGCAAAATCTTTTAGACATAGGCATTGTCAGTACGTGGCTCTGAGTGTCCTAATAGTCTTAGAGATTCTACGTAGATGAGCAACTTCTTACATTCTTAATTGAATTACATATAGAATTGTCTTCTAAATATTCTCCCTTTCTTGGTAGCTTGCTGGATTCTGTTTTTCTTGCATTTTGTGCTGTGTTTAACACACATTAGAAAACAGAAGAAACCTCAGGTTTGTGCTTTAACTCTTTGTATCAACACTTTTGGAAAATATTTTCAATTCTTCATGCATTCTTAACTGTTTTTAATTTTTTGACTGATTTGTTCAATGCAAACTGCTTTCATTGTATAGCTTGCTATTTGGTCTGCCTTTCATACAGTTCATCTCTTTTCAGTGGGGGAAGAAACCAGTTGCTGAGATAAAACAGATTCAGATTGCTACGAACTGAGAGAGACAGGTGGAAGACAGACGGAGGGGCAGGTTTCAAAATCTTGTGTAATATGGGTGCCTGGGAAAAAAAATGACATTTTAATGTGTCTTTACTGAATTACAGATCATGATTATTGATGAACTAGTATGTAAGTACCTTTGTACATCTTAAGGTAAATAGGAAATGTGGTATAATAAACAAAGTCAGTTAATGTAACAGTATGTAAAGAGTCTCTTGAGAAGTTTGGAAAAATATTCAGTTATCTTTAGAAATTGCTCAGATCATTGGTAGGTGATGTATGATGTGGGGGGTTTTTTCCCCTCCAAAATCTGTTTCTTTTATAGCTGTTTAACAAGATCCCATGGCCAGAAAGTCCCAGAGCAGTTGAGATTTTCACCCTTAGTGGTAAGATCTTCTACCACCCTGTCTCCAGCTCTTCTGTTTGTCACACAAATCCAGCATGACCTATCGTATTTGTACCAGAAGTAGATTTGCTGTCTTCATGTGACTAAAATATAGTTATTTGCTTTCTAAACTGCAGTTGAAGTGTCTCTTATTTCCTTTAACTCCTTTTTCTGCTTGTGTTCGAAAACTTGGGAAATACTCTCGTGCACCATGGCGCATTATTATGTGTGCTTTATGATGAAACACTAATACTTCACAGTGACAATTCATTGTTGACGATACAAATCAGGTTTTGCTGTCTGTTAATAGTCATGTTGCTTTCATACTCAGTTTTTTATGATTCTTTAAAAATACATATTCATGTCCTTTGTTCTGCCAAGTACATATTTCTTGCATGCAATATGTTATTCAGCTTTCTGAATGCTACATAACTTTTAATGTCAAACCTGAATGCTGTGGGGGTTTTTTTCCTGAATATGCAGCTTGTGATTTAAAAAATGTCTTAACAATTACTTATTTCACCCAGGTACAAAGAAGAGTTCTGTATAATATGCAGGATTCCATGGAGAGAGAAAAATTTTCCTAAGCCCTTATTTTGCTTGCTTTTGTCGGTCTCTGTTGAAAGGTTTATATTTTTTTTTCTAATTCATTTTTTGTCATTCCTAGTTCTAGGTAGATAAATACAAAACTGGTTTGTGTGGAACAGGTGTCTTTAAGTTGTTTTTTTTTTTTTAGCACACTGCTTATCAGGTTGAGGTTACACCTGCTATAATATTCCAGCAACGAACTGAGCATGTTCAGCAGGTCTATCTTGATTTTTCATTTATGCTTGTATGAAACGCTTCCTGTCTCTAAAACAAGCCTCCTGTGTATATCTCATAGTGTATGAAGAGATCCCAAAATTAAGTAAATGTAATAAGCATTTGCAGTTTGAAGTCAGCTTTACATGGTCAGAATGAAGTGGGAAAGAATGGTATCATTCAACAAATTTAGATGTTGAAAATACGGCAGAATTGTGTGTGCGCTTCAAATTGATGAAATACAGTGTATTTTGTGTGTACTTATGAATACATAAACGTACACATGCCTACACACACACACACACACACACACACACACACACAAATGAGACCGGCATATTCAGTTTTCTACGTTGGAAAAGGGGGGGGGAGCGCGCGATAGTCCATTTTTGGGGACTTAATTATGTTATTAACATGAATTTTTCAGTTGCAGAAACATGCACTTCAAATTAGTTTTAATCCTAAACATGCCTTTGACAATGATGCTAATTTTTAAACACACAGCCTTAATGAAAATAATGTCAGCATAAATGGTCTACAAAAAGTAAAATGGTAGACTTTCCATTCTTTCTGGGAGTATGAGCTAAACTATATGTTCTTTTTGGAGTATGTTTTTTTCCCATGAGTCAGTTGAGCATTTTTTGGATTTGTTCAAGCGTACACTATGGTATTACTTTTTCATCCATGTTACCAGAAGTGAGACTTGTTCATAGCTGAATAATTAGAACAAGGCTGTACATTCAAAGCACCACGTTACTCTAGACAAACAGAGATGCAGAAGGCAGCAGTGGCTGTGACTAGTTCTGGAACTGTCTGACCAGATCAAGCATGCCACAGACTGACTAATTAAAATCTTTGAAATTCAGCTTGCAGACTGGATGAGCTACATCATCTACCACACAATGCAGATCATCACCCTTGCACTCCACATGGACAGCATGCTGCCTTTCACCAACTGCTAAAGCCCTTGAGCATCTTCACTATTCGAATATGTAGAACAGTGCATCTGACACTTACTTCCGATCCTCTCAGCTACTCAGTAAGGCTGCTTACTTGTTGCGGATGGAGTCACACATTTCACTAATGAGAGGCAACAATATACTTTATTCATATAAAACTGTGAATTAACAAAGTTCAGTGGTACACCCGACGGTGGTTTAACGTGATTCCATGGCTAAGTAGACTTTGTTATCTACTGTATAGAGGACAGGGTCAGACAGATGCCTCAGGGACACCCTCTCATTGAGTCACAAGGTTCAGAGAGGACCCCCTTCTTTTCTGAATTTCTCAGAGAGGAGTCCAGATGTGGCTGGATCCAATCCTAGTCCCAAACTTGGTCAACAGTTTATGTCTAAAGGATTATATATGAGCAATCAATCCTTCCTATCACTTGGCTAAGGCTTCGAAGTTTAGGATGCTATTAATCACTTACCAAGAATCTGTTGTAGCAAGGAATCTCTTAATCTTGAGGTGTAACCTTCAGAGGTGTCCCTACTCAAGGGGAGACCCTGGCATGCAGCCTGCTACCATGCAGGAGAGCTCAACAGGCGCTGGGCTGCCCACTATTTATAGAGTAAGATGATTGACCTATAGTCATATTTGCATACCAGTGAGACATCTGGGTTCCTATTCCAGACAGCTCTTGGCTACCATGTTGCTATCCATCCCACAAAGTCCAGCCTCAGCTAAATGCAGCCATCGTGACCCCCACTGGTGGTTATGGCTTGGGCTGGGGTGCGGGGAGCACACTGCCATACTTGTCTCTGGCAAGAACATAGCTTTTATTTTCCTTTTCTTGCTGGTGAGTCCCTCTGAAGTCTTTGGTGTTTGCCTGTAAAAGGAAGAATTCACACAGATGTCTATACTGTTTGCGGGGAAGGCCATTTACTTTATGATACATGTTCAGTCCAAATCTGTACTCAGCAAGAGCAAAACTGGGAAGATTCTCTGATCAAGCAATATGTCAGGCTGGCATATGATCTGCATGCCAGCATATCTTTTGGGGCATCTTAATACCTGAAGGTAAAGAGAGCCGTTACCAGCTATCAAGGAAGTTTTGAGAAAGGTCTACAAGAGGTCTGTTTAGTTGAAGAACAGGGTAATGGAGATGAACAGAAGTAAGAAGGATTGATTCTTAAAGTTATCCAAACAAAATAAACAAGATCATGTACTCTGGAAAGCTGTGTGTAAAAATGTGGTCATGAGGGCCAACAGAGAGTGAGGAACACCTCACGAAAAGGGACAAAATGTGTAAACCAATAGAACGCTCTCACTGGGAATAATGGTGTACATTTCTGATCTCTCCCACTTTAAATTGGTTATAGTAAACATAGAAGGAGTTTGTAAAAGAACAGTGAGGACGTTTGAGGGCATGCAAGAATTTACATGCATGAAAAAAGTGAGCAAAATAGGGCTTTTAAAGCTGAATTAGCTGCCAAGAGCACAACGGGATTGATTGTCTCTTTTACCTTTTGATTACAAAGTCAAGAGCTTTTGTGTTACTTTCAGAAGTAATGGGGCTAGGGGGAAGAACTCAATGTAAGGTAGAAGGGATTGTTACTTCTATTGAGGAACCAGCAGAGCTAAGTGGAGGGGAAATTTCAGAAAATGCTGGATGTGAGAAGTGAGAGAGACACAGCAACGCTGGAAGATGGAAGCTCAAGCAAAGAGGTTGCTGAGAGGAGCAGGGATTAGTCATGTAAGTTGAGGCCTCAGAGGTGGCAAGGAGGAACTTAGAAAGGACAGAGAGGACTGACCAAAGTCCTCTGCAATTCAGAAAGTTGTGGCGTTAGCTGCAACTAAGCAAGGAAGTAAGAACCTCCCTGAAAAATAACTTGGGCAGGGAAAGGGCTTTTCCATCCTCAGTTCTGCCATTTCTAGTCACTCTGAGTTTTCTGTGTTGAAAAAGTTTAAAACTGATTTTTAGCAATTCTAATACTAGGCAAGGTCTTTTCTAGGCAGCTCCACCTTTCAGTTCTGCAATCCCATCAAAAAGACTATGATAATGGTCTGCAAAAATGATAAATAGCTGTGAAAAGCTAAGGGGAGATAACTGTCATCTACCTGTTCCAGTATAAGACTTGTTAGAAATCAGTTGAAGTGGCTAGATCACAACAAAGAAAACTGGATGGGGTTTGGTTGGGGTGTTTTTTTTGTTTTTAAACCATATGTAGTTAAGCTGCACAAGTCCTTACCACAAGATGTTATAGATGCTATCACAGGATGGAAATCCAGTCAGAACTAAAAATACAGACATCGCTGCTGGTTCAGGAAACTGATGAGCCACAAGTTAGAGTTGGGAAGACTATTTGGAGAAGGCAGCAAAGCATTTTTCCGTAGGCTGCACTTTTGGACACATTAGGAGATGCCAGAAGCCCTTTGGCCAGATTCAGTACAGTACTTTTGCTCACCTGCTCCTGTTCCACCCAAGTGTACTTGGAGACGTCATTCCATCTCGTGCAGCTGTGAAGTAGTCTGGAGCTTGATCTGCTGGAAACCTCCAGATGGGCCAATACAAGCTGTAATTCCCTTGGGTGCGGAAGAATTCAGAATGATCAAAAAATTGAGATGAATGTTCTAGAGGTAGTCATCTTTGTGATACTAAGCAAAGTACTTTAGTGTGATTGCGGTTCAGCTAATTATGCGCTCATGCTCTTCTGAAGTCTGATTTGCAAAAATGATGAACAGTGATATCCATAGAAACTAGTTTTTGAATATTGAAGTGTTTTATAAGTGCTCAACTTCCAAGTTAGCAAGTCCTTGACATTTCAGTTAGGTACTCATTTAGTAGACACTTTTGAATCTAATCTTTCCAGGACTTGCTTATCAATAAGTAAATAAGGTGATATTATCCTCCTTACCTCACTGAGGGATGGGGTAGAGTTCTAAGGAATTGTAAAAGTAAAGAGTTGTAAAAGTTCTGCTCTAGCAGTGAGCACTGTCTACAGAGTATGACAAAGAAATGAACAATCCAAAGCATATTTCAAGAGTTTGGAGTACATGAAGTCCAAGACTGAAATACAGGGACAGGCACAGTACTGAAAGCTTTTCAGCTCCTGAGTGTGATCATCAAATGCATTGAAAAGGAGTATTCTGTAAAAAGGCATTTTACATAGTAAATGCATGTGTCTATGTAAGACTATATTGCAACGTATATAAACAAAAGCAACTCCAGTTGCACAAGGGTTTTAGTTTTGCATGCTTTCATTTTTGATGCTACATTTAAATTTTGAATGATGCTTTTGTGTGTTTGCAGATTTCAGTTATTTCTTTTGATTATTTTCCTAACTAGAGGACTTCAGAATTTTAATCTGAAAATGAAGCTGTCACACAATAATTGTATTAATTAGGATTTTTTAATTTAACAGCTCTGTTGTTTCCAGGGTGAGGCTTGAAGGAAATTCAGCTCTAATTATTTCACCTATGAGAAGTAGAAAAAGAAAAAAGAAGAGAGAATGATATTGGAATATGCAGGTATAGGTGACCATAGAACATCTCTGTTGAGTAAGGCAGCACGGTTATTAATGCGTATTTCTGTATTACCTTGCATAATTTAAACATAGGACTTTATTCCTGTTTTTCTTCTCTCTCCTTTCCTTTAAAAGTACAGTGTGATTAAGCTGCTTCAGGAAAGACGTGTCTTGTGAAAGCTTGAGGAAGGGTATGAATACAGAAGATTGGATGAGATTAAGAAAAGAAAAAAGGAGCTAACTGGAATGTTTGGACCAGTGCTTAGGAAGTTGTCTTTCACAGACAACCAGCGTTCCTGTTTCTTTTGGTTTTCTCACTATTTCCTGAGATCATTCTATTAATTCAGATAGTCATAAAGTAAATATAAATTATGCAAATTAAAGTAACAGATCTATGGTTAAACAGTATGGGGAATTTTTGCTATTTTTATCTAGATCTTACTAGTCATTTTGAAGCATTTTATATTAAAATAAGAAGAAAGGACAGGATCCTTTGTAGTTTTGAAAGTTAAGCTGCTTTCCAGTTACCCACAATGCATTACCCATATGCATTACCCACAGTGCACCAAATACAGCTTTTACCAAGTCAAAAATAATGGGGTGGCTGGTTTTTAATCTGACATACCTTTTGTTCCAGCTTTCCTTTTTTTTTTTTTTTTTTTTAATTTATTTTTAAGGTGTGACATCCCCAGGACAATTCCTGCTATGTCATGCAGGAGAGACAGGTCTAAAACTTCCTGGGTTCCCTCCTAGAAAAATAGGTTTCTGTGTGAAGATCTCTAGATGTAATATTTGTTTGAAAATATATTAAGAACAATAGGTCACGCTGTTTAATGGAAGAAGGAAGCCACATGAAGGAGCAGTGCTGAGCAGTGTGCTGAACAACCTACATATGTGATCCTTGGAGTCTTGGGCTGCACTACAAAGCTTCATCAGCACAGATAAGGTTGCTGGGGTGTTGAAAATTAATAGAGATGTAGCTGGTGTAGCTGGAGTGACAGAATCCTTGTCACGCAGGCAGCAAGAAGTGATATGAGGAAAGTGAATTTGTCAATTCACCTTAGGTTGTTCACAGAGGCATTAGAATTATTTTGGCAGAAAATCTCCTGTTGTCGGCATACTTTGATTTTGAGCATGAAAATTTCATTTCCAGTAGAGTTTGCTAGTATCCCTATGACAGCTGAGACTGCTTGTGGCAGACAAGCTTAGAATCAGGACTTAAAAGCAATGCATTAATCTTTATTGACAAGTTGTTTTCTTATTCCTTATTTTAAAAGAATTGCAGAGTTTTTATTTCATCTGTGAATTTAGTCAGTGGAGAATTTTGCTCTTCTGAGAGCCTGTGACTGACACTTTGTGGGGAGGGAAAAGAGGACATTTTTACAGTTGCAGTAAGCCCTTTCCTCTTATATTTGTAAGCGTGTTACTTCAAAGTTTGTGTCATTTAGCTTCCTATCATTTTGTTTGCTGCTCACTTACACCTGAGAAGAATGGGAGACATTGAGTAAGATTTCCAGTGGAAGCAGGAAAATAAAATGTACTAACTGGGTGGTGATTCTCCCTCACATGACTAAAAGAAAAAAAAAAAAACCACAACCAACTGTTTTGCTTTTGGCAGTGCTTGCTACTAAACACCCTGTCATAGTGTGTGAGGTGAGTCACGACCTGTTTATTTATAGCCTTGGCCAATCAAAGCCGAACTCTCTGAACTTCATTCAAGACCAGCAGGCACTTAGGATGTCTTGTAAACATTTGCTCTCTGAGCAAGGAGCGCTCTTCTTGACAGCAAACAGGACAGGTGCCTGGGTTGTCGCTTCTAAAACACAAAACAGACTAGAAGATCGTTGCCTGGAGTATCTAGATTGGTAGAGAGAGAGAGAGATAATTCCTTTACATCTGAAATGCCAGACAGTGAGGATCTGGGACAAGATGAAAGGTACTGTACGTTGATTCTGATGGCCTTCTCGTGCAGCGCAGTACGGACCGAGGCTTTGCGTAATTAATCTGTGTGCTCCTGAGGTCTCAGCCTAACATCAGTTTGCTCTGTTTTATAACAGATCATCTAATTCTCGAGGGGTTCGCCTGTAATGCTAACCTAAGGCTTCTTAGGAGAGAAGTACTAGATCTTAATGTCTGCGTAGAGGTTAAATTGTACTGGTCGTAGGCATTTCTTAAACTGAAGCTGAAGGGAAGAAAATACTGGGTGGTTTCTACCTAGTGACTTTTCCCAACAATGGGACAACTTACAAGCCTCAAAATGTCAGAGACAAATAGTTTAGTTGGAGCCACATTACCGACAGAACCGTAACTCATTACTGTGAGATAGGGCACTGTGTCCCTTTGAGGTATGCCTGTCTTTCTGAAGTTTAACTTTTACCTTAATTAGCTTATAAGACCAATGGACAGGAGAAGAAGAATTAATAACAATTTCACAAATACTATTTTCTCAAATATGATCCAGCACGTTCCTATGAAATAAATACACTAATTAAATTTAGCTAGATAGACAGCTTTTAAAATAGGTATCTTAAAAGTAGATCTTACTGATGATAGGCTATGACAGTTTATAATTTAGGCTTCTTAAAGTCCACGTGGTGTTTCCATAGTTGCAAATTTTACTGCCCTGATGTTAATCAAAATATTTGCTCTAAAATGGTGTTAATGGAGTATTTGATATTGCAAAAAAAATATTTGTCAGGTATGTGGAAATAAACTTTTTTTTTTAGAAGTTAGTTAACAAAGTGCCAGAATATAGAGGCAAATTTAAGAAATTACAAGAATCAGAAGTGAGTATTTCATTATGGATTGATATTTTATTTCTTCTAGTTAGATTTAAATTTGAACATTTATGTGGATGTTTTTTTCCAATATGTATGTCAATGTGTTGTTGTGAGATGGATGAAATGCAGAAGACATTTCAGGTTGTCTGTTGTAGATCAATGTATTCAGACATGGTCACCTAATTGGATGAGTGTGGGTGAATGAATCCCCAGTGGCATAATTGGGTCTCTGCAAGGGTGGGGTCTCCTATGCATTTCCGTTTGCAAGCATCTAAGTTGTGTCCTGTATATGACACAATAGACACTATATAGATTAAAAGTAATTGTAGGTAGCATTTTGTTCTTTTCTTTTAAGGAAATGTTGACTCATTACTGATAGCCAATAAAGTGTTAATTGGTCGTCCCTAAAAAAGGTTTAGCTGGATCTCCAGTTTGTTAAATTGGTGTTTTCCTGTATTGAAAAATACACAATATGCATGACACATTTAAAAAAAGAGGTTTCAGATCATCATCACCTTTTTTTTTTTTTTTTTCCTTTTGAATTAATTTTGTAAAGGAAATGTATCATGCCCTTCCTTGAAAATGTGTTGTGTTTTTTTTTAAATCAAGATGGGAGAAAATCTTGACAGCTGAGAAGAATAATTTTGAAAAAAAATATTTCAAAATTCAGATTTGGGAAAAAAAAAAAAGCAGTAGTGTTTACCAGTATGTAAAAGGATGTAACTGGTATGCAGAACATGCAAGCCTTGTAATATCTAACTTCCTTTGTTCACAATTCTTTCTCTATAAAGGCTTGTAGCAAGCTCTGGCAGTTAAAGAGAGTAAAAGCCTAAACCTCTAAGAATTCTTTTTTTTAATGAATCAAAGTTGTTTGTTTGTTTGTTTGTTTGTTTTTAAACAAAAAGGAAGACCGTTTCTAAAGGAGTAAGCTGAAAAAGCATAATAAGTAGGGCCAGCTCTACCCATTTATCATTTCTGAAACTATCATTAAATTAATTAGCCCTTGTCCTAGTCCCTCATCCTTTTCTATCTTTGCTATTGAGCAAAAAGGTTTGAGAAAATAGTTTAATCAAAAGGTTCTCATGTTCTGGAATCAGTTTGGCTTTTTGTCTTGGGTGTAAAAAATAGGATATAACTGGAGAACAGTCCTACAGAAGTGCTGATGAGATTTGGTGGAGGTCAGAATGTTTTGGTCCAAGTTAAATAGGAGGGAATAGAAGTAGGAGCTATGGGAACTGTACTGGAGCAATTAATTTTAGAATTGTGAAAGAAGAGATTGTAATGTAAATGCACTGATAATGGGATAATATTGAGGACACACTGGATTAAAGCTACCGCTTTATATGTATAAAAAAGGAGGGCAGCGGTATTTTTGTAGAAGCTATAGAATGAGCTTTGTTCACTGATCAGTTTCAGTGTGCTGCACTCCTTGTACCTCCTTCTCAGATAGAAACAAATACTTCTTGAGTTCATGTCCTACTTCAGAAAATATGCAATATTGCATCATAAGTGTATTTCATGCACATTATAACATCACAGTTAAAGATGTGGCATTGGTCAATAGTCTGTTAGTCATACTGTAAATTTAAATGTATAATAAACAAAGGAACATATGCACAAGTGCTTCTCAGTAAGGCTGGTAAAGCTGAGTTGCAAAGATTAGGTTCCCACTCATATCTTGTTTTGTTTTGTCATATGATCCTGGGCGGTAGCAGATCAAGAACAGCAAGGAAAGATGTGGTCAAAAGTAAAGGATTGAAAATAGTTTAGCATAAGGACAATGTTTTCCCTTAGTAATTCTTTATCATCGGGTCCCTTACAGTTTTGGTGTAAGATGGTGTAATTTGTACATTTTTTTTAAATTTAAAAGATTGACAACTCACAAGGGATCTAACGATGATCAAGAATGTATAAAAGGAATAACCAGTCCTGAAGCGGTGGAAGCACCTGGTTGTAGGTGCTTCAGATACCAACATGGAACTTCTTCTATCAGAATAATGCCTGTGTTGTTCTAATTACTGTCGCTTGCCTGTTATTGAAAAGGATGGTGCACTAAACCCTTAGCCAGGAACCTTTTATGACTTGAATAAAAATAGGAGAGAAAGCTACGTTATTTCAAACCGATAGGTTTTGAACTACAATCTTACAGTGCACGACCTTTCTCAATATGTGCTTGGACTTCCAGAAATAGAGATCCAATTTAAAGTCAAATCTGCATGTTATTTAATTACTCAAAGCATGTTGATTTGTAATTATATAAGAATATTTGTTTTTTCTGATAGCGTTACTTAATAAAGTGGAAAGTTTTTTATTTCCTTTTATGATTGAATTCAGTGCATAAATGTGGGCAATGAGTGGTTAGCTCATGCCAGGAACTGTCAGTAATGCAGTAATGCATCAAAGTGATCCCCTACTCATGCTAAATACATTAAAATCCATTGAAAAGAGTCAGAATGAAGTTCCGCACAGAAAGAGTTAAAGATGCCTTTTAATACTACACACAAAGTCGTTTTCATGTTTTTGCACGTTAGAAGTATTGTCTGGCACTTGAAAATCCAGTTTTCCTTTTTTGTGCAGCTGCTCTGCAACTCAAGGAATGCTCAGCTCGTCTTTCCTAGCTGTTTGACTTTGAGAGGCCTTGAACTAGGAGTATCCCAGCTGAAGAATGTGGAGGCTGAAGGAGGAAAATGAATTGAGTTTGTGAGAAAGGGTTAAAAGAGTTGTCTTTGCAGGAGAAAAATAAATGTGAAAGAATCGCTTCCCGCAGCTGGTAGAGCTGTTTAAAGTTCTGCAAACAGAACTTTATGTTCCTCTTGATAGCAAGAAGACTTCCTTCCTTTTCTGGACAAAAATAGTGCAATAAAAATGTCTCTTTTGCATCACAAGTTTCTAGTACAAATGAGAAGCTGAGCTGGAAGTTCCCAGCCCTTATACTGTCTTGGTAAAAAGACAACAGTACATAGTAATAGCATTATAGTCTTTGCTAAACAGAGAGCGTAGTATTTATGTGGCACTGGAACACTCAATTTTCATGCAGAGAGATCTTTAAGAAATGTATACTTATTGACTAAGTCATGACTTTGAACTAATAGCACTTGACTATCAGATCACATTTCATGTTTTGAATGACCTCAAACTGGAGTAGCTGCTGTTCTTCTCAGGAGAGCTGGACAAGAGTAGTACGGGTCAAAGGAAGGGCTGCCCATGAGACCTGACCTATCAGTTTGCTTAAAAGAGGAGCTGGACAATGAAATGCCCTAAATTTAGTTGGAGTATATCTTGTTTATTTTAGCAGGACTTTCAGCAAAAAGCAACGACTTTTAGGATGGTCTGCTGTGTTGAGGAACTTGGGTACTGGAATTACCTTAAAAAAAGTTAGAGTTAACTAGTTTGTATCTGATCAGCTAACGAAAGACAATACAGCTCCTTATGAACGCTTCATAAGATGACTGATGTTCTATTTGAATTGAAGAAATGAACACATCCCCTCCAAAATAAAATCCTGGTAGTAATGGGTCTTTTTTTTTTTTTTTTTTTTTTTTTTTTTAGCAACCTGTAGGACCAGATGAGTTCCCCTGTCCCTTTGCAGAATACTCAAGTGTATTTTTATAAAAATAGGATTGCTTTCATTTTCAGAAAAGCTTGTTTTTGACTAGTAATATGAGAAAAAATACCTTCATTTATGGGATTGATACTGTTTAGCAGTACATCAGTGGTAAAATGTTTCCCTGTCAGTTGAAGAGAAGAAAATACTATTATGACTTTAGTTTAACACACTGTGCAAGAAGCATAATCAGGGATGAAAGGTTGTTTATATTATATTTTGTTGAAAGTCACATGTTCTGACCAGTCTGCTGTGCAGTCCATTGAGAAAAACACATCCTGCCTCATCAAATGCTGATAATTTAAACATATTACTTGTACAGTAATATTAGCAAAAAAAAATATTCATAGTCAAGAAATAAAAGGGGCATGGATGTTACTGCAGGCTGTGAAATAAGTTCTTTTTTCACCTTTTTATTGCACGCCTTCCCTTGAAAAAAAAACAGTAATGGCAAATTGGACTTACTCACTCTTAATAAAAAGCATAAAATTGAAACGTCACATGAAGACAGATGAGGTCAGAAAGAAAACACTGCTTGAGAAGCAGTGTTGCACGGTGTTAACAGAATTCATTTAGTTCTTAGAAATTACGTATTTGAACTACAGGAGAGGTGATAATTAAAGGAGATTTTTGTATTTGGAAATGTTGTTAGTTACTCTTTAAGGTTGACAGCTACATTCTCCAGCTTCAATTTAAAAACAAAATCAATCTAACTTTGCAAATGTTAGAGATTCCAAGTGTGCCCAAGCCTTAACACTGAAGGGATGTCAAATGTGTGATCGGTTAAAGGATGTTGGCCCCAGTTTGCCATGTTGGTGAAAGCCTAAACCTGTGCAGCACCTATAGATTAGCAATGGGAATTAAAGTACATACGGATATGTACAAGCTGGAGAAATTTCTATCAGAAAAGCTTCATAGAGTTTGTAGCAAAAAGGTTGGAGATGAAGATCGTCCTTAAAGTTTGAGAATGGAGTATATTTGTGGATGCTTCAGGGGTTCCTCATTCTTTCAGTGATACAGCATCCTTTCGTGGAACTCTTTGAAGCAAGCAGGATTTTACATGGTGCCTCAGTGATTCATTTAAATTGCAAGTGTTGTTGACTTGGTCATATCCACATGACATAAATATAACAATTTTAGTATACTTAATGATTGCATAGGATCCAAAAGTTGCACAGGATAAAGCACAATTCTACATAATCACCTCTTAAATTAGCCACATAGGTCATTAAAATGCTATGCTGTGAGTTCAGCAGTGCTTGCTATTATGTCTTTCCATGCAGTGCACATAACATACACAAATTTGTTACACTGCAGTACAATAAGGCTAATCAATATTGCATTGTTTTCTACCACACAGTTCAATAGTAGATTTTAGAGGTTTTGCCTTCGGTATTTTAATACACTTAACTGTAAAATGTGCTTTTTACACTATTTTACATTTTGGAGACAGAGAGGGAAAGTTATTTTCATGTTGAGTATGTAGTCACCTGAAATTTAAATGTAAAAAAAACCCATTTAAAATGTTTTTCACAAACTTTTTAAATCTAAATAATATCTTATATCCGTTATCTCTGTACTGGAATAACGTAGAAGACAAATTTTAAAATATATTTTTGGCATAGGTCTTCAGCTATAAAACGTTTGTTTCAACAAGGGTAACTGCATCCTTACAGTCACTCCCTTCTGTGCTGTGGTGATTCCTTTCCTCACGGGAAAGATGTGAGAAAGCTCTGAAAAGGTAAACCTGTTTGATTGGGTTTTGCTAAGAGTTTACACACTTAATTTCATTTGGTCAAGTTCGTACTTAAGTCCTGGTTGCTTATGAGGTTTGTCTTTAGATATTCACATCCCTTACAGCTGCATCATTCTATAAGCTCTAGATACTACTTTTTAAAAGACTACAAAATACCCACATTAGCTGTTAGCTGTTTTGATTTACATACCTTTGGGAATGTAACTTTCAGCTCTTCCACCTTGCCTAATACATTCTAATTTACCCTTAAAATTACAGAGTCTGCAGAGGTTTCAAGCGTGTGTGGTTACAGTTGGGAAATCAAGAAGGTTTAGAAGCTCTATAATTATGAACTCTTTGTTTATGTAGGTGCAGTCCTTCAGATCCACCACATCGTAGTGTACTTTGTCACTGCTGCAGTTCTGAGTAGAGTATCTACATGAAGATACATACAAAACTGTGTACACATAATCAAAAAAAATCCAGCACATCACGAAGAGATCTTTAAACCAGTAACATGAGAGCTACTGACCTTTCTGAGAGAAATGTGACAGGGCTTTGCTTGAACAGATGTCTAGATACAAAATGAGAGCATGACACCATCAGTCATTTTTAGAGAATGTAATGCCACTGACTCTGGCCAGAGTTTGTGACTGTGATGTGTTGAAGCATCTGGGGTGGGAGAGTGTTGGTTGTTTTTTTTTTTGCAGCTACTAGGTAACTGTTTATGCATTTGCTCAGTTTTAGAAATGATGTGGTAGGTAGTCATAAGGATATGAGTAATTAATTTTCTCCCTGAACACCTTCTATCTTATTGAGAGTAGTTTTAGGATAAAAGTGTAGTACTATGTATATCAAATTCAGGATAAGCGACGGGAGCATATAATTTTATTCTTCTTAAATTGTGCATAAAAACTTTGAAGGTGTTCAGAGAGAGTTGGCTGCTCATATCATCAATGGAGCACCTTGACAGGAGTCCCAAAAGCTGTTCTGGCAGGAAGTATAGGGTTCATATTTAAGTCATTTATTAAGGTACTCTAAGTAACTCTGCTAATATTATGCTGAAGTAGTTTTTTATGTTCTTGGTTGACTGATGTCATGCACTCCACATTCGTCATCTGCATCACTTCACATATCTTTTTTGGTTTTCCTTTTTGTCTTTTACTGGGATCATTGAAAAATGAATTTGCCTGATGTATGCAGAGTGCACCCTAAGCAAGTTTGCTGATGAGACAAAACTGGGAGGAGTGGCTGACACACAAAGGCGGCTGTGTCACCATACAGTGAGACAGTGAGACTACTCTCCAGTGACAGGCTGGAGAGTTGTGCAGAGACGGACCTAATGAAGCTCAACAAGAGCAAGTGTAGGGTAACCCCATGCGCCAGTAGAGATTAGGGGTCAACCTGCTGGAAAGCAGCTCTGTGGAGAGGGACCTGGGAGTCCTGCTTGACAACAAGCTGACCATGAGGCAGCAATGTGCCCTTCCGGCCAAGAAAGTCAGTGGCATCCTGGGGTGCATTAAAAAGAGCATGGCCAGCAGGTCGAGGGAGGTCATCCTCCCCCTCTACTCTGCCACATCTGGAGCACTGTGTGCCCAGTTCTGGGCCCCATAGTTCATGAAGGACAGGGAACTGCTGGAGAGAGTCCAGCGGAGGGCTATGAAGACGATCAAGGGACTGGAGCACCTCTCTTAGGAGGAAAGGCTGAGAGACCTGGGTCTGTTTAGCCTGGAGAAGAGAAGACTGAGAGGGGACCTCATCAATGCTTATAAATATCTGAAGGGTAGGTGTCAAGAGGATGGGGCCAGACTCTTTTCAGTGGTGCCCAGGACAAGGGGCAACGGACACAAACTGGAACACAGGGAGTTGCATCTCAACATGAGGCAAAACTTCTTTACTTCGAGGGTGATGGAGCACTGGGTCAGGCTGCCCAGAGAGGTTGTGGAGTCTCCTCTGGAGATAGTCAAAACCCACCTGGACGTGTTCCTGTCCAACCAGCTCTAGGTGAACCTGCTTTGGCAGGGGAGTTGGACTAGATGATCTCCAAAGGTTCCTTCCATTCCCTACCATTCTGTGTTTATGTGTCTGTCAGCTTTTGATCTAATGCAAGTTCAATGTTTCTTTCTACATAACCCCTCTATCTTTGCTTACATACAAATCCATGTTGTACATCCTTCCTTTCTCGCTCCCCCTTCACCAGGGTCTCTTACTACCCCCTGGTTCCAACCCTCTGGCCTGTGGGTAACACTGCCACTCAAGTGGGCTCTGGGGAAAAGGAACAGGAGGGACAATGTTACCAGGGCTGGCAGTTGTTGGGAGGTGTGAACAAGAAGCAGCAGCACGTGCATCTGAGACTGTTGCACTGGAGATCAGCAAGCTGACTTTCTTACACCTCTAGTTGCCTAAGATCAGAATAAGGCTTCAAAATAGTCCCTTGTGTTCCTTGTAAAATAGAACAGTGTGGTTATAGTAGAAGTGACACAGGTGTTTCGGGTTTTCATGTTGCCTACAAGAAACTGCCAAGTATTCTTTTGCGGAGCAAGCTTAATAGTGGGTTTGTAATGTTTTGAAGCAAACTTCACTTGTACCATCTGCTCTTCTTGCTTGGCTGCTTTGTCAATGCACCACATGAGGACCACAGGACCAAAGCATCTAGCAATACATTTTATCTGCACTGCGGCTTATACTTTCAACACCTTTTAAACTTGGCAAAAGAAAGCATTATTAACAACCAAGACAAGCAACTCTGGAGAACTTTCCCTGCAAATGTGCCATTTTTCTGCATAACATGCATGTTTGTTTTTAATTGTTATTAGTTGTCCCAGTGTGCCTTGTTTTATCTCCTCTTCTTTCATCTATATTGTCTTTATATTAGTGGTTAGAGTATATGAAAATAGTTTGCATTATTATTGTAGTTTCTGCTTTTATTTTTTATCTCCCCGTTTTTGCAATTAACTTAAAGTTAGTAAGCCAACTATCTACAATTATCCTATGTATTTCAAAGCCCTGTTTTGATAGTAGGCATCAGGCCTAACCATTTTCTCTCTTTGTGCTCCTACAAAGTTCCACTTTCATTGTCAACAATTTTAAATACAGGATAGGAGTAAAGCCTGTAAAATGACTTTGTAATTCAGAATACTGTCATAGTAGTAGTTTTCAACACTAGAATAAAGAGGCAACTCTTAAAATGTATACTATTAATGCTGCAGAATGGTTTACAAAAGCTGGAAGCAATGTTTCCTTAAGGAGAGTAGCCTATCCATAAAAACTGCAGTTCTCATAAGACAAAACCCTTGTGAACTACTTTTCTCAAGCCACTAATTGTCACAGAGGACGGAAATTGAAATTGCTATTGTGGATGGGAGGTGGACAAAAGGTCTGTGTAACATTCCTAATCCTTCCCCCCATGTTCTTCATGAGTTATTTAATGGTGTTATTTATGTCCTCTGTCGGAGGCAAATACCTGCATGCAGTGCCATGCATGGGTGGAAAATATGTTGCATTTTGTCTGACAAAAGTCACCTAGTCCAAGACATGAGACTTTCATCCTGTGAATTTCAGGTACACTATTTTAAACTGTTTATGTTTTTTTCTTGAAGGGGGAGGGAGACCCTCACTCTGAATATTTGGTAACATAAGAGCAAATCACTATTGCAATATTATAAATACTATATTATAATAAAGTCAGGAATAGGGCAACAATTTGGGTTTTGAACTTTCCACCGTGATTGAAATACTAGTTTTTCTTGAAGTCATGTTCTGCACTCCACTATGCGTACGATAGTTTGAATATGAATCTCTTATGCATGCCATTTATGGTCAGTATGAAATGGCTCCCAAACCTTGCTCTAATACTGACGTTGCTGTGTCACCACCTCGTGGCGAAGTTGCTGTACAGTAGTTAAATATAGGCATAGTGAAAGATGAAGTTGTTCCATGTGTGTTTAACTAGACATTTTTGACCGTAATTATTCCTTACCTTTTTACAAAAATGTTGCTTGAGGTTTGGCTGAAATGTTAAAGATTTTAAGGAGAAGTTAAGTTTCGCGTTCTTGCTGGGAACACTGGGTTTGAAATTCAGAGTTTGCTTTTTCTTTTTATAATAGGTTTGTAAAATAGAAGTGACGTATCTTTTGGGTTATACAACTGAAAATTGATAAATAGAGATTTTTTTAGTTGGAAAATAAAGTGAAACAGACATTTATATATATAGTTACCTATCATTTCCCTAGTTTTGTTATTAATCTGTGACTGGAAATCTGAGGTAATAACGTAATCCCAAATTTTTCTTTTCGATTGATGTTATAATGTAATATACAGTGTGGACTACATTGTTTTACTTTCTATCATGATTCATTGATCAAAATGTCTGCCTAATTTAGGCCACGTGACCCTTTAATAATGATCCCTTCAGTGCTATGTTAGCGTATCTTGCATGCTGCCTTGTGAGAGATCACTGTGCAGTATCAGCACACAGACCCAGCTCTGCAATGAGGAGCAAGTCAGAAGCTTATCTTTATAGAAAAAATCAGTATATCTCTTGTAGTCTAGTGCAACGATACATGTAACTTTGAAGTAAGTAATTTCCAGAATTCAAATCCATTTTCCATTATCTCCTTGGGCTTTGTAAATAAATGGGTTGCTCTTGCTAGAAAGATCAGCATTGCAGTTCTTGGTGCAAGTGGGGTGTGAACTCATGCCCATATAAAACCATTACTGTAGGCTTTTGCCTGAAAATAGTAAAAAAAGTAAAAATAACACGAGGGAGGATATATTTTTTTAAAAGCACTTTAGAAAAGATAATTTTTGGTTTGTGTGTTCCTGAAAGTTTGTGAACTAATTCTAAGGAATCCGCAAAATATTTATGAGGAAAAATAAGCCTATTTTGGTAGGGTTAAATTTGCTATATAGGAATCCACATCTGTTTTGAAAAATCTTAGGTGTTAAGCAAACTAAAAAGCAGTACTCTGATTTTAAGTATGCACCATTTTGTTTGCCACTCACGGGAGCAAACTCCAAAGTAACACCTGAGCCAGGAGGCTTAATAGCTGGTGGACATCAGGGCTGTAGTACATGTGCATCGATATTGCCAGTGACTCTCAAAAATACAAACATATATTCAAAACTTTAAAATCTTCATGGCTTTCCTTGTGTCAGGAAATGAGAGACGTTAACAAGTTCATATCCTAAAACATAATGGTGCCTTATTAGTAAGAATGAATCATAGCTAATAAGATACAGTACAGCAAAGGTAGGTTATGTGTGTGTGTCCTCAGTAGAGAAGGTAGGCAAAAGCAACCTACTAACCAGCTTTCAACTGAGAAAAGTCCAAGTGCTCATGATGGCTTTTAACTTTTACAATATGTGCCAATAAAAATGACTAAGCAATCTATTGTTGAGCAAGGATAATATTAACGTGGAAGGGTTTAATCACTACAGGTAGTTTTACAAGTGACGATAGGTAATTATTTTTTTTAGTCTTATGTATGTTCACTACAAAAAAATTAAAATTTTTTATCATGTTACTCCTAATATTAAACACACGTTTAAATGTTACTTTTGAACACTAAGTTCATACAGGGTAAAAATCAGCAGTCATACAGCAAAAATCTTATCAGTCACTTACTGATGCTTGCTAAAATTTAAGTTGTCCCAGGGAACTATCAGAGGGCATTTGCATTCTGAATAACAATAAGAACTGTTAACAGGGCCTTCTGGTGTCTTAGTAGCTAAATAGAAGAGTCATTATTTGGAAATAAGAGTTGACAGTTTGATCTGACTCTGTGTGTGTGTGTGTGTGTGTGTGCCCTTGGAAATACATTTTTTTTATACTGTAGTTTTTGATTTATGCTGTAATTTGAGCCACCTATGACAAAATGTTACTATTAATGCAGTGATGCATTGGGCATTTAATTATGTATCTGAGTCAAATGACTGTGGGATTGTTTATGGCTTAACTTGCATGCACTGTGATCAAAAGTGTGTGTACTGAGCATTGAATTATGCAAAAGATAACTTCATAAAACCGGTGCAGAATTTACTTCATATTCTGAATATTTGCATTGTGGTGCTTCCATACTTTGTACCAGTTTTATTTGACATTGACTGGCCTGTGTATGTTTTTCCTTTCATTTGTTGTTTCATAAAACATCTTTGTGGTAGATGCTTTGTGTACTCCAAAAAGGTATACAGTGTGGTCATTTAAACCGGATATTGTCTAAACTGATCAGCCCCAAATTAGATACATATGCTTTCTCATGTTTTTCAGCAAATTCTTCAGTACAGTTTTTTTAATGTTATTAGAAGGCCTGAACTCTTACGGCTCTTACGGCTCATCATGGCTTGCAAAACAAGACGAAAAATAGAAGAAAACAGCACAAGGATTATATGCATGAAGTTGAATGTATTAATATGTATCCTGTGGCAATGAAAAGTACTGTGGGGTTTTTTTTAAGAAAAAAATAATATTAAGAAGCAAGTTTGGGATTGCTTAATTCAGATGACAGCTATGCCTTGAACTCAGTGTTTTCATATGGCCAGAATGAATGAGCAGTAGTTTCTTCTGTAATTGCTTGCAAGGTCTGAGAATTGCTATTACTGAGCAGGGTTTTTTTGATTAAAAAAGATCAAATTAGCCCAACATAAAATAGGTGTAAACAAGTACAAGTTTCTGTAGCATAGCAGCAGCCATTGGATCGCTGGAGGCTATAGCTTTACAACATGATGTTTTCAACCAGTTTCAGCTTTCATATGAGCTATAACCAAAGTTGTTGGGTATTTTTGTTTGTTTTACTCAGCTGGAAAGTCATCAATTCCAGGCAAGACTACAGACCCAGAATAAATCAGTGCATTTCAGAAACACTGATGAATTTATTTGTATTTCTTCAAGAAATGTCCCACTTCAAGGAACAAAACCCTGGCAAGGTAAGCACTCCCAAGTAAGATTAACAGTTCAATATTGTTTAATGAAAAGGTGAGAGAGATTTTTAAAAAAGCAAACAAGCACAAAATGGAAAATAATATAGACATTATGATACATTCAGTCATGAGTTTTTGGTAACTTTTTCCTGTAGGTCAGCAGTGAGCAAAGCTGCTCACTGTGAAGTCTATAGCGATATAGTCCCTCCCCTTAGAGCTCCTGGAATTTCACCAGTCATTGCATGAAAGGAAATTTAAAACACAGTAATTTAATAAAAACTTGGAAAAGCAGGAAAAGTACACAGTTCCTGAACATACACGTTTTTTTCCAAGTAATAGTAGTTTTCAGAAATAGCTGCACAAGTATTATATGATAGAAAAGAATCCTTCATATTTTATTGTGATAATTTTTATTCTCTACAGATCTAGTGGTTTGGGGTTTTTTAACTGTAAAGACTGAGCTGGAGAACCCAGTTCATGAAGAGACAAGCATGAATAATGTTTCTTCTTTCCTAATAGGAATATTATTATGTAGTTGTAGCCAAAAGTGAAGCAGCTTTCTTTTCCAAATAAAAATTTAAATAATGTGGAAGTATATCATGGCAATAGTAGATTTCATTTTTTATATATTTATTGATAAATATAGAAATTTAGAAGGAGATTAGGAGGTTTTTTGCCCTCTTTTGATCTCAGTTAACTTTGCCAAAAAATCTTTCATGAAAACAGGCCCTTCAGAATCAGCAGATGGGAAGCAGGTAGTACCACAGTCAAATATTAGTGTAGACTGAAAATACAGATGAGGAACAGGATGAAATACATTTCAAAGATGAATAAATTATACCAAAAGAAGTTATATGTTTAGAATAATAAAGTTATATTTAAAAGAAGTAGGTGTGTTTGAGGTAAGGGATATACACAATCCCATAATTTTGTCATGTAGCAACATGACACAGTAACTGTATGTCAGGATGTATTTAATACTGATTTAGAAAAGCTAATTTTTACAGCATGTTTTCTTTTCTTTATCCTGACCTCATTCTTTAAGCCATGTCAGTATTTTACTGCAATAATTACAAGCAAATTAGGCACTGATGCTGTGTGCAAAATTTCTTTGAGCTAACCGTTTTATTGCAATTCAACTCCAAAAGCAAATGGATTCTTTCTGCAAACTTTCAACAGATCAATTCTGTACGCAGCATTGTGCAGTTGTGAAAGAAGCGCTGTGTCTCAGTCGCAGCAGAGGCTGAATCTCAAGTTTCATACTGAAAATTCAGCTCAGTGTTGTCATTACGGGGATGATAGAGTAGACAACAAGCATCAAGAGAATGTTTGCCAGCATATGAGAGAAAACAGTTTCACGAAGCAACACAACAGGGGAGAGAACTGTACTCATCAAAAGGATTTTTTGCTTTTGTGAGCATGCAGCAAGCATACTTTATAATATTTCAGTCAGTGATTTAGGGTGTTTTTTAGCCTTTTTTGTGTAATGAAGATGAAGTAATTTCTAGTAATTTTAGCAATAACCATGAGCTTGTGAAACCGTTACAGTAAATGAATAATAGTAGCACATTTTTAGAATAGAAGAGGGATATATCCTAACTAGCCAGAATGGACTGCTTAATGGTTATTTGCTCGAGATGTGTTAAAGTATTTACTAATTTTAAAAAAACTATCTTCCATTTTCCACTGCATTCTAGATTTCATTTAGCATGTAACATTTTTCTTTTGCAAAATGATCTAAATATTTAAACAGTGGAAGTGTTAATGGCCAGTTTTAATTTTTTTTGCCAGTTTTGCCTCCTAGTCTGCAGTGTCTGTACGTTTTTCACTGTCTTGGGAAGTTACATTCCTGGAGTTGTCCTCTCCTATGTCCTGTGTAAGTATAGTCTCTTTTTCAATCATGATGTATGTGGTTTGTTCATTACTTTGTATATGGAGTATTTATTTATTTTTATATATATACACACACGCATGCGTATGTACACGTGCACATATATATGTAGGTTCTGACAAGTGCTTTTTGTGATACACAAGTCAGCTCACGGGTTTTTTCAGCTTGTTGATTCTGGCACAGTGTTGCACAGTCGTGTTTCTCAGGTAGAGATATCAAAATCAAGACTAAATCAAGATAATGATAAATGTTATAGTGATCGTAAATTGTGCCTTACTGGAAGTAAAAAAAGTGTCAGTTGATATGAATTCAGTGGTATTTTCTGCGACGAGTAGGAATGGCTCCTAGAAACTGGATTTGAAAGTAACAGTTTGATATGGGCATTTCGCAGTGCTTTTTTATGTAAAACTAATTGCATTATGTAAAATGAGTAGTTATCTTACGCAAATGCATTGTTTCATCTTTATTGAGTAACTTCTTATAAAGCAATATTCCAATACAATTTCTCTCTCCATTTTTATCACAGTATTGTGTGCCTTTTTATGTCCCTTCCTTAAGTGCAATGAATTTGGACAGAAAGTGTGCAACAAAATTAAGACTGTTCTGATGAAACTAGATTTTGGAATAGTGGAATATATCAACCAGAAGAAAAAAGAGAGATCTGGTGAGTAATTAAGTATAGTCCCAAGTTATGTGTTTCTGTATGCAGAGAAATTGTTATTAACCTTGCAGACAGCTTGCTTTGTCTTGTGAAGCCAAGTGTAAAGGTGTTTCTTGCTTTGAACCATTCTTAGCTTTATAAGGAGTGATAATGTATGTCAGACATCTGGGTATGGTAAAAAAAAATGTTATTTCATGGAAGGAAACAAGGCAAGACTGATGGTTCTCTTCCTGCTTGATTAGATGTACTGCTTATAGATTCTCAGAAAAAAACTACTCGCTGTAAAGTGTGCAGTGCTTATCTCTATTTAGATAAGGCAAACTTATCCAGGAGAGAGACTCATTCAAGAACACAAAATGAGTACATAACAGAATTTTCAGTAAGAGACTGAGCTCTCTTCCAGCATCTAAATCCGCCTGGTTTTCACTCCCAAGAAGAATTGTGTTTCTTCCCCAAATACTCAATAAGCATTTAAGAATTACAGTAGGATAGTAGCTACAAATTAATTGGGTTTTTTTAGTTAGAAAGGGGAGAAATTGGTTCAAAACGAATTTTCACCGATCTCACCTGAAAACATTTATAACATTGGAAACTTTTAGATTTTAAGTAATAAAGCTATTTCAAGAAAAATATTTATATAAACAACGTTATCTTTTGTTTATGTTTTGTGTGAGCTACAGTTTTGGTAATTAAACCTTTGTAGTGTAGTCATATGACTTGCAGGTAGCCTACCCCTTTTAGTTAGTGTTACATCAGTAGATTTCATATCTGCTTTAAAATGTGCGTTTCTTCTAACAGTTCATCACACAATGTGCTGTTCCTAGACACAATGAAAGGAACCATCTGCCTTTTCCCCTTCTCTTACATATAATGCAGTAGTTGTTGGAAATATGGAATAATGCATTGAAAATCTTCTTTCCTGTATTATTGCACCTTGTACTACTTTTAAGTGAAACTGGCAGAGAGATCCGACTGTCATGACTGTGGTTTTCCGCTTATATTGGTTTAAAATATTCATGAGGCTATTCTCAGAGAGAGGAGGCAAAATTTGTGTCTCCATTCATCTGTTAGGAGCAGCATTCTGTCAGACGTCAGAGGATGGTTTGTATGCATATTTGCATATAAATGTTGCGAAAGCAGGGGAATGGGGTGCAAAGAAGAAGAAAGGTTTTGTGAATTAAGATTACATGCAATTATCCATAAAATTGCATGTTCTCATGTAAAAGTAATGTGCTCAGATAGCTACACTGCCTGTTTTAACAGTATGTTACAACTGTACATTGTACCAGCAGTGTAGTTTAAAAGATAGATATATACTGCCAGGGAACGTTATGTTACGGTGAGCAACAGAGACTTCTGAAACTAAGTAAGTAAATGTGATGGAATGTATTTCGGAGCAACAATCTCTCTCCCACTTTGGCTGCTGCAGGATATATTTTGACAAACATCTAGCCTCTCAATCAGACTTTTTTCCCTCACCTCAGTAGCATGTTACATAAATGATGCACTCTGTCAACAAGTGAAAATGTACTGTGCTATGCAAGCTATGTGACAGGGAACGCACACTGAACCTCAAAGTCTGTTGTCATGAGTAGGATTAATTTTATTTTTTTTTCTTTCAGAAACAGCAAAAACAAAACCCACAGAAGATGACAGTGAATTAGACATATCAGCCCTGTGTCCTAAGGTGACTTTTTTTCAGTCAGCCCTATCTTGCTTTTAAAATCTATATAGATAACGGAGAGTATCTAGACTACTGTCTCTCTTTTCTGTGGAAGACTTTAACCTGCCCAGGAGGCTGTGTTCCATGCCTGAACTAAGCAGTATGCTTTAAAAGTGATTCATAGTCTCCATCTTTAAGCTTATACTAATTAACTTACTTCATTTTTGACTTCTGGTCTTCAAGGTAATGGTTGCTTTGGCCTACTAAACTAAGAATGTTTTTATTTTGTATTGTCTGTAGAATGATTAAACTTGAATTTAATAACAAAGGCAGCTATTTTTATTTGCAACAGTGAAACTGCAGTTAATTTGTATCAAATTAAAATACAAAAGGGAAATGTTAGTACATAATTTATCAGATACTTTTGTCATCACTTGTCTGATCATTTTAAATTATAGTGTAAATCAGTATATTATCTATAAGTATCTTTCCAGACATGTATGAGAACACTCTAATACCTCCTTTCTCACTTAATATTCTAAATAACTGGCAAAAGACTTTCCGTTGTTATCAGAACACTGATTGATACAAAAAGGATTCAGTTTTATAGGAATTCTTACGGAGTATTTGATCAGTACTGTATAGAGCCTGACTTTGACAGTGATTGCTTTAAAGGTGTTTTTGTATTCTAAAAGTAAATAAATTTATATGCCATAGGATAAAAATTTCTAGCTGACATAATTGAGTGTTGTTGGATAAATTCATAAAGGATAATTTTTTTTTTTATTTAGCTAATTTTTTACTGTCTTATAGATAATGGTGGGGTTTGGTTTTTTTTGATCCAAGTTTATGTGTTTCTTTACATTTATGCATATTTTGTATTTGGAGACTCATTCTGCTTTCATTACAGTAGGATATTACTTTCAGAATGAATAATTGGAATTTTCTATGCTTCTTTAGTATAATACAGCTTTCAGTTATCAAAACCAGGGATGCTTCAATTTTAAGTATTGTATACTGTTATTTTAATTTTTCTACAATTAAAGCTTAAATACGAGATGATTTATATTGCTATGACATGCAAGAGGCTTCTTTTTCAGTATCTAATCATTGGCTTCCTGTAGCGTGAATTTTGAAGTATAAGAATACCATGTATGGGACTTCTTGATGTTTAGGTTAGTCCTGCAGTTGTTGCCAAAGAGCTGTCAGTGTCAGACACAGACGTATCAGAAGTATCTTGGACCGATAATGGGACCTTTAACTTATCCGAGGGGTATTCTCCACAGACGGACACATCTGATGGTATGTAATGGCTTCATCTGTTTCATCGATGAATTGCAGTCATGTAAGTTACCTGAAAATTATTACAGAATTTGAGGACAAGTTTTTTGGGTTGTTTTTTTTTCTTCCCCTACAATCAATTCAGAATTAATTGCAGTGTTATATGTAATTTTGGATACATCTTGTGTAAGAGCTGTCCTTATCTTAAAAATAATAAAGTACATTAGTATGTGTCTAAATAGATAAGTAGTGGTGGGTAAAACCAATGCATTTGGTGAGTGCCTGATTTAGCGCTCTCTTCTGCCAAACCTTTTAAGCAAATTTAGTGCTACTGGTTTTGTGGAGCTATACAGCTAAAGGCTGAGGAAGAAAAAGCGAATATTTTGAATTGCTAAACAGCCAATTAAAGAAAGAATTATTAGGTTTTGGTTACTAGAATGCTGATGGAGACAGCCAGCAATGAGCCTAAGTGAGATGTGAAGACTAAGACTAGGAAAAGATTCTTGAGCACTTGTCTTGATCTGGACGAGATCTTTTAAGTTCTTACTTTTTATAGACTGAGCTTTCAGTTAGCACTTTGCCTGATTAAGAACAGTAGTAGTTTAGTGTAATCTTAGCTGTGTGTTTGTTGCTCTGTTCATCTTGCATTCCTCCTCTTCTAGGAAAAGTTCAGTGTAAATGACAAGTAGGGTGATATTACTGAACATTTTACAAGCCAAATTAATAACTTAAATTATTTTGTTAATATTTCAAGTGATAAATAGACAGCATTGTACGATCACAGAATCGTAAGTTGGAATTGTTGTTCATCTCATCTAACCTCCTATTCAAAGCAGGTTCAACTTGATCAAGTTGCTCAGGGCTGTGACCAGTTGCATTTTGAGCATCTCCAATGGTAGCGATTCAGGACCCTCTCTGGACAGCCATTTTCAGTATTTGATCACCCTCATGATGAAAAAGTTTTTTCTTATAGTGAGTCAAAATTTCCCATGTTCCAGCTTGTATCAATTTACTCTCATCCTTCCACTGTGCACCTTTAAGAAGAGTCAAGCCCCATCTTCTCTATACCTTCCCATTAGGTAGTTAAAGACAACTGCGTGATTCCCCCTTTGCTGCCTTCTCTTAAGGCCGAACAAAGCCATTCTCTCAGCATCTCCTCATATGTTGTGTTCTCCAGCCCCCTAATAATCATGCTGACCCTCCAGGAGACTCATTCCAGTCTTTCGTTGTCTGTCTTATACTGGAGAGGTCAGAACTAGGCAAAGTACTCCAAATGTGTGCTCTCAGGTGCTGAATAGAGGGAGAAAATCCCTTCCTTTGACTTTCTGACCTTGTTTTTGCTAATATAGCTCACTATGTGGTTGGTCTTTCTTGCTGCAAGGGTATACTACTGACTTGCTGTCCGCAGGTCTATTTCTTGAAAGCTGCTTTCAGTATTGTTGCCCCCAACCTGTACTGCTGCACAGGTTATTCCGTTCTAGATGCAGGACTTCCTGTTTGCTTTTGTTGAATTTCGTGATGTTCTTTTTCATCGTGTTCATTTCTTCAGCCTGTTGAGGTCCCTCTGAGGGCAACATGCCCTCCAAAATATCAAATACACCTGCCCCAGAGTAGTTCCTTTCTGCCCGTGAACTTGCTGAGAGTGCACTCCATCCTGTCATCCAAATCATTAATAAAAATGTTCAACAGTGTTGGCTTCAGTACCTTTGAGAGACACCACTAATAACTGGCCTCCAGTGGACCTTGTATCACTGATCACACGTCTTTGAGTCTGGCAGTCAGGCCAATTTTCCACCTACCCTACAGTTCACTTACCCAGTTTGCTCATCAATTCGGCTGTAAGAATAAGGTGGGAAACTGCATTAAAGGCTTTGCTAAGTGAAAAATAAACAAAATCCACTCTTCTCCTCCCACGGAGCATTTCAGCAAATGGGACATACACACAAGTGCAAGACCAGATGGGATGCATCCGATGACTGGCTCATCTCCTCTCAAAGCTCTGTGCATTTGAGCCACCACTCTGCATTCAGCACAACCCTTCCTCCTCACCTTTCCAGCCTGTTTTCCCTAAAGAAAATGGAGAAAATGATGTACCAGGCATTTTTAGGATTCATTTCATTAGCCTTTGTGAATGCTGCTATTACTTGTTTTCATAGAAAGTAAGTTCAAACTGATTATTTTTTACCTTCTCATTCAAACACTAGATCAAAATATTCCCTCAGGTCTCTTCCACATGCCATGTACTGTGGTCGGTATATTTTACGCATCGATAGTAACAAATATCATGCTATTAATGCAGTCATTAAAATCTAATCTTCTATTTGTTTACATTCTGCTTTTTATCCTCTTTAAAATGTGAAACTGTTAGTCATCTGTAGAGTTTCTATTTTCTGTTTCCTATTTAATACAAGCATTGACCAAGAAAGGAAAAACTTATAAATTAATTGCTTGTATTGGTTTTATATCTTTATTTAAGCATGTAAACATTCTTTTTATTCTACAAGTGTTTTAAAGGCTTGTAATACATTCATACACACATATTTGTAATTTCTATAGATTGTGAAGAAAAATGTTTAAAGACCTGTTGTGACATTACAAATTTTAGGACTTTATGTGGCTGATGTATTTAGAACTGGCTGTGCTAAAGATTTGCATGGCTTGTTTCATATACAGCTGGATACCATTTTAAAAAGATATTATCCTCAAATAACTTTCTGAGTTACGTTGATACCAGGTGACTTGTGGTAAGTAGGTTTACGACCTTAAAACCGTTTTATTTTAGATGTAGCACGAAGTTCCTCTGCATTAAGACTACATAAGACTACTAGACTATGGATTAGTAAATGTATTTAAAGGAAAATTTACTAATTGCATTTTTACATTTGGCTGCTTTTTTTGGAAGAAGCCTTTCATGTTTGCTAACGCTGTTTCCTTCTGTTCATCCTGTAATAGATTTTGACCGACCTAGTGATCATGAAGAAGCTTTCGCTAGAGATCTTTCAGAATTTCCTTCTTTAGAAAATGGTGCCGGAACAAATGATGACGATGACTCAAGCATCGGTATGCCCATCCAGCAAAAACGAAAAAAAGAACAAACGCATTTCAAGGTGGATCACGCTTCCAGACAGAGTAAAGAGAGACCGTCCACTGCAGGGCTCTCCTTGCCTTTGACCAGTGACCAAACCTTTAATTTAATGAGTGGAATTGCTGGGGATGTCATCGCAGCCGCGGTGTCTGCTGCCATCAAAGACCAGTTGCAGTCCGCACAGCAAGCTCCCTCACATGCAGTGCCCAGTTTGAGCGAGGAGACAGACACAGAGGAAGCTGATGATTTTGAACTGCTTGACCAGTCTGAGCTTGAGCAGATTGAGAAAGAATTGGGACTTTCACAAGGCCAAGAAGCAGAATCCCAGGAAAAGAAAAAATCTTCAGGCTTCCTTTCAAATCTGCTTGGAAGTCATTAACCTGGAAATTGCAGCTGGTAACATAGAAGAAATTAAACATAAAACACATAAAAAAAATCAAATGCAAAAAAAAAAAAAAGAGAAAATTCTGAGCTGTAAGCTTTAACTGTCCCTTTAGATGTGTTATAATAATTTCCCTTATGCAGAGTGAATTAACTGGATAAATATCAGCTGATACTGATAGTTTAATGTTTCTGGTAGTTATACCTCAGTGTAATAGTATGGAAATGAATTATCTATCCACTGTTTGGTTGCAAATGAGTGTTGGAGGTCAATTGTTCAAAAGAATTGGGGGAGAGGGGTTTTTTATCTTTTTGCTAACCGTGTATTTTGGGGTCCTGAGCCAAATTTTCAACATCGGCAGTTTATTTACTCTTGGGTGCCAACCGTGTAATACAACTAATGATTCACACTGGGAGGGTAAGTTATCAGAGGACTGCAATGAGATTAAATAAATCTCACCTCCTTCAATGGTACCAAAAAGTATGAATCCCTGCAGTTAGCGTTGTGTGTGGTGCATCTACTATATATGAAACACTTTAATCGGCACAAGTCTAGTTTAAATATGTGTGCAACACTATCAAAGAACTTGATTTCATACTTAAAACCTTTGAATTATTTTGGATATGGTGATGCATTTCCAAGTTTTTTGCTGTTTTAGGCTTGTAGAGTTGTAAAGTGGCATGCTATTTGACTGACCACCTGCTGTGTTCCTTGATAGAGTCTGGTCCTTGGCAGTATTGCCCACGTAAAGTCAGCCAACACATTTTTCTATTTAAGAGTTAATATCATGTAAACTGAACACCTTTTGGGGAGCAGGTGAGGGTAGTTATTGTTTGGAATAGAGGTTAGAGGTAAAAAAAAAAAAAAAAGAAAAGAAAAAAAAAGGCTTTATTAGGTGCCACTTCCTTAATTCAAGATTCTGTGGGGTTTGGTTTTTTGTTTTTTTCCCAGGACAGCTGCCATCACTTGCAACAAAAGTTGTGTTGCAAGCTGAATCTTTTAAGATACTTAAAAGTATTCAGCAAGGTCATTTGCTATAGATGACACTCAGAATCTTCTTCTTGGCATGTAATTTAAAACAAACAAAAAATAACTTGTTTAAATTATTTGCCAGTTTAAACTCCACACATGCTCAGTGAGTGGCATGGGATCTTAAGCAGGTAACTTATTTAACTTTTTCTAGGGCTTTTTTGTTCACCTGTGACAAAATGGAATTGTAATACCAAGCAATAGTAATCAAAGAATTAGGAAGAAGTAAAGCTAGTTTTTTTAATGTGATGTAAACCGTTAGCAAAGTTGAGGGACCATGTCAGCTGCTGTTACTACTCAAGTGATTTTCCATTTGCTGGCATTTGAAGAGGTGAATGCTGTCATCCAGGACCCTCAGGAAGTACAGCAACAGATTATAAAAAATCTTCCACTACCATGTATGTGTAGGTAAACCTGTGTTTAAAGTTAACTCCACTTTAATTTGTTTTTCTTTCCGAGGTGAAAAAATAGGCAGATGGCCAAAAAGAGTGTAGTGAAAGGAAAGATGCTGAGAATTTTTGACACTAGCTTTATCGTTGCTTGTGCTTTTGCGTCAGTAATGCATATTGACCGTGTTTGCTGTCCTTTACCAGTGAAAAAGTGAGCCTGTGCCTTCATTATCAAATCCATTACAAAGTGGATGCTGGATATAGATCCCACAAGATACAGCTTTTGAAATTACAACATCTTAACATTAAAAGCGAGTTCCTGGAAATGATGAAAAAAACATGGCCACATCACTTTCCAAAGCATTGGTTGCTGCGTTTCCTTTTTAGCTTCCCCCAGCCAGCCCGCTCTTCTCAATTTGAGAAAAAATAAAAGCAGCTTTTGCTGGGAAATCAGTTTAAAGGCCGTTTAAATTTCTCAGATGAGTTCAAAGCCTCATTTCCTTGCTGCACGATTAGGACAATCTATAGAGTTAGAAGAGTACAACTTCCAAGTTGCTGATGAAGCTTTGCGGGACACCCAGACGATGGTGTGCGTCCTCGTACAGGAGCACTGGTGCCAGGAGGGGAAGGGGGCTAGGGGCCCGGGAGCGGCGGGAGGGAGCCATCACATCCTTCACAGGCTCTTCTGGAGCAGATCGATGGGACGGACTAGCTGGCTGTCAATGGCAGCATTACAACAGCGTGCACTTTATTGTTGTTTTATGAAGAATACTTGTGGTTACAGAAGTACGTAACGCAGGGGCACTCTTCTAGAATAATAGATTAGATCAAGAAGGAAAAGCAGTTGGAGGAGTTTCTCAGACTTTTTGTAAATGATCCATTTTCTGGTTTCAAGATAGAAAAATAGATCAGTTTTTCTCCAGTACGAGCCTCAATTTTTAATTTTTTTTTTTTTTATTAGAAAGAAAAACAAAGCAAAACTTGAACAGGCGAATCATTAAAGTTTAGGGGCATAATTGCTTATTTGAGTGTCTTTAGAATTTTATTTAGTCGATTACATTCAAGCTCCTAAATACTGTGTAATGGGAAGAAGGTAATTCTGTAACATTTAATATTCCTCCTTTGGTAGTAGAAAGATGCTTAGTTTTCTGCAGAAATTTACCTCTTCCCCCCCAAACAACCACACGTAAGAAACACTTTGCTCAGAGATGATACATTCCGCTGCCAGCAGTTTGACCACAGAACACAAAAGAAAATGTTTCTCTCTTTGGTGAGATCCCTTCCTTCCACGCTGCCTTCAGTTGGAAATCCCTCGAGGAAACCTTCATTTTGCTGTATTCCCTTCATTTTGCTGTGTTCTGTCAGCAGCCGCAAAATACCAGTTACTTAAAAATTCCCATCACAGTGGTCCACAGCATCTTTCCTGCTGAGTGCTGGCCATCACCTTCCCATCTTCCAGGATGGAACAGAGGGGCAGGGAGAAAGGCAAGCCAGGGCTGGGTAGCACGGAGCTTCGAAACACGCATCTGTTCTGCAGGATACCTGCTTATGTGGAGTTTCCAGTCAAAAGGCAGCGCCGTCAGTGACAAGGGCGAGAGCAGAGAGTGTGGCAAGTGCCCACGGGGTGACACGGGGTACGACCTTGCCGTGGGGTGATCCCTGCCTGCATTACCTGGTAGTAAATTGAGAAGGGGGGGGGCGTATTTTTGCTCGCCCTGCAGCAGCACCTTCAGCATCCCTGCTGGAGGAGAACGGCCCATGTCACGGCAGGGTCTGCGGGATGCAGCTCGGTTCTTCGTCCTCAGAAAATGTCCCCCTGCCTTAGTACCTCAGAGTGACAGACAGGAGTGCGCGCCATTTGATCAGCGGCCTCAAGTCTGTCAAATCCAGCGTAAAAACACCCGTTTTCAGCACACGGGGCATCCCCCATCTATGTACGACACATCTACTGACCCTGCCTCAGTTTTTTCATGAAAAACCCCCAATTATTCTATGCAGAGGAGGGGAAATAATTTGAACCCAAAGTAACAGGATTTGAAGAAATACTTGTTCTACTTTTTTTTTGTTCATTTTGCACTTTTCCCAGGTGGTGTGAGCCTCCTGAGCAACCTGCCTGTAGTCTCCATGTCTGTTCTCCATGTCTGTTCTCAGCACACGAGCAGCGTCACAGTCTGTAACACACCACCCGTCCGGGTAACCAGAAACTGGAAAACTACAAAATGTCTTTATTTAAAATATTTTGCAGCACTTTACCTAGCCTGATTACTATTTTGTAAACATGGAATTATTATATTGTTTGTAAAAACCATTTAATAAATATGTGTTAGTTTTTATCTTTCACCATATCTAATTGTATGTTTGTTCCAAAAATCGGGGGGGGGGGAGGGGGGAATAACCAACACAAAACCCAGCGGGTTCCCGCCGCTCCCACGGTTCCCCCACGGGCGGGGCGGGGCGGGGCGGGGCGGGGGCGCTGCGGGGCCGCCGTGCCGACAGGGGGCGCCAGCGGCGGCGGGCGAAGCGGACGGACCCCGCCCTTCTGCCCGGCGCTGCGCGGCGTCTTCTTCCTCCTCCTCCTCCTGCGCGGGTGCCGGCAGCTAGGCCGCGGGGGATCCCTCGCCCCACGGGCGGCAGGTGCGTGTCCCAGCGGGGCCTGGCGGTGGTCGGGGCGGCCTAGTGCCGCCGGGGGTGGCGGGGAGGGTGAGGCCCGGCCTGGCCCCGAGGCGCGGCCGTTGGGCCGTGCGGCCTGGGGGTGCCGGTTGCTCTCCTCATGGCGGAGCCGCCCTCCGAGACCTGTCCGGGCAACGTCTGGAGGGTTGCGGCTTCTGCCTGTGCCCCTCCTCGTGTTTTGGTTCGGTTTATTCTATTTTTTTTCCTCTCGGGTTTAAGTTGTCCTGTCACTTCTGGTGTCCGTATAATCACGGAGTCGTAGAATGGTTCGGGTTGGAAGCGACCTTAAAGATGATCTAGTTCCACCCCCCTGCCATGGGCTGGGACACCTCCCACTAGACCAGGCTGCTCAAAGCCCCATCCAGCCTGGCCTTGAACACTTCCAGGGATGGGGCATCCACAGCTTCTCTGGGCACCTGTCTGTCAGTCAGGCCCTTCTGTCTTGTGTCAGTCTTACAGACACCAACTCGATTTAAATTCAAATAAAAATATCTAAAATCAGCTGTACAAAAGTCTCTGCAGGGGGAATGAGATTTGTCTTGAAGGGCTTGGCTGTGCCTTGGGCTGAAGGCTTGTGAGTGCCTTAAGTTTTGTTTTCCTGAGCCCCACGCAGGGGAAAATTCTGCGTTTTGGTTTTGCGGGTTAAAGAGGTGCGGGAAAGCTCATGTGGGTGATGGGAAGTGTTGGCGTAACTACATGGGATTCTGTAGATGCTTTTTCTGCTCTTTGCAGCTTGAATTTTAGATGTTATTTCTCCACCTAGCAGTCAGATGTGAAGACTTACGGTTTTAGATGGTCTCAGTTACATACATCTTCTTCTGATCCATTTTTGGGGGGTTTTTTGGTTTGTTTTTTTTTTTTTAGTCACCCCCAGGGTAATCTAGTGTGTAGCTGCTGTCTATTTGTAATAGACTGGATCAAACTGTTCTGTCCCAGAGGTTTCTGCAAAGAGTTTGTGACTAGCAGCAAATGTGACTCTGTGTCAGTTGCTTTATGTCAGTAAAATACCTGCATGGGCTAGGAAAGGGATAGAGAGTTCTGCAGGTGGGAGGGAAATGCATCAGGGAGCAGTCAGGATCTCTCAATAGGCAGAGTGCATTTTCCCCTGAAACAAGATGCATGCGTTACAATGGATAGATGCTTATAGTATTTAAAATAAATTAGCATGGCCTTTATTTTCTGTTAGTGTATTTTCCATCACTGTAGGATTACAGATAGCACAAGCAGTAAATTAGGAGTCCAGTTCTTCCAGGGAATGAGTGTTTCATAAAGTACCTTTCAACTCTCTGCGTATTTGTGTTTTTCACCATTGCTTCTCCCTGTTTGTAGTTTCTGTGAGCTGCTGTTCCTCTGCCTGCTTTCAGACCCTCTCCTCCTGATGTATTATCTCTTTTTTTTTCCAGGTTAAACTATACTTTTTCTAAATCAGTTAAAAGATGGGGGTGGCAGGGTGGCTGTAGTGGTCTCCCATTAGAAAATGCTTTTTTGCTTTTTGCTTCTGGAGTGTTCAAGAGATTTCATCAACTTTGTTTTAAAAAAAAAAAAAAATCTATTAACTAAAGGAAGGAAATGTATGGCTTTGGAAAGGACAGCATCAGTTACAAGTCACTGCCCTCCAATTGTCCTTTGACAGCCCCAGTAATGCAGCTCAGCTGGATGGTGGGAAGTGGAGGAAGACCAGTGGCAACAGTGGCTTCAAGTGTTAGATTTAGGCATGACTGACTACATCTCCAGATTAACAATTCTGGCGGGTAAAGTGTTGTCAACGGCACATGTACTGCTCCAAGACAGCTGAGAGGGGTTTATTTTTAATTATATTTTTTTCCATTTGGTAACGCTGTGGAAAATGGAAAATAAACATGAAAATGGGTTTTCCCTTTTTACCCTTATTTTGGAGAAATCACTAGTCTCCTCAAAAGCCTATAGTTGGCAGAAAATGAGCTTGATAAGAACCTTTAGTTTCGGATCTCCAGTAAAAATCTCAGTGCTTTCAAAGCACTGCTTCTAGGGAACCCTCTTGTCCAAGCCCTGACAATCGCAGTGAGTGCTGGGTCCAGAGCTGGGATGCTCTAGTGCTGCTGTGGTACTAGTAATCTCTGATAATTGTATCAGAGTCTTGTATTTTTTTGTTCCTTCCAGTACATAACATGCTGTTTGCTAATTCTGGTGTTTAATAAATTTAATTCTGTAGGAGAACTGTATCTCTGATGCTGCCTTACATGGGTGTTGTCAGGATGTTGTGTTTGGAATTTTTTTATGGCTGTTACTTACCTTTGTTAGCATAATTATTATTTTTTCCCCACTTTTTAGTAATGGCAACCTACACTTGTATCACTTGCCGTGTGGCTTTCAAGGATGCTGACATTCAGCGTGCCCATTACAAAACTGACTGGCATAGATACAACCTGAAGCGTAAGGTTGCTGACATGCCTCCTGTCACTGCTGAGAATTTCCAAGAGAGAGTCCTAGCACAGAGAGCAGTAGCAGAGGAGCAGAACAAAATCACTGCCACTTATTGCACGGTTTGCAGTAAGAGATTCTCGACCTTCAATGCCTACGAGAATCACTTGAAGTCCAAGAAGCACCTGGAGTTGGAGAAGAAAGCTGTTCAAGCTGTCAGCAAGAAGGTCAAAATATTAAATGAAAAGAACCTGGAAAAGGGGCTGGCCCCAGAGAGTGTAAACAAAGATGAAATGAACGCAGCTATTCAGCAAGCCATCAGAGCTCAGCCATCTTCATCTCCAAAGAAGACACCTTTACCTCCTAGTAATGCAAGCGGCTCTCCAGTTTCTATGGGAAGCACCAGCTTATCACAGAGTAGAGAACGATCGGAAAAACCTCCACGGCTACAGTGGTTTGAACAGCAAGCAAAGAAGCTGGCGAAACAACAAGCAGAGGAAGAAGAGGATATGGAAGAAGGTAAGGCAGTAAACTTCCTGACAAGAGATAGCTTGGGGTAAGGTACGTTGTTGGTGGTTTTGTGTAAAAGCCTCCTGCTGTTTCTGTAGTAAGACAGCATTTTCCATCGTGAAAGGTCTTCCTGTTGATTCAATTTTCAGGTTAACAGTGGAGTTAAGGTTGGCCCATGCTTGCCGTTAAGGACTCTGGGTTAATGTCTGAACTGCCAGCTGCACCAGATACTAATGGGTGTGAAGGTTGAATATAAACACTTACTAATACGAGCTCCATTTCCCACGTAAAATTCCAGGGGAAGTTACCTTTAAGGAAGGCTAACATAAAAGGTTACCCTAAAGCTACTTCTGAAAAGCAGATGAGCAAAAATCCAATCATGACCATTTGCTTGTTGTCCCATCAGTCACTTTACTGATCTGTTGAAGAGAGATGGGGGTGGTTTTGTTTTTCTCTGCCCACCAAGATCAGAGGAGAAAGTTTGCTCCTGAACCTGACACTGTGTGGCGTAGCTTCTCAGCATGTTGGCATCTACGTTAAAACTGGTTTAAGGGTTGCCGCCCCAACTGCCTGTTCCTGCTGCGTCGCCCTCGCCGCTTGTGTGGGTACAGTTCATTGTTGGAGGTTACCCTGAAAAGTGGACAGCTGAAAAGATCATAGCTACAGAATTCCCAGAAAAGCGTTATTGTTAACCTGGGTGCTTTCAGTGCTGTAGTTTACAGTGCAGCTCCAAATGCATCTATTGGAGCAATTGAATGGGGTGATTGGACTGCAGCAAGAGGACAGGTATGAATGAAGTGGGACCACTTCATTACTGAACCTGTTGTGTCATGTTATTATGTCTGTTACAGCAGTTTTATGCTGGTGAAATTTCAGTTGCGATTCAGGGAATCTATTCTACAGGAGAAGAAACGTACATCTCTGAACATGCATCTTAACATCTAAAGAAGGAGCCAGCTTCCACCTGTTTTGTACTAATGTGTTAGTCATAAATTGTAATGCTAAAATCTCAGTAGGTTTCTGAATGTTAATTTCTTTTTTAAGTGTTTGTCCAGGAATGTTTCCTACAAGCCCTGTTAATTCAGTGTCAGGCTTTTAAAATCATTAAAGTATATCCTACACCAAATATCTCTAATTAGCAGACTACAATGCTGGGGAGCACCATGTTCCCTGTTCTCAAACACTGTGTGCTCATGGCAGTTGGAGGGAGAACAGTAGGAATAGAGTACTGGGAAGTGCTCACTGCCCCAGATCTGAGCTTCTTAAAAAAGATTTCTAGACTTGTCTAGCAACATAATCAGATTGCTGGTTCATCTGTCCAGTAATGAGCTCTGCAGTAATCTTGCAAATGTGTAGAATTGGTAGTATATCTTGGTATATACTAACGTATAATGTAACATAGTATATCTGGGGCAGCTGGCTTTGGTCTTCGCTGTTGTTACAGATGTATGTGTGAACAGGAGTGTGTTTCCCTCACTGTTCCCAGTCACTGCTGGAAATGAGTATTTTCATGATTCTGACAGAGTTGTATTGGTTTTAATGAGCCGTGCATGCATTCTTGTGCTGTGCTGAATTAAATTTAGGGCTTTGAAATGGCAATAAGTGTTAATAGTTGAGAAAATTAAGAGGAAAAGAAATATTGGATCTGCCAACTTTTTTATGAGTAGACTTGAGCTTTGCTATGCATCTTACAAAAAAAATGTGTTTTACTGGCAATAGTATATTTTTTGCACCTGGAAGTGACTGTGTGGCACTTAGCTGTAAGAATAGAAAATGCAGTATTTTCTCTGGTAACTTTTTCTAACTTAACTGGGACTCGTTTTGCTTTGGAGAAGTAATTATATAAATAATTTTTTTTTTTTTTAAAGACTGGGAAGATATGGATTCCAGTGAAGACATTGGGTCTGAAGAAGAGATGGGAAGTGTGGAAGAAGAAGAGGGGGAACAGGCTGAAGCTGAAAGCACTCCTGCTGTTGGGGCCATACCAGTCACGGACTGCTTGTTCTGTCCCCACCATTCAAGATCTCTCACGAAAAATGTGGCCCATATGACAAAAGTTCACAGTTTCTTCATTCCAGACATAGAGTACCTTGTGGATCTCAGAGGACTAATCAAGTACCTGGGTATGCCTGTAAACGTTCTCTGATCTTTTGATCAGGATAATTATATACTCTTATTGCTTATTTTCACTGGTGTATGACTTAAAATGCTTTGGGGTTGTTTTTTTTTTGTGTAAAATATGAGTGCTGTCTAGTTCAGTATGTTGATCATGAACAGGACCACAGCCTTTCCAGGGAGAGTGAGAGAAAACCCCCCCAAGCAAACATGTGGTCATCTACCCTGTAGGTCAGATTGGCCAATCAGAATGACAGATGGCCCTCTGCCCCCCCCTCTTCTCAGAGAGGAGAGGAAGACATAAGGAGATTTACGAGTTCAGAAAAAGAGCTAAACTACTTTAATGAAAATAATAATAAATAAGGAAAGAAGAAATAATAATAAAATAAAAAAAAAATAGTATACAATATATACAAAACTGTATCCAGCTCTCAGGATGACGATTGCGTCACCAGCAGACACAGGGGAAGTCCCAGACTGGAGTCAGCGAGGACAGGAGCTGAATTCTGGAACTAGAGTCAGGAATGCTCAGATCGGGATCAAAAGGCAGACGAACAGACAGGGTCCTCCTCAGACGTCGGCCATTGAAGAAAGAGAACGAGCCAGAGCAGCCTTGCCCTTTTGATCCCTCAGCTTTTATACTGAGCGTGAGGCAGATGGGATGGAATACCCTGTTGGTCAGTTTTGGGTCACCTGTCCCATCCCCTCCTCCCTATAGGTGTGACCCCTCTACGCTTCTCCACTTCCGACCCTCTAACGGGGCAAATAGCGAAGTTAGCTGACCTTGGTTGTTATAGCAGTAAGTATTAGCAAGAGCCTCTGTGCATACCATTCCTTGGCATAATCAGGTCTTATCACTCTGAGAGCGAACAGTTTCTGAACAATATGCTGTTAATTTCAGACTTTAGTCAGTTAGAAGAGGCCCAGCTAAAAAGTAAAATTACAAACCAGAAAATTGGTTCTATTTTACCTCAAACCAGGACAAGGTCTCATGTAGTTTTCTAATGTTGAGACAGTTGTTCAGCTAATACGAAATTTATGACAAAACTCTGTTGCTGAAGTGTGCATATGAACTGTGTTATCGTACTTATGAGTCACAAGTATTTCCCTCATCAGTTTACAATACTTGTGAGAGAGCTATAACCTAGGAAAAAAATATATGTTCCTTGAATACTACAGATAATGATGAGAATAAAATAATTTTGGAGTATCAGGTAGAAAACTGTATTTGAAGTATGAAATTTGTTATTGAGAATACATAATGATCCATACCTTGTCATATGAAATCTTCAAATGAACAGACTTGGAGCCATATGGTCAAGGCATAGGAACAGCAGGGCCTTTCTGGAAATGAAGAGCTCAAGGCTCTGCTTTCAAGCTGGGAAGCCTACATCACAGAAATGTTAATTATTGACCAGGGAGGCTCTATTTGGACCAATAGAAGTGTCATTGTTTTCTACAGGAGAGAAAGTTGGTGTTGGGAAAATCTGCATCTGGTGCAATGAAAAAGGAAAATCCTTCTACTCTACAGAAGCCGTACAGGCTCACATGAATGATAAAAGCCACTGCAAACTCTTCACAGATGGAGATGCTGCCCTGGAATTTGCAGACTTCTATGATTTTAGGTGAGGAAGCTTTTGTTTGAGTGGAGCATAGATGGGGACAGGTAAAAGGACAGTTAAATATTAAATCAGAAACTATTACCTGTTCTTAAAATTTAGTCCTCTTTCTGGTTCTGATGCTTATTTTGCGTAGCTGGTTCACCACTTTTCTAGATAAGCATAACAACATGATTGGTTCTCCTCTCCTGTGACCACTAACACCAGTGAAAATTTACTTTGAGTTCTGGTTTGTATGTTGCTGTTACTGAGATTAGATTTCAGTGCACCAGTAAAGACCATAAAAGGGCATAACTGCCTCTTCTGTTACCTTTTAGACAGATTATAGGTTTAATACCTACTGTGGATTTTTTTTATTTTTTTTTAAAGTAGCTGGAGTTAAGCGGAACTACTGTGATTTAGAGACCTCTAGTTGAGATTTCTGTAACTTATCCTAAGCTGTGCTTATTTCGGTCAGAAATACCTACTGTTATGGTGACACATGGATTTAGAGGAGCTTCTTGGAGGGGTCGTTCAGTAGCTGTGCAGAGCTGGTGAGCTGCACAGTGGTGGCTTTTCACCATAAGTGGCTGTTAAGTGTGCAGCAGCAGAACCATGGTGGGTTATAGAACTGGGTGGAGGAAGGGTGGCCCTTGTTTTCAACCTCTGTTCAGGGCAGGATGCTCGTGGGAAGAGCTCTCAAACCAAGGTAGGTGAAATGTGACGATGTTTGTGACTTGCTGTAGCTGCACATGGCAGTTCTTTTGTGTAATGGGTCTGGATAGGTGTGGCTGCTCACCATGTATAAAGCATGTACTGCTGCTCTTCCACAGGAGCAGTTACCCTGATCACAAGGATGGGGAAGATGTGGAGGTGCCTGGAGAGCGCCCAGCAGAGAGAGAGTTGGATTATGATGATGACACCATGGAGCTGATCCTTCCTTCAGGTAGGCATAGGATTTGTGTTATGAGGTACTTACTCTGCCTTTCTCATAGCTGCAGCCGTTACCTGCAGCATAGGTCATCGTTGTGTTTTCCTTTGACAACGGAGAAAGTGATTTTGCGTCTTAGTGTCTTTGGAGTTTTGTCCTCATCTTCCATTATTTTCACTACCAAGTAGTTCAGCTTCTTCAGCAGTAACATATATGTGGACTGGGGCGGGGGGTTCCTTTGCCCACTTTACCTCTTCATTAACATGTGACTCTTGTGGTGTGCTCCAAGAGTTTCCATATCTTGTTTTAATGCAACTTGGAGAGGCTATAACATTGATTATCTAGTGTAATTTTTGCAGAGAGTCAGCTAGTAACTAATTTAGTAAACAATCTTACTCTTGCCTTGTATAGTATTTGGCACGCTTGCTTGCAGTATTTTTTTGTTTTGGTGTTTCTTGAATGAGGGGACCTCAGCCCTTTAATTCTGAAACATGCTGCCAACTATGCAGTTACAGAAGATTTCCTGAATGTCAGCAAGTTACTTCCCTGGTTACTTGAAAGAGCATTGCCTCTGTGCTCGTTCCCCTAATTAATTTTTTTTTTCCTGATAACTGCCTGGTTGTTATTTGAGCTCAGGCCCTCTTGAACAGCAGCACTCTTTGGGTGTTTTTTTTCATTCAAGGTAGAATGCAGTGCAGCAGCTCTTACAGTAGTTACACTGAGTTCCTAATAGTCATAAAGTTTTTAAGGTTCTGGGCCTTTTAAAAGCATTTCTCAGCGTAGGGATTTTCCACAGTTTTCACAATATGCTTGAATAGTGCATTTCAGAAGCTGCTTCATTATGCATAATAAGAAATCCCTTCCTCTGAACAGGTGCAAGAGTGGGTCATCGTTCTTTAATGAGATACTACAAGCAACGATTTGGTCTGTCAAGAGCAGTGGCTGTTGCGAAAAATAAGAAAGCAGTGGGTCGGGTGTTGCAGCAGTACAGAGCTTTGGGCTGGACAGGTCAGACAGGTAAGTGACAGTCTGAGGTTTTTGCAGAGAAGGAGGCTCTAGGACGTCATCACTCCACAATTAAATAGGTCGAGTTTGTTTCACATGTGTGGGGTTTTATGCAGTAGTTTGTCTTCAACTCAGTTCCCTTTCATTCCTGACATCCAAGCAGAATAAGTAGCAGGAAATTGTTTGTATCTAAAATCCAGTGCAGCTTCTGTGCAAGCCTTTCAGTTCATTAGCGCGTGTGTTTGTGATATTTGCTGATTTCCTAAGGTTTGTTGGTTTCTAGGGTAATAATCCTTTCTCTGCCTGCCAAAATCACTACTCCTGCTATTTAATAATGTAACATAAACCACTCTTTGATAGTTGGAATACTTTTTCAGTTGGGGAGCAGGGATTTATATCCACTTCTGAAATAAGAGAATCGCACACTGGAATGCAAAGCAACCTTTTCCCTTAATGGGTAATGGTGATGGGTGTTCATAGAGGGAACTGGCCTTTCCCAAGAGAAAAGTGAGAGGTGTCCCAGTACGTGAAGGAAAACATACAGCTAACTGACGATTTAAATGGACAATTAACTGATTTGCATATTAGTAGTAAGTAATCTTACAAATGTTTTTCCCTTTTTCTCTTCCTCCTGTCTCCCTGAAGGGGCAGTCTTTGCTCAGCAGCGTGATATGCAGTACCTGCAGAGGATGAAGTCAAAGTGGATGCTCAAGACAGGAATGAGTAACAATGCTACAAAGCAGATGCATTTCCGGGCGCAAGTCAGATTTTGAGTTCCCAAGAGAGCTGCATGCAACTGGTTTTGGGAAGGGGGATTTGATGGTCTCTGGGTTGAAGATTCTTTTACTAAAATGGACTTTGTACCTATCAAATGAGGGTGTGTATGCCGGTGTGCATTCCTGTCTGAGGAGAGCAGGGAGCTTGTCTCTTTCAGTGAAATAATGGTTGACCTAACTTAAAAAATAAAGTATCTTAAATGGAATGTGGCAAAGTAGTCGTGGCTATGAATGAAGATGTGTGCATAGTCTTGCTGCCCTTCTCTGTGCAGTCGATTTCTGGGGGGCAGTTGACGTTTTCATTTATCTGAATATCTTCAGTTTCCAATTCTGCAAAATGGATGTGGCCAAGCGGAGGTCCAACATCTAAGAGCCTGAGATGGAATATATTGAAGGTGTTCACTTGTGATGCCAGGCATAAGTTAGCTGGATGGTTTGGACTTCTAGCTGGCCCTGTAGAGGTGAAAATGTGAGATCAGAGATTCTGGGAAGGTTAAGCGATAATTGTTTGAAGAATTGCACTGGTGGAAAACATAACTGCAGGATTAATGTTGTCCTTGGAAGTTGACTGTACTTGTCAGCTATGGGCTGGATGAATAATTTATAGTGCAGTTTTTTTGTGTTGAATTTAATGAATTTTCATTACCTAAAACCTGCTCAAAATTACCAAAACGTTTAGATGAATGTCAGTCAAAATATCTGATGATCTGTTAAAGATTTCCTGATTAGAACTCTGAAGTTGCTATTGATGTCAGCTTTTGTTGTTCCCATTGAGTACTGGTGTTTCATATGATCTCCTTGAAGGAAAGGGACCCAAGATGTGTATTGGTTGGAATGGAGGCATGCTCTCCCACTTAAGCAGGTGAACCGTTACAGGCAGGTGTAGAGAAAACCTGCTTGTAAAAGAGCTGAGGCAGCAGCTCTAGTGTTGATCCTGGTGGTGTAGATGTTAAAAGCTTCCATGACCTTACCAGTTTGGACCGTCATGTGACGAGGTAGGCACTTAGGCTACACCTTTGTGTAGCCTATCTCATGAAGACCTGAGCTGTAGTGTGCCGGACACTGTGAGTGTGTGCCACAGGAAAATTGCTATTTGTGTGTCTTTTCATTGTGAAGGCAGCTGCAGCTGGTTACAGTTGCACTTCCGCATTTTAGGATTACTCTGCATTCCCTGGTAGTGGCTTTCATTGGCATGATTTTAATACGTTTTCTTCCTCGCCTGTGAATAGTGTGTGCATAATATCGCTGGCAATGGTAGGGGAAACTTTGTCAATTAACACTGTATTTTGACCTCTTAAAATAATCCACTAAAGTCTCCCTAAGAAGAAAGTTCAGAAAAAGTAGTACTGTTGGTATATCAGCACTTGAAAGAGTGGTATATTTATGTGACTCTCAGGAAAGTGATCATTTCATGATGGAAGGTGCGTGCTATGTATTTTTATTTTGTGGATTTGTCCATGGTGTTTTGTTTTTTGTTTTTTGTTTTTTTTTTTTTCATTTTTTAGTAAGTTATGCTGCCTTGGAAGTTTTTTTGTTGTTCCTGCTTCTACTGAGAAGACAGAACTTGATCAGTATTGGAGACTGGTAGATCTGGTGCAGCATTTACTAAGTCAAGTGACTAATACATTAAAAATGGTACAGATCTGAGTTAAGGGAAAACTGAAGCAGAGAATTTTAAAGAAAGGCTGTGTTTGCATCCAAAATCTTAAACTAAAGTTGGGTTGATAAATGAGTACCTCCTTTTTCCTGGCAAGGCAGAGTTACTGCCATTGTGTATCCATAGCTGCATCTAGCTCACATTTGAATTTATTCTAGAGAGTTTGCTCTGGATTGGGCTTTATTCTCAAAATTAGAAGTAAGAGATCTAGTCTCAGCTATGTGACTCAGGCTATGTGAATCTTAAGACATCGTATCCTTTATTACACTCGTAACCTGGCCCCACTTGCAATTATGGTATGGATTTCTAGCACTGAGGGTGTATCCTGGTTGTATTTGTCAAGCCTCAACATCTGGCAATTGGGAACTGCTCATATCCTGTTCTTTGAAGTTAGAGATTACTATCAAAGGGTCTTACGCTTATGGATGAGTTAGATTGTCTTTACACAGAGCAAAGTGAAATGCCACAAAAATGTAGAAATAGATGGGTTACACTTCTTAAGCAGAATCTTAACTTGAATCCTGCTGAACTGGCTTTGAATACAAGTGTGAGTCATCAGTGAGCGTCAGAGCAGTATTCAGTCTGGAGCTTTTGGAAAACACTCATGGACTATCCAAAACTTACATTAAGGACAGGACAATTATCCTGAGAGAGTCTTGGACATAACCTAGTACAGTTGCTAAAGTCTTAGAGGTAGATGTTAAAGGAGTCTTGGCAGTGAAGGCAGAAATACAAGGAGATAATTGATACAATGACAAACAACTTTGGGACCATAAGGTTCAGGCTGAAGGTACATGGGGTTTGCTGCTCTCCCCAGTGTCAAAGGGCAACCAAAGAAACTCCTGTTCTCTGTGCGGACTGGCTCAAGAAGCCTGCTGCTTATGCAAAGGTGGGGATTGCCTGACTTTCCTGAACAGCCTAGTTCAGAAAGAAATGCAAGTGAGGAAAACTGAAAATTGGTAATGGTTTGGCAAGTCACAGGGAAGCTGAAGGAGGCAACTTGTATAGTGTGCATCTATGATTCTGTCCTCTGTGTCTTGCTGCATTTTAGTCAGAAGAAAATGGAGGAGAGTTATGGAAACCTACTGCTATTTTAAAAGAAGAGTTTTAATTGTAAACTGAAAATGGGTGTCTTGGAAAACCAGCAGAGGGCATAGGAAAGCTTTTCCCAGAATTGTGTTTACTATGAAAATAAATAAAGTCTAGTAAGAATACATTCATGCGGAATACCCGTAGGGTGAGAAGGCCAAGCTCGCCATTAACATGAGTTAAGATTAGTACTAGATTTGTGAGATGAATTGCTATTAATATCTTTATGTAGGTCCAGGCAGAGCATTGCTAGCAAAGGGTAGCTCGAACAAGTATGTTCCACAGGATTCAGTAACAGTGCTACACTCTGCACAGCTTGTAGGTAACGCTAGCTATGTCAAAGCATCTGAGCGTATTTTTATTAAACACGCTTCACAGTGTTACAGTTTAGTCTTTTACCTCCCTAGCCTAAATCCTAAAGATGTACAAAGGACAGTGGAGGGCAGTTTTTTGTTTCCTAAAGGAATTCCAAATGATGATGGTTCCCATTAAGGAGCTATGTGTCCGGCTATGACCTAGCCTGCTCCCCTGCTCTGACCTTTCTGTCTCTTACAACCAGAACGAGAAGAAAGTCTAGAGGTAACCAAGTGGGTTTGAGACAGTCTCTGGATATCGTGGGTACTCTAGAGCAAGAATTTCCTGGTATAATTGTAATTCAGTGGGTGTGCTACTCCCAGAGGAGGAGATAATTCCTTCTCAAGCTGGTCCATCCACAGTAGGAAAGGCTGGGAAGAAGCATAGAAAAAGTATACCCGTGTTGGAGAAGGCTGGGGTTCTGCTCGCCTGTCGATCCAGTAATAGCTGAATGTTGAAGTGGTCCCGATGCTGCGTCAGGCATTGCAGAATGAATCAGCAGAATGAAAGAGCTGGCGAAGCTGGCAGAGTACATCTGCCACCTCCTTTTGGAAATAGTTCCTCTGTTTTGTACACTTCAGTTATCTAAAAGCAACCCAAGTGGTACTAGAAGGAAAAACATGTACCCATTATATGGAAGGGAGGGGCTAGGAAAGAGAGAAGCATATGGGATGTAGAGTGACAGAGACACAGGAGAGTCAGATATGTAAAACAACAGCTTATTACAGCGCAGTTGCACGTCAGCAAGTAAATCTATTTAAAGTGAGTGCTCCCTTTAGTGCATTATCAATCCCTAATTGGTTTCCACAGGGTAGAGGGGCTGAGATGTAAAGGAGCTGGGCCACTGCCCAGCTAACATTTGATGCTTGAGGAGCATCCGAGTGAGATTCTGTGCTACAACTTTTTTAAAGAGTTATTTTTCATCTATTAAAACTGGGGCATCCTGTGCTAATGGGCTTAATCTGCTCAGGAGTTTGGTCATCTTCCTCCACACTGTCTGCATAAAGCTACTGGTGGAAAACTGCACTTCAGAGACATAAGTGGGTTTATACTATTATGTTCTGTAATAGATGAGAGATTGAAGAGAAAATTTAGGGCATGTCTGACTGAAAATTAAAAATATATCTTAAAAGCTTTGAATCTTAGTGGTCAATTGCTTCAGTCCAACTGCCTACAATACTGCAGCTGGAGAATAGCAGTCACCGGACTGTCATCAAGTCCAGAATCCTCAGCAGTCGGCAGCGCCTGGATAGTTGAGAAGACCAACTGATGGCCCCTCGTGTGTCAGAGCAAGCCAAACCATCTCTTCTCAGGAATCTGACACGGAGGAAATTTCTGTTGCTTCTCCTACTACATCCCAGACTACCCTGCCTGGGTGAGGTGCAGCAGCCGGGCACTCCAGGAGCAATACGAGCAGTAACAGGAGACCTGTAACCAGTTTTGCGTTAAGGATTTCTGCACGTGTTTAGGGAACCAGACTAAAAGCAGAGTAATAAAGGGAAGGGAAGGAGTTGGAATCACTCTCCTCTAAAAGTAATCGGCGCTTCCCAGTGTAAAGTTATGTGACTTTTCCCAAAAGCAAAAAGAGATCATTAAACAGGTTTTTAAATAATGACATTACCAAACAAACATTTATGTTCTTTGTACCGCAAGAAAAAGGGTGATCTAACATGGAGACATGTTTTCTATCATTCATTACACTAGTTGTGTTGGAGTCTTACTTGCTTCCCACTTCGTTGTGTTTCTTTTTCCAACTTTTTCCTTTGCCCAGAATTTACAGTGGTAAATTCCATAACCTTGGGTATGGCAGTTAGAGGTTTGCTTCTTCTGTGTCACATCTTAATAGGCAAAAGTGAACCTGTACCAGGGCTTGGAAGAAGTGCGTATTCACATCATCAGATGACCTCGTTATCTTCGCATTCCTTTCTTGAAGGATCTTCAGGAAACCCAGGGTCTGGGTAGGAATTACTGGTAATCAATAACTTCAATAACAGAATTAGCAGCAGCAAATGCTATTGGTTAAAGCTGGGGGGGGGGGGGAGTAAACCTTTAAACCTCTTATGAGCTCTAGAGGCCACGAAGAATAACCTAATGTTTTACACAATGAAATTTGTAGCTAGATACGTTTCTCCTTGGAACACTTCTTTCTTTGTTTTGCCAGCTCAATGAGAACTTTTATTATTATTTAATAATTAAAGCATGCCTGGAAGATCCAGGTAAAAGTTTACAAAACTAAGTGCCTCATTAAATAGTCGCCAGGCCAATGGAAGCTGCATTTCTACAACAAACAGGTAAACCAAGCGCCTCAGGTGTGTAAGAAGAGTGCTGCAGGACAGGCTAGCACTCGGCACTGGGGACGTTTTCCAGCAAGCTGGGAAGGAAAAAGGAGCCTTCCTGAGCACACACCCTGTGGCACGTGGGCTGCAGTGCTCCAGGGGGTTTCTGCCTCTGCAGCACGCACAGGTGCAGCCCCAAATACCAGCTGAGGCCCGAGCGTGGTGTCCTTGCCTTGGTTTCCTGTTATTTGTGGTTCTTTTAAGCTAGAAGAGGGGGCGTGCTTGTAAGCCTCAAGGCCAGTTTGCTTTACATCGCTCCACCTCAACCAAATCCCACCACACAAAAACAATTTTACATTTCCTATCCCTGCCAATGCCTGTTAATGATTTGGCAAGGTTTATACAGCCATCTATAGATATGTTGCTTTTTTTTTTTTTTTTCTGGCTTGGGTAGCATTCCACCCTTAAATTTTCCCTGTACAGACATGAAAGCAGTCTGGCTTTCCTGGGCAAGATCTGCCTTTCGTCTTGCACAATTCTGCTACACTAACCACCACTAACGCTTTGAAAGGTAGGGCAACTATATGTTTACATACATTATACGCAGTGAAAGTCTTGATAAAATATTCAGTGAAGTGTTCCAAAATCCAGATATTTTCTGACTTCTTTCATAGGTGCAGTCATACCTAGCTTAACTACTTGCAATCACGGTGTTTCAATAAATCCTGCCCTTCAAGTAGCCATATTTTAACTAAACTATACTGATGAAGTGCGTGCCTTCAAAATAGAGCGGATGAAGAATTGTTGCAAGGTGTTTTTTCCACTAAGCAACACCAACTGAAATTACCTTTAACTGCCCACAGACCAAGGATAAACCCGGACTGTTAGCTTTATTCAAATGATGTATGGTAAGTGCCTGGTAAATGGCATCGTCTTTCTTCATCTTTAATGTAGGACACTTGCCAGCCGCATCTGCTTTTCTACCAGTAGAAGGTTCATTGTCCCACAGAGAAGAGAATAGTGGCCTGTAAGGTGCAGAGCTCTATCCGTCATCCTTGAGTGCTTTAGAGGCTGGCTGACCGGCGTCGGTAGAAGCCCCACAGTTCATTGTACAGTCTATTTTTGTTTGCTTACTTGTCTGCTTAGCTCAGCCATGCCTGCCCTAGCTGCATGAGAGAGAACAAGTTAACGCTTAAGTTTGTCCTTGACTCTTCCAACACCTAAGTCACCGTGGTTCATCCCGCAATGCGGTTCCTGACAGAAAACCAGCATTTTATAGGAGAGGGGAGGAGCAGTACAGTCATGGCTTGGTCCTGTAGCCATTTACAGAGCACAGAGAAAGGATTAGGTGGCTCAGCTGTGTCCACACAACTCCCTAGCAAGGAGCTGCCAAGAACTAATCAACAGGACCCAATGCAAGGTCTCACCTTGCCCCAGGGTCTGGGCACCTGTCTGCGGTTGTAATCTGAAGCAGAGGCTCCTCTCCTGAGAGCAGGTGCTTTTCAGATAACTGACCAGGACCGATTTGAACATTTAAGTGCTTGCAGGAGGGTGCCTACTTCTGAATTAATAGGCCGGCTGTTCAAATTCTTTGTTACTAGGCAGCTAAATATAGAAATCAGCCAGATGCCTTTGAAATTTTATTTTAAATGACTCGGTCTTTTGGCCCCATGAATCATCCATTTTTTCCTGTACTGTGGCATGGCTCCAATAAGCCATCCCAGTACAGCCATTAAGAATAGCTGAGGTACTTTGGGCAGGATTACAGCCAAAGCTGTACGTGCGTACCTAAGTTACTCGGGGTCCTGTATACAGCAAATTGGTGCCAGAAACTGCAGTCAGCCCACCTCAAACATTTATCATATCTCAACGGCAAGATCACCCAGACTTAGGAGGTCACCAAGCATTGAATAGTTTGGAAATCCACCTGTTCTTGCCGATGGTTAGGTAGCTTTGCGCTGTGCGCTTGTTTTGCTGCTGCTCCTATCTCCTTGTTTCTAGGGCATCTCAAGCTGGCTAGTGGCTCCCAGAGCTCGGCAGAGTACCCCCAGATCTACGCTTTGTTCCTTGACACCAGCCCTGCTAAGAGTTTGAACTCCAAGTAAAGTAAAAGAAGCCCCTTGATAACTCTAGCAGACAACCAAAGGAAATCTAATAGCAAAATAATTTTTTACACATTTTTCTTCCTGCAGTTTGTGTCAGCAGGAGCGGATCACGGTTCCCACTCTCGCATGCTGGCTTAAGCGAGGCTTTCCAGCGTGCAGGCTCTTGAACTTTCAAGCCCATTTGTATGCCTGTCTGTGACAGCTGCAGCTATTAACAGCAAATCATTCAAGCAGAGAGAATAAATAAATCCTCTGTTATTCTGTATGATATTTTACTGGCTCATTGATTGTGAGGAAATAATCCCGTTCTGACTGGCTGGGTTGTTTGATGTCCAGTGGCAAGTGCAAGAAATCACCGTGCCTGGGACTGAAGGTCATACAAATGCATTAGGTCGTGTGTCAGGAGCTTGACTGTGCCCCACCTGCCCATATGGTCAGTGGCTCTTGTGAACAGCTTTCCTGTAGGTCTTTCAAAGCTTCACACAAAAAAAATATCATAAGAAGATTAAAAGGCAAAGGTTGCCTTCGTATACTTGATCAGATCCCGCGCTGTGTTTTTGTGGCTTAAACGTGGCTGAGAAGCCACATTGCAAGAGCAGTTTATGGGCTTTCCTCCCTCATCAGCATTCCATTCTTGCTGAGACCTTGCACCTTTAATAAATCTTCTCAGGGTTTTATTGTGTACCAGTTACGTCTGGGGTGCTCCCGAGGTCTGCATGACCAAAGCATTCATTCCTCTTGGCTACTATCTCAAAGGGAATCTCTTGAGAATATTCTCAGGAATACACACATCTTTATCTTCCCTGTTTTAATTCATTAGTTGCCTAACAGCACCTCTCAAGGTTACCAGAGCAAAGAATGAAATCTGCAAGGGGTTTAAAGGCTTTAGAGGAAAAGAAAAAAGTAGCATGATAAAGGGAGGAGATTTTCTGCAGTCCAAGACACCTGCATACGGAATGTGTAAAGGTTTGCAGCCTGCAAGAAAAGAGTCCTAATGGATCTTTAGAGGATAATATTTGCAGAGTAGATGCTTAATATTCTGAAAGTCCATTGAAGATGCAGGTGAGCTATTCCTATAAACAAACCAAAAGCTTCAGAAAAATATGAACCGTAGCCACTTCAGCATTTTCCAGCTATGGAATTGGTGACTGGTTCTCCAGTAGATGTAATTTATTTGATTTAGTTCCTTTTTAACTTCGTTGCTTCTCTTATTTCTTAGTCATCATATACCTGGGGCTTTTGCTTTTTTTCTCAGTGCAGTGCTATGACTTAGCTATTTTATGGAGCCATTGAAGACTAAACTGGAATTCCTTCATTAATACAACAGCATCAATTTATGAACGAGTATCCAGCAGGTTTCAAAAGACTGTCTTCCTCCTTGGCCAAGGTGATGCTATTGCAAAAAGCCTCAGCAATCTTGCACGCCTGTTCATCTTCCTGTCTGACGTGCCCTTGCTGGAGTACAGCTACACGTCAAGGTTACAGCAAGCAAGAGGTAAATGTAGCCAGACAGAAGGAAAGATAAATCTTGCAGTAGGGACCAAGGTCTCTCCTACAGCTTGGAGGGCCGCACAACACGGGGATGTTCTCCCCAGAAGCTTAGCTTTTTGGAAGGGCTCCGACTCCAGCTGATCTTTGAGGTCGGCGTAACATAATTTGTATTATTTACAAACAAGATTTTAGTTGCTCAGTACCTTTGGTTAGCATGGGGCGTGCTGTCACCTGATTGCTTTCCTCTTCCTGCTGTCTGTTGTCTGCATAAGTCCTGTATTTGGAGACTAAAATACAGAGAAACCCTGCTGATTCAGTTGTTGGATCAGTCCCTCGGGCAGCAATCGCTAAGCTTACTTCCAACAACGTCTCCGATCCATTCGGCTACAGAAGATACTCCTCTTTGCAAGGACCCAGTACATTCAGAACAGCTTCAAAAGGGACAAAGAACGGTTTGCTTTTTCTATATGAGTTCAGTGCCTCAACTTGGAGACAGAATTTGCTTTCTTACATCCAAAAATTTGTTACAGTTTTGACCAGAAGCACACCAGCCTCACAGAAAATGCCAACTTCTGTCCACATCCAGTAGCAAACACAGAAGTTGCCTTGAAGTTAAATATAGCTCACACTAGCGACAAGAGGATAGGGCAGACTCTTTCTCTTTTGCGATAGCGGTCTGTAGTACAGGTAGTAAAAAGCAAAAACATTTCTGTCACAGGGATAAGTTGTCTCCAGAAGTCAACCACCACAAAGTGAACCGCAGCCAGTTGGCTGGAAGCAGCTCAGTCCAGCTTATTGGGAGTCTGTGAGCTTCTGTGCTGCACCTTGACGGCTTCCACCAAAATCCAGCTTCCGTCACAGCTGCAGAGTGTCTGCGTGAGAAGGAACATACTCTCTCCTGCAGCTCTCAGGAAAGCCTGGTGCATCTTGTGAAGCTAAGGGGCTCGCGTTAAGAAATCCCATCTCTGCTTCCAACCCAGGCACGGGCGTTGCACACCCAGTGGCAGAATCCAGTGGAGACAGCTGCCTAATGCTGGGTCTCTTGGGTCTCAGTTCTTTGTGCTGAAAGCAGAGATCTGATTTTCCTGAACCTGTGCTTGAAAACAGCACTGAAGCATGAGCAGATGTTTTGACAAGGGAGAATTTGTCCTGAGAGCCCTGAGGTAAGCAGGTAAAAAGAGGGAATGGGGCAAAACGTACAAGGAAAGACACATGGCTGGAAAAAACCTACTGTGAACTGTGATAAACACCACCTCACCTTTATTCATCCCACGTGACTGCACTTCTGCCTGGCAGAGAGACACGGCCAGGACTTCAGGCCAGTCATACCGTCCATTTCAGCTGACATATCGACGCTACTCTGGACACAGGAGTGCTCGACTCACAGGCCACTCTATTTGCCAATATTCAGTCAGCATCAAGATGGGTGTTTCAGAAAACATGGACACCTGTGGTGATGCCAGCCTGGCAAACGATGCCGGCAGGACTCGAGGGAGTCTCAGAGAGTCTCCCCTCTGCTTTCTCTGCTTTCACCAGGCTGTTTGCCCTGGAACTACTTCCAGCTTGCCTTTGTACGGGGGATGAGTTGGGCAGATGGCACATGGGGGTAAGTGGATGAAGAGATTCACATTTGTTAGGAGCAGCCTCATTACATTCCCCTGCACTGGTACTTTGCGCAAGCCGTATGCTTCTAATGTTACCTCGGGCACCATGTGGGTGGGAAGCGTTGAGGCTTCCTGCATGGAGCCGTAGCCGGAGGAGTGTGCCGAGGCGGCTCACACGCTCCCTCTGGCACTCGCCCGTGTGAGGAAGGGTCCCAGAGCGCGGTTGCAGCCGTGCAGCTGCGCTCCCTGCTGCCGCCTCCCCCAGCTCTCCACATTGTTCCACGCACAGGGGCTCCATCGGCCCCGCTCCGCTTCTGCTCCTGCGGCTTGTCCACAGCCACGTTTAGGCTCTAGCTGAGCATCAAGCCCCTAGGATTTTCAGCCATGAGAAAACCGGGTCAGCCTTTGCATTCCAAGCAGACCTGTGAATTTCTTCAAGGCTCTTTCTTCTTATTGCTTCAAGGTTGGAGAAATAACGAACTGGACCTGATGGTCCAAAGCCAGTAGCCGTAAACCCTGCGTAATCTTAAAGGAATATAGTCTCTCTATCCAGCACGCCTTCCCCAACCTCCCAGCCAAACTGCAGCAGCTTTTAGATTTGTCACCCGCACACAAATGTCCTTTTTTTCCTTTTTATCTCCTTTCAGTACTGTCATCTCGTATGATTAAATAGGAGTCAATAGTGTCACAGTATGGGATCTAGATGGCTCAGTAGCGTAGCATATGCTGATTCACCTAGGCTTGCTTTTTATCTGGCTTCTAAAGGCGGAAGCCCAGCTCATCAGCATACAGAAGTTTATTAACCGTATTCAGGAGCTGAAGTTTATATCTCACTTGGAACCACACTCTGGGAAGTGATCATGAATTTGAAAATGTTCGTATTGAGAAGATAGCCCTGTAAATCAAAACCTTTTCTGCATATTATTAGCGTGGTTAAACAAGCTTAAAGCAGGTAATGACTGAACGGAGGCAGAGCAGCATGCAGTACATCAAAAGTGACGCTGATCCAGCTGATGAGCCTGAATTATCTGTGAATGGGAATTGTGCTAAATACCTTATCACAGTAGGCACAATGTTGTGGACTCAGTGTTCCCTTTTGCCAGTGCCATTTCATAGGTGCTGTACTTGCAATACTTGACAGCATCTTCCATTATCTGGGCAGATAAGCAGGCTCCATGCTCAGCCGTAGAGCTTTGTCCACTACCTGAACTTTTCCTCTGCATCACTTCCAGAGGTGTAAGACAGTATGGGGACTCTTTTGGGGAGGGGAAGCCAAGAAGTCCTGGAGAAATGGCTCCATGCAGCCTAGGGCCTGGTTATCCTTAGGATCTACAGGAAATCCCCTCAACCCCACTGAAAAGCCTCCTCCTCTGAGATCCGGGCTGAAGTCAAGAACAAAAACCCAAGACATTTTGCAGCATTTTGCTTACTGATGGCTGCTTTTGGCAAGCAAATACCCCTGGGAGAGTGACAGATAATGCAGAACGGCAAGAGACATGATCATTGATCAACGGGACAAAAATTAATACGTTAATCAGAAGAGTCAGCCTCACATACTGAATTACATGTGACGTATATTTATGTGGAAAGTCTGTTCTTTACAAGCCCACAGGCTTAATATGCAATTGGAGCAGTGCCAAGGCAAGGGAGAGGAATATTAATTTTCTTACTACAGTCTACTTTACGGTGCATTGGTACTGCGGCTTGAACGATGAGTCCAAACTTCAGGTTTTGATTATTTTCCTTTTTAACGGGAAGAACTCCATGCTCTTGTCTTAATGGACTAATCCGTCCCATTGGACTTTATATTCTTTAAAATACATAACTGCAGCACTGGAAGAGGTTCGGTCCTTTCAGAAGAGAGACTACAAAAGATTGCCTTCATCTTCCTCACCTTCCTGTAGCGACTAATAGAAGTCAGTCGACATTGCACAGATCGATGCTGCATCTGGTGCAGTTCCCTGACTTGGTGGCGGTTGGTTCTAGGTGCATAGTGGCAATAGCAGCTCTCTACCACCTTCCCCACTCTCTCCAAATCCTTTTTTTTTTTTTCTTCTTTTTGTTAAATTTGGAGAAAAGGGAAACACAACAGAAAAGCTGAAAAAAACCTTTTAAAATATTTTCATGCATAGTTGGATTAACTTCTTTCCTTTTACATGGCACTGAAAAAAAAAGCCGTGAAGAACAGAGGTGGCCCCAGTGTCACAGAAGTAAGTTTTCACAGGAATCATAAGTCTTACCTCAATCCCCGCTGCCTGGAATACCAAACCCTCCCCTACAGCAAAAGGAGGCAAATCCAACCCTCACCTTCTTCCTCCAGTAGGGACCTCTAAAATGTATACAATAGGACCTCTAAGATGTATACACAAATACAATAGCATTGCATTTTTAAGCTTCTCTGCAAAGAAGGGAGCAAGAGTTTTTATTAACTATCCCTCTCTCCCTACTGCCCAAAGATACTGAGGATCTCCTGGAGCTGAAGCCGTCCATGAATCTTCAGCTTTAAGGAGCAGCCCCCACTCTTTTCCCTCCCTACCGCTATAATCCCCTTCAGAGCTCTAACAGCCGAGTACATTGTTTTTGCCAACTTTCCTCCTCAGTCCTCAAGTTTCTAACTGGAAATGGCAATTGTTTCTAGGGCAAGGGCAGGCTCCACAAGACGTTGAAGGAGAGAACAGAATTAATGGAAAACCTTTTAAAAGCCTCAAGACTTTGTGGCAGCATTGCTCCATGGGTTGCACAAACAGCCTGAGAAGGTGTTTGTACAAGCAGCATGGAATCTTTGTATATAGCTTTGATTCTCTTTTCCTCCTAGGTGTCCTGCTCGTGTTCTTACCCTACTCCAAAATAAGTATAACACACGGGCTCCTCACCTGCCTCTCAACGCACACAGTGCTCTGCTGCTGCACTTGTACTTAAGACCATTTCCTTTTCTGCAACAGCTGCACAGTTTCTCCTTCACATCAGTCCTTCCTCCACATCTATTTGGTAACTGCAGAGTAAGCAGATGAAATCCTGGGGGTACCCTTTTGTTTGAGTGGGGTGCTAAGTTTAGCTTCTTAAAAGCCTACCCAACATACCAAGGTGCACATTGTTGTTATTCATATTGTCAATACGCATCATAAAGTTGGGAAGACGGTGGTCAAATGCCTGTATTTTGGAAAAATCAAGGGTACTAAAATCTAAGTAGCTTACTATAAATAATTTTTTATTTCCCTTCTGTTGTTTCCAGTTCAGGCTGAAAGTGAACTATTTGGCTAATGCTGACCTCGCCAGACTCTCAGCCTTCCTTTCCTAGTGTCCTGCATGCCTTGAGTATCACTAGGCTCCACTCATCTTTGGCTTCAGTTTCTTAAGTGCACTTCCTCCATACACTTTTCTTGTTCTTTTCAAGAAAGTGGGTTCCCCTGAATCTGCTTACCACAGACTTTCTTTCGCCCAGCCCAGTAGTTAAGTCTCTATCTTATGAGCACTTTCAATTCATATCTCCATGGATGTAAGACCATGAAAATAAATCTTTTTTTGAAGGTTTCTAAGGACAACTGGTTGTACTCACTACAGTTTTCTTCTACTCCTCCAGAGCCGTGTTGGTCCCTGTTGTGTCCTGTTTTAGTGTCCTACTCACTAAGGAAAGGACAGTCTTTTAGTTCACACCTTGTAATGCAGGTCAGAGACCTGAAATTCTGGTTCCTCCTTCCCCTTCTCAGTACCTTGCATCAGTGTCCAATGTCTGTCTTAGAAGCAGCTGAATAATGATGATTGTCTTATAGGCAGGTGACTCAGGTGTCACATCCTCCCTTGTCTGACTGTGGTGAAGTTGAGCTTGAGTCTTCTCGGGTTCCTTCATACAGTTGGGACAATTATCGTTTTCATCCACTGCTTTGTTTTTTGACTCAGCCCTCCAACTAGCCATACTCAGTGAAGCTGGCTGTAAGGCCAGAGTCTCACAAACAACTACAGGGCACATTCACCTCTGCTGAGCTTTTCTTCCGTTGCCCAGCTCTTCAGAGCAGCAAGTCACACCGCTTCTTTCTGATAGTCCCCAGTAAGAAATAGTTTGGTTTGTTCAGATCTGCCTTACCTGGACAAGGGCTTTTGCATATTTGGTTTGGGTTTTTTTGGGGTTTTTTTTGTTTGTTTTTGGTTTTTTTGTTGTTGTTGTTGGTTTTTTTGTTGGTGTTTTTTTGTTGTTGTTGGGTTTTTTTCCAATTTTCTAGTTCTCTAGGAACATGAGAACATCTGAACTGGGTCAGATCAAAAGTCCACTTAGTCTAGTATCCTCTTTCCAGTAGCAACCATAATGTTGTGAATGGTCTATTCAGACCAATGGCCCATCCAGCCCAATACTCTCTCCAGCAAAGGCAATAAGAAACATTATTTAGCAAGAGCCTGTGAGCCTGGCCATTTTCAATGATCCATTCTCCTTGTATTTCCTCAGCAGTCACTCTTTTTTAATAGCAGTGTTGAAGAGCCATCCCTGTTTATTTCCTTTAGCATCTCTTCATGGTCCATGAGTTGATCTTTGAGCCTACTGACACAGTGTGCCTCCAACAGTTGTTGCCTGCGGTCAGTTTCAGAGGTTCTCTATGAGCAACCTCCACCACCTCCAAACTGAAGCCCCAGCCTCTGTTAGTGTCTTCTTACAAAGGCAGGTGCTTATTCCCTTCATTTTTGCTAAACCTTCTCCAACTCTACTGTGCCCTTTCTTGAGATGCAGCAAACAGGACTGTACACTACTTAAGATGGTTGTAGTTGTGCGAAGTCTTTATTACGGCTGAAAGTATACCTTCTGCCTTGTTCCTTCATGATGATTCCCCATGTTTTGTTGGCTAAATGTGCAGCAGCCAGTGAAAGCCAGCTTCAGAGAGCTGTCGGTGATGACTCCAAGATCCTTCTCGAGTTGTAACGGCAGGTTCCAGGTTCAGCATCATGTACGTGTGTATTAAATTATTTTCACCCTAGATTCTTAATATACATTTATCTACCCTGAGGCTCATCTGTCCCTACTCCCATCCCACACACACAGTTTTACAAGGTCCTCACCATCAGACTGGCATTTTGCTGACAGAAAAGTTCTCTTTGTCTCCATGATTTTGGAGGTTTCATTGTTCCTTTCCCTGGGAACTGATGAAGACATTGAAAAAAATTGATCGAGCACTGGATCTTAGGTGAGCCCTTTGGTAGTCCATCCTAAGAGGTCACCATTAAGCTAACACTTTGCTTTCTATCCTTTAAATCCACAAAAGGAGCTTTCCTTCAAGGTGGCTCATCGTCTTCAAACAGCTTCAATGTGGAACCTTGTAAAAGACTTTTTCAAAATCTAAGTTTATGTGGCTTACTGGATCTCCTTCATCCACATACTTACTGACACCCCCACAGAGGTCCAGCACGCTGGAGCAGAGGTTTCCCATTACAGAAGCCATGCTGGCTCTTTCCCAGCTGGTTGTGTTCATCCAGTGCTCTGAGATCTTATTTTCTAAGACAGAGTCCCACTTAGCAGGGGTGGGAGGGAGGCTCACAAGTCTGTGATTCCCAGAACTTTCTCTGGGCTGTATTTGTAGATGGGACTTCCCTGGCAGACCGCGTGTGTGCCGGTGCAGTGTTGCAGCATTGCTGGCCAAGGTGTGGGATATGTTGCACAGTCACATTCTCACCGGAATCCCAATGGATCGTATTCAGTGCAAGAGGACACTGATACAAGCTGGAAGACAAATCTCATCAGAGAAAATAGATCTTTCCTTCCACTGGGATGCTTGTCTTCCTGGAGAAATTGCTGAAAAGCCTGACCAGACCAAAGGTGCACAGAGGGCTGGTGAGAGAGCATCTGTATCCATGCTGCAATTAACAAACTGTTATCCAATTTATCATATTATAGATATGTATCCCAATCCACAGCAGAACAGCATGTTTAAACCACCTCATACAAACACAAAGAGCAAATAAACCAAACAACACATTTGGCAGGTTAAGCAGCATTGCATCAAAGCTCTCTAAAGGCATGATATAACATTTAACTTAAGAATGACGTGATGTGAGCTGTCTGTTTTAATTTCTGAGCAAGTTGGAATTCTAACTATTCAGGCAATCTATCAGAGCCTTGATCGAGCCCTGCTTGAGCCTCACATTTGGCACCAATTAATCTGTCATGGCTTGGGCCAGACTGGCCACTGAAACAAACAACAGATTCTCTCTGACCTCTCTCCCTTCAGAGAAGGCAGAGCATCTCCCTTAAGGGAGAGGAGGAATGGAGAGAAAAAGACTAATGAGTTTAAAAGAAACTAAAATACTTTAATGAATTATTAATAAAATAATAAAAAGAAAATAATGAAATACATACAATATATTAAAAACCATATCAAGCTCCCAGGATGACGATCACGTCACCATCAGGCACTGGGGAAGTCCCAGACTGGACTCAGCGATGGACAGGAACTGGATTCTGGATCTGAATTCAGGAATGCATGGATCAGGATCAAAGGCAGACAAACAGACAGAGTCCTCCTTGGATGCCAGACACTGAAGAAAGAGGGATGACCCTTTGATCCCTCAGCTTTTATGCTGAGCATGGGGCAGGTGGGATGGAATACCCTGTTGGTCAGTTTTGGGTCACTTGTCCTGTCTGCTCCTCCCTGCAGGTGGGAACCCTCTACCGGTCTTCCACTTTCAACCCTCCAATAGGGCAAATAATGAAGTTATCTGACCTCGGTTGTTATAGCAATATGTACAAGCAAGAGCCTCTCTGCGTACCATTCCTTGGCATAAATTAGAAACAACCAGGTCCTATCAGTGTATGGAAGCGGACAGCGTCTGAAAAATACGCTGCTCATTTCAGAGAGTTCAGATAGTTTGAAGAGGCTTAACTGAAAAGTAAAGTTATTGAACAGAAATTTGGTTCTGTTTTACCTCAAACCAGGCCAGAAGGATGCATGATGGTGATTCTCTCCACTGTTCAGCGTTCCTAATGCGCACTGCTCAACAGCACGTGTGGTCTGCCCCAGAGGAGGCTGCATTTCACTGACACAGTACACACAAAGTGCCGTTTGACTGATCTTTTATTAAATGCTCTTCCCGTGACCATTGTTCTTGATGTACTGCCACTGCAGAGCAATCTTTCCAGGAATTTATTTTTTTAAATGCAACTGGAGCTTTTATGGTAGTTATCCTGGCAACGAAAACAAGAAATAATGGTAAATGGGCTTTACAGTCAGACTGTGCAATGAAAAGATGTTCTTGCACTTTTAAAGTGTTTTAATGGTGTGGACCTTTTTTTTCCTTGCTTGAAAGGACTCTGATTTCTCACCTGATAGAAAAGCAATGTTTGATCCTCCCTGTGCATTCATCACCATGGTACCAAAATGCCTCACAGAGAAATAAGGCAGACACTTGGCAGTCTTTTCCTTGAGACTTCCAATAGGAGAAGTGGTCCACGCAGGATTCTGATAGCCTGCTCATGTCAACTTATTATTTTTATTACATTGGCACATGTACATCAATGAAATGAATGCAAGGATTTGTGAGCTGCCTGGATGCCATTGTGACAGATGGCTGGGAGTAGGGAAACAGCCCAGAAAGCATTTCTGCATGTGGTAGTGCTGCTAGTTGAAGGCAACATTGATAACCTCAAAGTGCTTGTTCACCCTGAGAACACTTCTGGATGTTTTAGAGGATGGTCCTGTCATTGATGATGTGGCCAATTTGGTGAAATACTATATTTTCATGAAGTTCAGAGATATGTTTCAAGTGTCTTGGGCTGAGCTTGTTACACAATGGAGAAATTAGCACAGCTATATTTGCAGTTTCCATGAGAGGCTACTCTCTGCCCATCATCATCAAGGGAGCAAGTTCCTTTGGACTGACAAACAGGACAGACTCTTCCAGCAATATCTGAAAGTCCATATTTACATTCATGGAAGTCAATAACAAAAGGTCAGAAATGTAACCTCCAACAATGGATAGGAACAGTTTTAAATCAAAATTAACTTTTCTAGTTCTCTTTCTCCTTTACCACCCCTCCCCACCACACTTCTTCTTTCCTCCCCTGCGTGCCAGTTTTTCCAGCGGCTTCTGGGGTGCTGTGGAATCGGTACACAGAATTTAAGTAGCTCTTCCCATTCTGCTAATTCCAGATGACTGCAGATACATGTAACAACAGCGCTCATGCCATTTCGTGACCAATGAGAGGAAGCTGTAATGCATTTTCTGAAAGAAGAACACTTATTTGCCGCTTTGAGCTCATCTGGCTGAAGATAGACCTCGAGCTTATAAGTATTTCTGTTTACCCTTGTCCTGCCCTTTTCATCCTATAACAATTTCTTTCCTTCCAGGAGCCACAGTGTGGATAAAGTGCCACAAGATTAAGCCTAATGATAGTTCAATTTCCAGGAGATGGAAACAGTTCAGTTTCTAGCAGAGGGTGGGTACGCAGCTCTGGTGGCAGCAACAATTAGTCAGAGGAGAAATACGCATTTATTCATCTACAAGATACCTTTTTTTAGCTAGTCAACATCAACACAGATGTAAGGGAGCAAATACCTGTGGAGAAAGAAAATATCTGGCATGAAATTTAGCCTTTGATATAAATACCAAATACATCAAATGTTTGGACAACAGATTATACTCATTAAGATAGTAGAAAACCCTTTTACCTGATCCACTATGAAACATGAGCAAGAGAAGGATTAGAAAAAAAGAAGTGTCACCTTAAATTTTCAGAGGATTCTTTAAAACCTTGGCACCATGTCAGGCAGCATGTGGTATACATTACAGATAGCTCAGTTGCACCTCACAAACATATCTTAAAGGTTTGATTTTTCCATATACCATTTAGCAACAGCTGGCATGCTTTTTTTTTGTTTTTTACTCCCTTACTGATACAAAGTTCTCGAGTGGGATGGCAGTGCACTCACCTCCTTCTAAGCAGTTAAGCACCAAATTCTGCTCTTTTTCCCATTTTGAAGAGCTAGATGTGAGCCACAGTTGAAAGCTGAGAGAATTGATTTCTGCATTTAATGCGGAGCTGGGTTATGGTGAAATCCAGGGCTGTCCTGTGCAGAGATGAACATCAATGATATCTCTTCATGAAACGATGTCTCCGCTTTTATGAAAGGAAAGAAAACTCCAGAGCCACAGACACAAAAGTCACTCTGGATCTCAGGACAGTGATAATCAGGCATTTCCATTTGCCCAGTGTCCATCAACAAGTAGGGTGACCCTGGAGCTGGGCAGAAGAACAGTTGGAAAGCAGACAGGTTTCATAGAATCATAGAATGGTTTGGGTTGGAAAGGACATTAGAGATCATATACGTCCAACCCCCATGCCGTGGGCAGGGACACCTCTCACTAGACCAGGCTGCTCAAAGTCCCATCCAGCCTGGCCTTGAACACTTCCAGGGATGGGGCATCCACAGCTTCTCTGGGAAACCTGTTCCAGTGCCTCACCACCCTCACAGTAAAGAATTTCTTCCTGATATCTAATCTAAATCTCCCCTCTTTCAGTTTAAAACCATTACTGCTTGTTTTATCCCTCCACTCCCCGATGAAGAGTCCCTCCCCATCTTTCCTGTAGGCCCCCTTCAGGTACTGGAAGGTGGCTATAAGGTCTCCCTGGAGCCTTCTCTTCTCCAGGCTGAACAACCCCAACTCTCTCAGCCTGTCCTCATAGGAGAGGCACTCCAGCCCTCTGATCATCCTCGTGGCCCTCCTCTGGACTCACTCCAACAGGTCCATGTCCTTCTTGTGCTGAGGACTCCAGAGCTGGACGCAGTACTCCAGGTGGGGTCTCACCAGAGCAGAGCAGAGGGGCAGAATCACCTCCCTTGACCTGCTGGCCATGCTTCTTTTGATGCAACCCAGGATATGGTTGGCGCTCTGGGTTGCAAGCATGCATTGCCGGCTCACGTTGAGCTTCTCGTCCACCAACACCCCCAAGTCCTTCTCCTGAGGGCTGCTCTCAATCCATTCTCCACCCAGCCTGTATTTGTGCTTGGGATTGCCCCGACCCATGTTTCTAGAAGAATTCCTGTACAAATTCTAATGAAATCATGTAATCTGCAGAAAAGATTTCTATCTAAAAGAATCTGCAAACCTGATGAAAACACACGTCTGTTTCTGAGCAGATCTAGCTGGACTGGTTTATGGTCTAATGCCTCATAACAGTCTCCACTCCCTGCAAATATCTTGTATGTATCAGCATATCTCCTCCTATTATTAATTTGTCAGTAATTATATTGGCTTTTTTTACCCCAGTGGGCGCTGTGCAAATGAGGGAAATCAGACTGAATATCAGGACTTTCCCAGCTTTAGCTGAGAAAAAAAATTACAGGGCAAAAGTGAAGATGGTTAAGTCAGCTTCAGTGGGGACATGCAAGCTGGGCACTTTCGTGAACGCAATGCCACTTCAGGTACAGAAATTGTAAAAAAAGGCACTCCAGATCCTGAGGAGGAGTCACCGAGTAGATTAACGCATCCGAAACATTAGTGAATGAAGCTGACACTTAAAGAGGATGGGATGGGGAGAAGGGAACCTACTTCGACACCCAAGCTAGGTTCATTTTGACAGGTGCCAATCTGGTGAGTAGTAGACACTATCATAAGTATATTTCTAAGGAAGAATTTTAAAAGGTCGATAAAAATCACAGCAACACAAGCTTCCTGGTTACTTAGAAACACAGCTCGGTGATTCAGAGCCATTTCTCAAACGTATCTTTGATTGATATCGTCCCTCCAATGCAGGTAATAGAAGACTGATTCACTCTATCTGACACAAACTATCAGGTCTGTTCTTTCCCCTGTTCCTCCCCATCTCCTTCATTTCCTTCTCTGAATCAATGTATTTGTGAATCTTGGACTGGATCCCAGCCAGGAATATCTGAAAACGCAGTCTCATATTGCCCAAATCTATAAAGAGGAAACTATTCAGACAACTGATGCACCTTAAGGGCAGAACATTAAATTGATCCTTTGGCAAGGAACACCATGTGTAACTTTACACAGCAATTCCCATAAATACTAATAAGATTAGCAGCCAAAGCACAGATTACCTAGAGCTGTGCCTTCATTTTAGGAGTAGCTATGAGGATAACGGTTTGTACTGTGCGCAAGCACTTGCACTGTCTATATGCTTCCCCCTCCCAAATCTGTACCTTAAGATGAGCTCATGACAATGCATCACCAGGTATATTTGAGGTGATGAGCATGGCAAATCATCCAGTGGAAACAGCACTATTCGATAATCAAAAGGCAATGGCTCAGATCTTCTGCTGCCCTAAGCAAGTGGAAGGGAGGTAGGTAGCTGTAGCTTCCTACAGCTCCCATTAGTTTTTTCTAAATGTTAGGAGACCTGAAGGTAAGTTGTGTGAGGTCTTTCTGGGGCAGCCTGAACCTTGGTTCCCTTTCTCACATTGCACCAAGGAAAACTTGCATTTTTGCTTTAACTCTTTCCTAACTGAGGGTCTGACGTGAAGTTCACAGAAATCAATAGCAAATTTCCCCATGATTTCAGAAGAATCTGTATTAGATCTCTGTTCTTTGCTAGGGACTCTCAGGTTGCACTGATACCCACTTCATTAAGAAAAATACTTTTCTAATCTCTCAATAACTGTGTGGCATTCTAAAGAAAGTCCAAAAACAATGTTAACTGCTTCTCTCAGCAGTTACATCCAAGCCAGTATATGATGGCATAGCTCCAGTGAAATTGCTAACATTCAGTGTCTTTTTGACTTTTGTGGGCTTTGGGTACCTCTTCAGAGATTCACGAGGCCTGACTTGAAAGGGGAGCTAAATAGATTTCCTCAGTTCATGTACATCTCTCTAGGAATGCATAAACTACAAGAGGTGTAGAGATACGGATCAACTTCAGCATTGCAACTGAAGTTCTCACGATCAGGAAGTCTTGCTGGCAGATTAGAAAATCTTAGGATATAGTCTTTCAGTTTCGAGTAGGTTGGTGATATCTGCATTCTCAAATTCCTGCTTGCGTTTGAAATCAGAAATAACGTTACTCTTAAATTCCACCCTCAGAGGGCTACAAGATTTCACCATATGTAGAGCATGAAGGATGCGGATGCCTTTCTTATTCAAACTGATTCATCTTTCCCTAACACAAAGCTCTGAAGGAGTTAAAATCTCAGTCTAGTAAAGACTGAGGTCTTGCCAATCTTTTTTTTTTTTTTTTTTTTTTTTTTGTAAGGTGCCAGACATAAAAATAAAGGATATATATCAGCACACTTCCTTAGAAGCTGAGCTTCCTGATTAAGAATAAATGCAGGATATACAGTGTATTTCATGCTGAAAAGCATTCCCTGATAAAATTTCATGAATACAATTAGCCATTAGCAACATCTTTACACACAGAGAGGACTCAGATCGGGAAATAATAGAAACAGGCGCATACTGCTGAAATGTGGGGAGGGAGAAAACCACAAAACAAGAGCCAGCTGTTGAGTAAGTATTGTCCTGATGCTGCTCCATTCTGTCTGTAGTCAGGCTGAGAGTGAATGAGCGATCATGTTGTAAAATGCCCAGCAGGAACAACGATGCAGAGGTTCTGTGCTCGTTATTACTGTGCAGTGGTGATGTTTACTCCTGGAATGCTGCATTCCACCAGTTTAACTAATCCAGGATATCTATACGTCTTGCTTTTTAGGAGTGCCTCAAACATCCATGAATGAGAGTGATTTCAGTGACAGGAAAACCTTTTTTTTTTTTTTATGTTCATGTGATGCAAATACCAGTGACAAGCCTGAGCACTCCAGGGGGAAACTTATCACAGAATCACAGAATGCTAGGGGTTGGAAGGGACCTCTGGAGACCATCTAGTCCACTACCACCACCACCACACACACCCCCCCGCCCCCCGCCAAAGCAGGGTCACCTAGAGCAGGTTGCACAGGAACGCGTCCAGGCAGGTTTTGAATATCTCCAGAGAAGGAGACTCCACAGCCTCTCTGGGCAGCCTGTTCCAGTGCTCTGCCACCCTCAAAGTAAAGAAGTTTTGCCTCATGTTGAGATGGAATTTCCTGTGTCCAGTTTGTGTCTGTTGCCCCTTGTCCTGTCGCTGGGCACCACTGAAGAGTGTCTGGCCCCATCCTCTTGACACCCGCCCTTTTTTATAAGCATTGATAAGATCCCCTCTCTGTCTTCTCCAGGCTAAACAGACCCAGGTCTCTCAGCCTTTCCTCATAAGAGAGGTGCTCCATTCCTTTGATCATCTTTGTAGCCCTTTATTCTGAAGGTTTCCCATATTTGGTGCTGCTTGGGTCCATCTCAGTGAACAGGCTGTTTGTTTCTTTTGTGATTTCGTTTCCCTTGCAACGTTTTCCTTGTTGGGCGTAGGAAAGACTCCTATTGGATTGGCAAGTGCAGCATTTGCACGTGTGCCTGGTTCTGAGCTTCCCTCACCTGTTGCCTGTAGCACAATAGGAAACGTCTGCTCTCTTTGCAGAATCTTTGCATCTACGGTGTATAGAAAACCTGGCTGATACCAGGTTTAAGACGTAGGTGTAGGCAATCGAGCATGCTTCAGCTTTCTTCAGTGCTTGGGGTTAACTTGGGGTTAGCTGAATCTGGTGCTTTGAGGGAAGTCTTCTCTATGTGCTTTCTAATTTCTATTGAGTGAATTGCAATGTTTTCCATTTTAATGTGTAATACAGCTAAACATTGTATCTTCCAACTAAAGGCTTTTCTGTTTTTTCCAGGTTTTTCTGACACACAGGTGAGGAGCCAGATTCTATGATGTTAGGGCTAAAATGAGTAGAAACACTTTGGGTTTGTCTCTCTCATGGCTGGATTTGTGAGGTAGCATCATAGCTTGGACTGAGTACTGTAAAAGGAAAGATACGAAGACTGATGCCCAGAAGCTGATGTGAAGTACCCAATCTGCTTATTTCAGTTTCAAAGGGGATAGTTTCAGAAGTCTTTCTGAAGTGCAAATAAAGACCAGTCTTCACAGATCTACAACCCTCCCTGCCCTAAACTCCAAAGAAACATCTCCCCACATACTTATGATTTCATTTTTTAATTGGGAGTTGATTTTATTGTCCATGTTTTAGTGCTACAGCTGGTTCTTATGGCTGATGAATTTTTTTTCTTCTCCCACTGAGTCTAACTTCCTCAAAACTGAAACAAATCGTTTAGTTCTCTCTATGATCGTGCTGCAATGATGTTGTCATATTTATTTTAATCTTCTCTTGAACAAAACATATTAAATAGTGAATATTGTAAGATTAATTAATTTATACTTAATTGGCAATCCGAAACCTACCAACATTTTGTTACTGTTCATCGGAATGACTTTAAGGTGTGCGTGTATTCTGCCTAAATGCTGGGGCCAGTAAACCAGAAACAGGGTAAAGCTCTAGAAAAAGAAAGGGGCCCAAGGAGGAAAGTAAAACCTCTAGGTAGAACCCACTTGAGATCCAGCCACGTTCCTATGGTGAGGCAAGGCTGGGAAGTTCATTCTCCGGAAATAAATTGCAGTGTTTAGTTCTGAAGAAATCTCTGGTGGAAAGATCAGCTGAACAGCCAACAGTAAAGGTTGGGGAGAGTTTGTGGCTTGTACCGAGAAGGAAAAAAAACCATGTTGCTGAGCAGGACTGTAAGGTAACCATATATTCTCAATGTGTAATTTCTTTCTGTTTTCCTTGGTGAATGGGAAAACCCCAAACCTTACCTTTGTTTTCATAACTTAGTTACGCTCAAGAGAAAGTAATTATGCCAGCTGAGCTAGGAAAGATGTATACGGGCTACTAGCCATGCCAATATGCTCAAGAAAAAACATCAAACAAGATACAAATTCTTCTGTGGAAAACCTCTGTTTCTGAACTGTGCTTGAGCTCTTTGTGCCAGAATTGCCCCTTACTCACTTTTCTGACTCCTCACCAGAGCTGGATGCTGTGCTTCCATGCCAGTTCCTACTCGGTACACAAATCTTTGGCCACTGGGCTTTCATTCTGATGCTCTCTCCTGAAAAGTAAATGCAGAGCTCAAGGCCACTGTGTAAAGCAATCATGCTTGCATCTTCTAGTTTAAATGTTCAAGTCATTCTATAAACATTCAAGGCACAGAAATTGCCTCCCTCCCACTCCCCACAGAGATCAATGCATACCAGACGGGAGAAAAATACTGTTTTTCTAAAATTTAGGATTAAAACTGAAGTTTACTTCAATGTCTTAGTTGTCCTGGACTAGGACCACCAGATCCCTCCTTGGTTTATTTAATTGACCCTAACATAAGTTCTTTTTAAGGATTTCTGAGCTATATATATCATAGAATCACAGAATGGTTTGGGTTGGAAGGGACCTTAAAGATCATCTAGTTCCAGCCCCCCTGCCCTGGGCAGGGACACCTCCCACTAGACCAGGCTGCTCAAAGCCCCATCCAGCCTGGCCTTGAACACTTCCAGGGATGGGGCTTCCACCACCTCTCTGGGCAACCTGTGCCAGTGCCTCACCACCCTCACAGTAAAGAATTTCTTCCTGATATCTAATGTAAATCTCCCCTCTTTCAGTTTAAAACCATTACTGCTCGTGCTGTCTCTACAGTCCCTGATAAAGAGTCTCTGCCTGTCTTTCCTGTAGGTCCCCTTTAGGTACTGGAAGGCTGCTATAAGGTCTCCCTGGAGTCTTCAATGTGTGTATATATAAAATGTACGTAATATATAATATAGTACATATACATTCCTAAAAAGAGAGGGGGTTAAAGTATCTGATTTAAGCTGGCCTAAAGGAAGGCCATTGTGCTACCTATAGATTAAATGATACTATATACATATATATATATATATATATTTAATGTTTTACTATATGACCCCAAGGCTCAGACCCTTATTGACAGACTTTTATTGACAGACTGATTCTTTATCAACTTGCTTCAGCAAGGACCTTTTGCTTTAGTTTACTCAAAATCTGAAAACAACATCAGGGCTTAGAGAAATCTGAAATTCATCATTTACAGCTCCTCAAGTGTGAATTTAATATGAGACTAAAGCTGACAGTATTATTGCTGCCAGGGTGCATGGCTCTGAAACCATTCAGCAGGGCCAGAATGAATTAGGTTTCTATCTGAAAAGGATGTCTATTGACAAAAATGCTTCAGCCCTTTTCTCAAGGGAAAATCAAAACCATTCTTTTCCAGCATTCACATACAGAGCTTTGGAAAGCATTTATTTTACAAACAAAACCAGACATATTGCTTCCTCTCTGTGCTGCACTCATCATCCCAATATTCTAATAGATTTAACAAGAGGCAGTAATAAAAAACATGGTTTGAGCTGAGAAAATGATTTATAATGGATAACTTACAAACCAGATTAATTTAGTCTCACCCCTTAAAGCAACTAGTTCCCTGTGGTGGTATTTCACCTTACTTTGTAAGCCAACGCTGCTGTTAGAATTGCTAACAACGAACAAGCTATGGCTATGAGTGACCAGCTCCATCAGAGTCAAATTTAGATGGAATTATTCATCACACTGCTTCCTCCTTCTTCCTGTTGCTATTGGAGTAGTTGCCTTAAAGTACTTGAGATTTTATTATCTGAACTATGGGATCAGTTATAATTCATGTGAAATTGTTTGTTTCCTGGCAGGATGATGCCACGTCTGGGGATGTGGGTAAACCGATTGTGATGACCATGTTTCTCCCTTTGGGTGAGGAAAAGTTGGAAGAAAAGCTGAGGAAGCCATATAGCAGTAAATTGCAGCAATTTAAGGCTAGGTAGCAGAGAGAGTTACTGAGCTTAAACTAATAATATTGATTTTAATTTCTGTAACACACAGCCCCTCTCTAAAGCATTGTTCTGAGAAAAAAATATTAGGCATCTGTCCCTATAGCTGGGCTTAGCAGAATTAGATGTGCTACTCAGACTGAATTAAGCAGGATGACATATAGCAAATAAATAGCAATAATTATATGGTTTACTAATTTTCATCATCATTACAGTTATTCTTGTAATCTTATACATACTGAAATTGCAGAGATTTGGCAGAGGCCCTAATATTGTCTTCTAAGTTTTTAGAAGCTACTCTTGCATGTCTCAGAGAGCAGATTTGCATAGTTCCTGTCCATATTTTTGTTACTAAAAGTCTTTTTATGCATTTTAAAGAAACTGGATGAAAAAAGAGTAAAGTAAAAAAGGACCCAAACCCATGCACCAACATATGTTCGGGGACACCCAGCTGGAAAGCAGTTCTGCAGAAAAGGAGCCGGGGGTGCTGGCGGGCACCAGGTTGAACGCGAGCCAGCAATGTGCCCTTGCCACAAAAGCGGCTAACTGTATCCCAGGCTGCGTTAGGCAAAGCATCGCCAGCAGGTCAAGAACAAGTCCCCTCTACTCAGCACTGACGAGGTGACACCTCGCGTGCCGTGTCCAGGTCTGGGCTCCTCAGTACATAGGCATACTGGAGAGAATCCAATGAAGGGCCACAAATATGATGAAGGGACTGGACCATCTCTCCTGTGAGGAAAAGCTGAGAGAGATGGGACTATTCGGCCTGGAAAAGAGAAGGCTCAGGGGGGATTTTATTAATATAAGAGAACCTGAAGAGAAGACACAAAGAGGATGGAGCCAGGCTCTCTCTTCAGTGGTGCCTAGTGACGGGACCAAAGGCAACAGGCACAAATTGAAACACAGGATATTCCTTCTGAACATCAGGAAACACTTTCTCTGTGAGGGTGACTGAGCACTGGCACAGGCTGCCCAGAGAGACTGTGGAGTCTCCATCCTTGGAAATATTCAAAAGCCATCTGGACACAATACTGGGCAGCTGGCTTTAGGTGGCCCTGCTTGAGCAGGGGGGTTGGATGAAATGACCTCCAGAGGTCCTTTCCCACCTCAGCCATTCTGTGATTCTGTGAGGATCACAGGCCAGACTGACCTAGTTAGAATGCCAAGACAGCCCCATCTCATTTGAGCAGGTGACTTCTGCCTGAGGGCCCATGGATGGAGGAAGAATGGGAGGGAGGAGGAGATCTAGGACTGCATGTATGTCTACGTGTTTGAGCACTAAATGGTCTGGCTCTAGGAGTCAGAATGAGAAGAGAAGGATCCTGGGAAAGATCATGATAACTGCCAGCAGCTCTAAAGACCAGATAAAAAGAACTGGGTAGAGTCTGCCCACAAGGCCTATTGCTAAACCGGATTCTCTCATGCGGGTGGTTCAGTGAGATCAGACACCACTTCTCTATACCTTCCCAAACAGCACTATCTTGATGTTTGAGTGATCTCCTGGGGCTCACTGCCTTTATACTTGCCGTTTCTTCACGATGTTGATTATGGTAGAGTAATAAAAGGACCAGCAAGTGCCAGAGAAAGGAAAGACTTGTGGGTCATGCTGTAGAAGCAGTACTTGAAGGGAAAGGTGACAGCAGATAGTAGACCTTGAAGACATGATGAGGGAGATACAAGATTTTCTTTTGATTAAAAAAAAAAAAAGAGCCTTGCACTAGTTATACTCAGGATAAAAAAACAAATCCAGTTCCAGGACCCTTCAAGGCAGCTGTTTCATGCTGACCTGAAACCATATTTAACAACACCGTATTTCAAAGGGTCAGTGATATAGGGGTTTCATAAAAAAGGTTCTGCAAACCCATGAGAAGACCTGTTTCAGTGAGATGATTAAGAGGATTAAAGTGAGAGGATAAAAATGAAGCTTTTAAATTTTGTCAGGAATATGAAAAGACATTTTACTGCAGACTTCCACTGCTTTGCACCTTATTCTGCTCGTTAGGCTTAGATGTCTGGTAAAAACATTTGATTTTCATTTCCATACTAATTTCCAGTGTTACTCCAATTGGGAGAGAACTTCCCTGGTGGAAGAGTTATGAGTATAGAGCAGGCTTACCTTAGTCATTGCTGCCTGTGTAAAACTGTCATGTCATAATGGTAGCTTTTACATCCAATTCTCTTTATATAAATGTACCAAATGGGATGAACTCATCCTTGAACTTTGACATACCAAGATCTGTATTTCAATTAGGATGTAATTTGACAATACAACATTCTTCTAGCACTAATAAATGTTGTACCTTTGGTGTAACATGAGATGATATTGCCAGTCACAACATGAAGGTTCTGCAAGTCTTTCTCTAATTGGCAGAACAGAAAACATGCCAGGTTTTGCAGCCCATGAATTTTGGGAGAGAAGTGAAGAGAACTGGAGAAGGCCTATGATCTGCCTTTGGCAATTATAAGATTAAATGAAGACACATGTCTTAGTTCTATATAGATTTTATCAGTGTACAGAATAGCCCAGCAGACTGCATTTCCCACATTTTCACCAATCTTGCACATCTTTTTGCAATTAACACATGGTTCAAAGACTGGAATGAAAAATCAGTGATACTTTATGTTTATGTCATCTGGCATTCCTCCATCATTTCTCACTGAATTATTCCATGTTGTCTGGGAACAGCATTTGACAACAGCAGTCCTCGAAAGGTTAGTGCTGCAGGAGCTGTGTAAAGCAGATTCTGAGAACTCTTACATGGGTAGTCCTGGTTTAGTCAGATGACGATTAACAAGGAGAGCTGATCCAAAACAATTACAATAATGTAATGTCTTTTTAATGATTTCAGGCCACTGGGCTGAAATACATGATGTTGTGAAACTCAGTGGTGTAATGCCTAAGAGTTGGGTGGCCATCCAACAACGCAGGATCCACAGCACTCCAAGCAGCCGTGTTCCACGTGTGGAGGAAAAGCGCTTTTGCCTATAAGGGACCCTTCCACAGAACTGTGGTGTCTAAGGGCATGGGAACAACAAAAACTGCATTTTTTTCTTAAGGTCAGTCACATATAGATTTTCAGTGTATATTAGCTTTAGAGAAATTCAATCCTGATACCGAATCTTGATTATTATAATTTTTTCCTAATAAGCTTAGCTTTCTTATCAATTATAGAGGTCCAGGTTCTGATATTCCAATGCTGTTGAGTCATATTTTTTCTGTTAGTATTTCCAAACAAAAACATGAAAATGAAACCAAAGAGGACCATTCTTAGAGAAGAAGCTACTCATCGGAATAGTGGAAAAATTTGACTTCTCAAAAAGAAATAAAGATTATTTATGCATTATTGAATGTTGTTATTATTATAACACTGTATTCTTACGAGCAGGAAGGAATTTCTGGAATGTAAAAGTTTGATATTACAATGGTGGTTTGTTAGTACTTAAGCTAAAAGCTATGGCAAACATAAACAGACCCAGTCCTACATCTGCCACATATAGTCATAATTCAAAGTTTATGAAAGTGCATTGATTGATATCAGCCTCCGGCAAAGCATTACTGATGTGAATGGCTACCTCACATAGATTGGCACAGGAGCAAAACACTTGGAGCAACACGGAAGCAAAAGGCTTGTCTCCAAGTCCGTTGTACAGGTCTGCTGAAATTACTGTCAAGAAATGATAATATGCAGCAGCGCAGTCACTCTTTTGTACACCAGCTTAGCATTACAAGACAGTATATTTCCAGGGCATGTACAGAAGTATTTGTGCAATTGTGTGACAAATTGGTTACATTTAATTTAGTTGCACAATGAAGCCGAGATAGAATAAACGCAAAGAGAAATATTAACACCCTCATAGGTGTGGCGAGCAAAAACCATGGATATGTCTACACTGCAAGATATCGGCACTTTCTGGCTGATGGAAGGCTTCTAACCAGCTAGACCACATTGTCATATGTGGTAAGTAATGGTCACATCACCTTACACAGCCTGGTGCTGACAATGTGGTGTGGATATACAAAGGGAACTTCGCAGAAGCAGCCTGATTCCGTATCAGGATGCGCCATGGGTGATCCCTTTCCCCTCTTACACATCTGTTTTCCTTTGCAAAGACCCAGGAGTGCAGGCAGGAAGGCAGATGCAGCAGACACCAGCAACCCCCTTGATCTGAACAAGCACTAGACCAAGACCATGAGGCACGCTGCAGAGTGCGTTTGCCCCCTTAGGCACAGAAACAACCACTGTGTTTGTCAGTGGCCATGTCTGGGATTTGTGGGGCAGGACTCAGATGCCTCATCAATATAACAGCAAGGCTGTTATAGAAAATAATATGTAATGCATTATTAGACATTGTCTTTAGACAAATCCAACAGTAGACTTATTTTCGCACTACTTGATACTTTACTTTTGTATCAATTTGCAGGAACAGAAACAGCCATAAAGGGTCACACCAAAGGTCCATCTAGCCCAGTAGCCTCTCTGCTAATGATCAAATGCAGGTGCTTTGTGAAGGGTATAAGCACTGGAGAAGCTTATATGATAATTCTTAGTATTACTTTTAGCCTCTAACCATTTGAGAATGAGGAACTCCTAAAGCCAAATATGTCTCCCGTGTATTTAGTTATCCTCATGGGATTTCTTTTCCAGGAAATAGACTCATCTCCTCTTAAACCAGTGTAAAAACTTTAGCATCTGCAAAATCCTGCAGGAAGGCGCTCCACAGCCAGTGTAAATACTTGGTGTGAAGAACCACTGCCTTTTGTTTGCTCTGAAACTGTTACCCACTACTTTCATTTGATATTCCCTAATTTCTACCATGGAAAAGACAATGAACAATTGATCCTCCTTGCTGCTCGTGACTCCATTAGATGAGCTGCTCTAGTCAGCAGGTGAACCACTCACACCTCAATTTGTGAGACACAGGAGTAAGAAATTCAAAGAATGAGGTTGGGACAATTAGGGACAATTTTAGTTGATACTATGACATTGCCATCAGGTGTGCACTAACATTTCTTGAAAGGCTGAACAAACACCATGCAAAGGATGTTCTCTCCTTGCCAGTCTGGGGTAAGTAACAGTAACTCCAGCACCTCTGCCTGGGGTAAGTCATGCCTCTGTTACTTACTGTGTATGATAAGGTTTAAATGACTTCAGTGAAAGTATCAGGCAGCAGGTTTAAAATTAAACAAAAGGACATGTTTTTTCACACGTGACTGTACTATAGATTGCAATAACTCTGTGTGTTGTCAGGTCAGAACTACAAGCAGGTCAATGAGAGCCTTGGAAAACCCATAAATGCATTAGAAGCTATCAGCTCTAGTTGTAACCTCCAGCCTGAGAAACCCTTAAACAGCTGACAGAAATTGGGAAACTGCAACAGAGGCATATACAGAGACTATGCATTAGTTCATATGTACCTTTTTTCTTATGGTTAAAATCAGAGAATTAAGCTAAATGAACCTTTAAGAGGGTTTGAGATGTATTTGCACAGATCCCTGAGTACCAAAACAGCCAGTTAAAATGGATGTTAAGAGAGGTTACAATACTCAGCTTCTTACCTGTGTCTTCTTCAACATACTTTTTTTCTGGTTTGTCATTTAAAAGCTCTGTTAATGAGAATGCCACTGTCTTGAGAGGCATTTAGTATCTTTATCCTTACTCTTACCAGGAAAGATTTCCCAAGGAACTAATTTGCAGTATCTTGCTGCAGAATATCGCTTGAACCTCATGGAACCCATTGAATACAAGCTTCCACATTGACTGTGCCCCTCAGTAGCCTCTCTGTCTCTGAGAATGGCTTTTCCAGTGTGGGTTGTGTCTGTTCTCTTCTAGACTCATCTATGTTATGTTTTCTAATTTGCTAAGGAGAATGTCATAAACAGCTGCCTCAAAAGCCTTTCTGAAGTCAAGAAACAGCAATTGCTTTTCCTTTGTCTGCAGCGTCTGTTACCCATCACAGAAGGAAAGTGGATTATTCTGATATGATCTATTCTCACAAAAAAGTGACATTGTTTTTCACTCTCTCCTTGTTATCCTTCAAGAAGTCTGTCTAGTTACTTGTTCCAGTACTTCTGTTTCTAGAAACAGAAGCTTTGCTGACTGGCTGCATTTTCTTCCTTTCTTTTTAAAGCTTCCAACATGTTTACTCTTCCCATTACCTGAAATGTTATGCGTTCTCCATAAATTGTCAAAGGTCATTTTTAACAGTGCTGAAATCTTATCAGTCAGTTTGGTATGTGTCCTAGGACACAAAGGTGTTATACCTGCCTTGGCTCTGACCACTCAGCTAACTAAGCTAATTAGCAGTAGTAGGTCAATCTGACGATGGTGGAGGTCTGTGGAGCTACAATGAGGTTCGTTTACTCCCAGACTGGGGCACATTGAACTGACAGTAACAGCTGCCATTGACAGAACAGGGTCTTCTAACTCTGCTGGGAACGTGAGAGGAAATTCAGGCCCTTTGTCTGCGCCCTTGAATGGGATTGAGAATATACTGCTAAAACCTTGTAGGGCCAGGTTCATTAGTTCTCACATATAGTTCACTGGTAAAGAGAATGACACCAAGATGATGAAGAGATGAGGCACGTATGTGCTTGGATAAACTGGGATGTCTTCCATCTCGCCTTGATGCAACAGGATGTAAGTAAGCATCGTGACTATTTTGTAGAGTAACAGCTATGAAATAAAACGTTGTACTGTGTTCCTGTTTTCTGCTATCACTGATTTAAAAATCTTACTGTAGCACTGTAAGATACACAGAAAATTTAATTATGCTCTTTGCAGCTGCACAGTGATAATAGAGTGCACATTTTGAAGGTTAAAGGCAAGATGGTGGTGTTTCCAAAGTACCTGAGATGTAAATGTTACGAACACCATTTTTGTGTGTGTGGCCATCTGTGCTCTGTGCAACATCTGTAAAGTTGTAAGAGACTCTTTCCATATGGTGAAAGTTCTGGAAATTGACAGACTAATCTGTACAACTAGGAAATACTCATATAAATAATATCACATGAGGATCCAGGGGGGCAAGGGAAATTTGTAATGCCGTATGTTTTGATTTCTGTGCCAGGTAAAATGATTTTAATGAATAATCCACTGCAATTGTATGTGCTTTGCCTGGGAAAATTACACTCTTAATATCTTATTCTCCCTGCTGCATTTCTGAACTTCTCAGACAATGACAATGCTAATGTCTACTTGAATAAAATCTCATATATTGCGTTCCTTGATTACATAGCATGCCACAAAACCAGCTCTTATAGTATTTGGTCTTTTCCAACATTTGTCAAAGAGGGCAATGCCAATTTAATAATTTTGGTATAATTTTTGGTATAATTTTTGGTGGAAGGCAATCATAGTTTTGTGTGCCTTTTCTGGAAGGAAAGGAAAAGAACAAGGCAGACAGATCAGCTGGCTGCAAACAGTAATGAGTTGTGGTTTTTACGTAACAAAATGCAACCCGTAAAACATACCAAAGACAGGAGGCAAGGAAAATCAGTGGTGCAGTGCCCTTATTTTCATTTCATATACATTTTTCCTGCTGTGGAGTGGGAACTGTGCCATGGGTCTGTCTGCCCACCAGCTGCTGGAGTTGTCTCTCCTACAGGACTAGAGGTAGTTCCGAACTCTGACCAAGCCACACACATGGTAGCTGAGCAGGGGCGTGGGGAAACAGTGAGCTGCAAAGTTTGTTAGTCTCAGCTAGACACTTGCAGAGAGGCTTGTAGTAACAAGGCTCTCATGCTTGCGTAGGGATCATCATCAAAGCTTACATCCAGAACTGTGGAACATCTGAGTGTCAGGACTCATTTAGAACCATTGTCAGAAGGTGTGAAGAATATCCCACTCCCTCTCCATAGTCAACATAGCTCCCATTCTTTACATTCTTATCTCATTCTTTCTTAATTCAGTGGCATTCTCTGGCACCTTTCCACCTCTCATCTCAGTAACAGTTTCTGGATGCACCGCTAGGTAAAATGCTTGGAATTGTGGATTGCAAAATACCTGTATAAACAAAGAAATGGTGACAGTTCTTCCTCAGAAGACATTAAAAGATACAAATATGAAAACCTCATGGGCATAGAAGTTTTATTTTGAAATTTCCAGTCAGTTTCTTGTACTTTCCTACATCTGTTTCTCAGGTATGAAATGCAAATGCAAGAGACGTTAGTAGCTTTATCATCTATATTAGTGTGGCCATGCTGTAGAGTTTATACAACAGAGACTCCATTTGTTTGTATAACAATGAATTGCGAGGGCACAAGTAAAAGACTGTGACAATTGTTTTGACTGAGCAAGATGGGCATGTTAGATATAGGAGGACAACTCTTTTATTCCATGAAGTTCTCACTATAAGCCCCCTCCTGATATCTGAGCATATATGTACAGATATTTGGCTTTTAGGTTTGACGGGAAAAGAAATGCAGACTGACTATGCTGTACTCTACAAGTTCTGAGTATAGCATAATTTTCAGAGAATCATGGAATTGTTTGGGTTGGAAGGGACCTTTAAAGATCATCTAGTCCAACCCCCCTGCAATACGCAGGGACATCTTCAACTAGATCAGGTTGCTCAGAGCCCCATCCAACCTGACCTTAAATTTTTCCAACCTGACCTTGAATCTACCACAGCTCTGGGCAACCTCTTCCAGTGTCTCGCCATCCTCAATGGTAAAAAATTTCTTCCTTATATCTAGTCTAAGTCTACCCTCTTTTAGTTTAAAGCCCTTACCCCTTGTCCTATTGCAACAGGCTTTGCTAAAAAGTTTATTCCCATCTTTCTTATAAGCCCTCTTTAAGAACTGCCAGGCCACAATAAGGTCTCCCTGGAGCCTTCTCTTCTCCTGGCTGAACAACCCCAACTCTCTCAGCCTGTCTTCACAGGAGAGGTGTTGCAGCCTCCTGATTATCTTTAGGGCCCTCCTCTGGACCTGCTCCAACAGGTCCATGTCTGTACTGTGCTGAGGACTCCAGAGCTGGATGCAGTACTGCAGGCGGGGTGTCACGAGAGCAGAGTAGAGCAGCAGAATCACCTCCTTCGACATGCTGGCCACTCGTCTTCTGATGCAGCCCAAGATGCGGTTGGCCTTCAGGGCTGTGAGCTCACATTGTCGGCTCGTGTCCTGCTTTTCATCCACCAACACCCACAAGTTCTTCTTGGCAGGGCTGCTGTCAATCTCTCCATCCCTCAGCCTGTATTATACTGGGGGTTACTCTGACCCACATGCAGGACCCTGCACTTGGCCTTGTTGAACTTCATGAGGTTCACATGGGCCCACTTCTCGAGCTTGTCCAGGTCCCTTTGGACAGCAACCCATCCAACCAGTTCCTCATCCATTGAATATTCCACCCATCAAATCCATACCGCTCCAATCTGGAGTTAAGGATGTTGTGGGGAACCATGTCAAAGGTCTTACAGAAGTCCAGATAGACAACATCCATAACTCTTCCCTTGTCCACTGATATAGTTACTCCATCATAGAAGGCTACCAGGTTGGTCAGGCAGGACTTGCCCTTGGTGAAGCCATGCTGGCTGTCTTCAATCACTTCCCTGTCCTCCATGTGCCTTAGCGCAGCTTCTAGGAGGATTTGATCCATGATCTTCCCCGACACAGAGGTGAGGCTGACAGGCTGGTAGTTCCTAGGGTCCTCCTTCCTACCCTTTTTAAAAATGGGTGCAATGTTTCCCTTTTTCCAGTCCTCGGGACTTCACCTGACTGCCATGACTTTTCAAATATCATGGAGAGTGGCTTGGCAACTACATCAGCCCATTCTCTCAGGACTCTGGGATGCATCTTGTCAGGTCCTATAAGCTTCTGTATGTTTATGTTCCTCAGGTGGTCAGAAACCTGATCTGCTCTTATAGTGGGAGGGACTTCGCTCCCCTAGTCCCTGCCTTGTAGCTCATCCACATGAGAGGTGCGGAAAGAGAGGCTGACAGTGAAGATTGAGCCAAAAAAGTTGTTGAGTACCTCAGCCTTCTCCTCTTCCGTTGTTACCAGTTTGCCAATCATGTTTTCTTTGACCTTCCTTTTCTGGCTGACATACCTATAGAAGCCCTTCTTATTATTCTTTGCATCCCTTGCCAAGTTCAGCTCCAGCTGTGCCTTGGCCTTCCTGACCCCATCCCTACACAACTGGGCAGCGTCCCTATACTCTTCCCAGGATACCTATCCCTGCTTCGCTGCCTGTGCATTTCCTTCTTGCCCTTTAGTTTGACCAGCCGGTCTCGACTCAGACATGCTGGTCTCTTGCCTTCCTCCTCCTGATTTCTTTCACCTGGGCATCAAGAGCTCTTGCACTTTATGGAAAGCATCCTTAAAGATCTGCCAGCTCTATTCTCCTCCCTTGTCCCTGAGGGCAGTTTCCCAGGGGTCCTATTGTCTAAGTCCTCAAAGAGCTGTAATTTTGCTTTCCTAAAATCCAGGGTCCTGACTTTACTCTTCCTCTGACATATATCCCTCAGGACTGTGAACTACACCAGCATGTGATCACTGCAGTCCAGGCTGCCTCCAAGCTTGACGTCACTGATGAGAACACTTGCATTGGTGACCAATAGGTCTAGTATCACATCCCCTCTGGTGCAGCTGTCTATCACCTGGCTTAAGAAGTTATCCTTGATGAACTCCAGGAGTCTCCTGGATTGCCTACAACTTGCTGTGCTACTTCTCCAGCAGATTTTGGGGCAGTTAAAGTCCCCCAGCAGGACGAGAGCCTGCAAGTGCAGTGCCTGCTGTAGCTGGAGTAAGAAGGCTTTGTCTATAAGCTCCCCTTGAGTGGCCGAACACTGTCAGTGTCCCTGTTAAAAATTTGAAAATATTATTGAAGTCAAAGTGGGATTTGTGATTTACTTCCCCTCAAACAGACAGATGAAGAAGTCTTCACAAAGTCTACTTTGACAGTGAGTGTAGAAGTATCTAAAGTGAAGACTATCAAGGTGGCTGAGACCACCTGTAATTCATTGGTTTGAACACCTTTCTCTCCAGCTGGACACCTTCAGAAATTCCTCAGCTTGAAAGAATTATTTGACCAACATGCTGTTTACAGACCTGATTTGGTTTTTAATGTAGTTGCAAATACAATAAACTCAAGTAGAGCCAAATGAACTGGCACTTGAAATTAATGTCAACGTCTGTGTGCAAATAATTACCATCATTGGATAGCACTATTAGCTATATCTAGTTTATTTAGATAGTAGTATTTAGTATTGTAGACTTCTCTACATTGCAGCTGCAGGCTATTAACCTAGAACATGACCTCTTCTAGTTATTAGTTAACTAATCTGTATCACTAATATTATATTAATACAATAGTAGTGATACAGGTTACAATGAAGATCCCTTGAGAAAAAGTACAGTAATTAAACTCTATGTTACTAGAATTTTTCATGTCCTATAATGAAGCCAATGAATTACTGAAAAATAAACAGATAGAGGGAAATCATGTGGAAACACTTAGCTAAAGGAGTCTCATTTTTTAGATTGACTTTTCTACAAAGTATCAAAGACGAGATTAAAGAAGTGTGGTTGGGAGCAATAAGAGCAAACTCATTGTAGAATGACTTAGGAAACCAAGTCTAGGGCTCTAGGGCACAAGTAGATCATTCATATTTAACATAGTTTAATGTTTAATATATATTTTTACACAGACAGGCCTGACCCAGTGTGGAAATAAGCCATGTAAACTTTCTTTCGAAGATAATTAGAGACCATTGCCAGAGCCACGACATTTCAACGTTTAGACTCTTGATCTTTTCTGGTTTGTTGAAACCTATGTCCCTATGAACACTTGCAGTTAACTCAGGCTTCTGTTCATGTAGTTGCCCTGGAATCCCTTAGAGATTTTTATGCTGCAGTTTCATGTTTATTCAGAATGCAATATCAAATTGATAAAAAGTCAATAATGACATGCAATTGGATAAGAATGTATGCACAATGTTTTTTGTTTAATATTAAAGTTACTAGTGAGTGTACATGGGCATCAGAAGATAAAGTACATAAATAGGCAGAAATATCAGTTAATTGTACTACTGAACTTTGTTCCCATGATCTACAGCTTTAAAGTGCTAATTAAGGTTAGCTGGTAACTTCTTGTATCTGTATCAGCTGTTGTAACTGACAATCATTGCAAATTGGGTATACATCCCACAGGAATATTTTCTATTAAAGATGCTAAAGCTCATTTTCCCTGTGATTCAGGTGAACACGACACAAACATAAAAAGGTAAAAATCGCTGGGTATTACTATTTACTCTGGACCAAATCATCCAACTTGCTCCACTCTGAATGATTCATTGCAATATTATCAAGAGAGAGCTGGGAATGCTTATTACAAATAAAGAAGGACAGACCAATTTCAAAAGAGCTGATGCTGTCAGGAGGAGTACCTATGAGAAGAAAATAGATACAGAGCTGAAATTTAAGGTAACATATTCAAACATCTTTCTCCAGATTTTAATTAAACACCCAAACTTATCTTTCAAGTAGTGCTATGCTTCAAGCACTTGGCTATAAAGAGACAGGAGGCTCTGGGACGTGCAGAATTTGAAAAGCTCGCAGCCAGTCATGTAAGCTTTATAAAGGCTCCCCTATCTCACACGAAGACAGATGCGGCTGTCCATGCATATTCATGCATTCTAATTCAATAAGGGAGAACAATTAGTTTCTAGTATGCACAGCTTAAGAACGCTTCCCTTCGTCTCTTGAGTGTATAAGGTTCTTCAGTTAAACAAAGGCCACGTGTCCTTCCTTATTGCAAATGATGCAAAAACCCCTTTTAGTTAATCCTAAGGCATCCTACAGATTGATTGCTTTGTAAGTACCCCTCATCTACTACAGCAGGTAAAAAAATAAACAGCCGTATATGGTATACTACTTCCATACTGTGTCATGCCTCCATAAATATATAGTGCAGCTAGAGCAGCCTATGGCTGCCTTTCAAACTAGCAAGAAAGGGTACTGATTTTTTTTTTTTTTTTTTTGTGTATGCTGGCCAAAAGCCACTTGCTTTCCTGCAATGGGAAAAGTTGGAAAAAGAACGCTTTTCTAGTTAGTTCTGCACCTTTCTCATCACAAAATGAGTCGCCACTTTCCAAACAGTTAGGATAGCTCCCTCAGAATAGCTGCCCTGCAGGGTCCTTTTACCCTTGGCAGCACAGCTCTTAAAGACGCTGTGCTGCTATTTGTGGCTTCCTACCACAGCTGCACATCAAATATACAAAGCAGAAGCCAGGCATGCTTTGGCAGCAGAAATGAAATTATAATATGAGGACTGGAAGAGAAGTGACTTGGTTTTTTTTATTGGTCTGGTAAGAAATTAGTAATCAAATGTACAGAAGGAGGTAATTGCTTGCTGCAATTGTTCCAGAAAGAAGTGTTTGTAACCAGGAGAACAAGGGTCGAGTTCACTAATTGGAGATTCATGATTAGCAATAGGCTCAATCTAGGAACATATTAAAGTTGTATCCAGGACCCGTTCATCCAGTTTAGCATTGCCCACGTACCTCTTCCTCTACCATCACCACTGCAAATGACAGAGAGAAAAGGAACTGTGCCAAAACAGAGGTGGGAGTGGTGATGCGTTCGTTCTCAAGAAATCCAGAGAAACAGTGAGAGGTTGAGATGTGCTTAAATGCAGTCTGACTTTGCCCCACTCCCATTTCTCTAGAAAAGATTGATTCACGTTTTAATCAGCTGCATGCACATAGGTATTTGGTGCCATTTTGAATGCCCTTAAGTATTCTGCTTGATCTCCAGACCTCCAGATGCTGCCCCAGGAGAGCACAGGTTTCTTATAGGTCCTATGGTGTATCTGCAAGCTCTGTGTGAACGTCTCAGAGGAATGCAATGACAGTTTGTATCCAAAGGGCAGTGATTTCAGATGAACATGCTTAAAATTTTTGCCAAAGTGTCTGGCACTGGATCTGAAGCCACTCCTGTCCCAGTGCCTCCACAATGTCCAATATCACGCCGGCATGTTTCATTTTGCAGTTTTAGCAGGCAGGGAATGTTCAAACAGGTTGACTTACCTGCAGTCTATCCTTTTCCTGCAGCTGTGCTTCAAAAGGGTCACGTATGTCGTTAACACATGCTTTGATCTCTGCAGGAGATTTCATTCAGTTTAGTGTTCAGATTCAGGCTGGACAATACACAGTTCACCAGGGAGGGGCAGTTAATGAGCCACCAGTTCTGCAGCTCTTTAGCATATTTTGTCCAATTTCTCTTTGCAGTAACCTCAGCAACCTTGCAGACTCTCAGTGCGAAGCTACATCTGCTAGCGAGAACACTTGTCCCTAGCATGCCTTCCTGTAGTGAAAGTGAAAAGTATGCAGTGAGGAAGCAGGTATCCAATGGATTTGTGCTCTGCCCTTTGTGTACTTGGTGTGTTGGGAGTACATGCGTGAAAGAAGTTCGATGAAAGACAGTAACTCTTGCCACGCGTCAGCTCTGGGTGTTACTGCACTGTAGGCATGTCCGTGGTTCCCTTTTCTGTCCTTGCCCTGTCCTACCTTGCTTGCAAAATATCACAGTGCCATAAATAAAGAATCCTTCCTAAAAACTCTCCTTCCCCTCTCTGCATAAACCTCTATTCAACACTCACCTCCAGGAGTGATCACCAACGCACAGGAAATCCTACATTTCCTTTACTATAGATTTCAGGCCACAGACCTTGATTAAACACTCGTGAGCTTCCACCGAAACCAACCATTTCCTTTCCCTTTCCCACACCAGATGACATGCTCCTGCATTACCTCACATTTTCTGCAAATATCTGCAGAGAAAGAAAATGAAGACAAAAAAGCTACAATAACAGATTTAGCTAACATCTCAGTTCAATAAGGTAGTCACGTGGCAGGACCGTGGGATCAGTGAGAATGGTGTATTTACTGTTTCCTCTTTAAGAAGCATAAAAGATGTCACTTCTGGTTTATATAACTGTCTTTCTACAACAAGATTATTTGACTGGCACATACAGTGGATTTTGTAAGAACTAGAAGACCCTCTTCAGTGATGTAACACCTTCCTAATCTAATCCAGCATGGCCCGTGGTGACTATTATATATTTTTCTTACAAATTTATCACAAGAAGCAGAATTTTGGCTCCTGATACACATGGGAAATCTCATGAGATAGTATTTTCTTTTTTTTTTTCTTTTTGAGACCACTGGTGGGTAGCAAGATAAAGAGAACAAGAGATTATTTCCCAGAAAAGCACACTCAAGCTGCAACCTTGAAATTATAAATTCTACCTCCAGGCTCTTCTATTGATTCACATTAATGTTTTGGAACCCCTTAGGAAGCAAAGTTTCGTATCTGCAGGAGCTGGTCTCTTTTTTAGCAGCTGTATAACAGATAACTGATAACTTCCACAGGTCACTTCTGGTAGAGCTGCAAAACTCTCAGTCCAACCAGAGGCAAACCTGGCAGTTTGCGTTTTTGGCACAGTTTCTCAGAAAACACTTACTAGATTAGGTAATTCTGTAAGTTAACACTGAGTCATCATAGCTGTGACACCTTCTGTGGCTTAGACCACACAGAGAGGTTTACAACTGCTGCTGCATCAAGGGTGGAAGATCTGGTCTTTAATTCAAATAACAGGGGCTCATATTTTTATTTCCAGAATGAGATTGAGCCCCTGGAGACAAAACAGTCGAGAACTGCCTATGGTGTGAGAAACAACCAGACCAATGCTTCCTAAGCCAGGAATGAACATCTCAGATCTGGACACATGCTCTTTTCCTTTCACCACATAAATAGCAATGAAATACTTCAGCAAAATACATACTTTGTTGCCCTTTGTGGTTTGGTTTATCAAGAAAAGCATCCATTCTCATTTATCGGGTATCTGATGTGAGTTTTGATACCATGATGTAAGTCTGACGACCTCCAGTTCCCACCACCACAAACTCACTGTTGTGGTTCCTTCTTGCTTGCAACTACTTAGGGGAAGTTCTCTCTCCTGCCTTGTGTGTACTGAAGTGCTGACCACATCAGGCTTCAGATCGTGGTGGTATTCCCAGAAGGCGTTTCAGTAGTGGAAGCCACATTTCTCTTTCCTTGCTACCAACGTTGGACAGTTTGCAATTTTTTAAGTTGTTAGACACGCACTGGAGGCATACAGAATGGACCAAAAGCCAATGGGTAAGGATTTGGGAAGCTGTTACATTATTTTTGATGTCTCACCGCTACCTTTCAAGGTTTGAGATTGCCTGTACTGCACGTTAAAGACATTCCTTATAGACATTCCTTATAGATGAGGAAATCCAAGGAAAATGCTTATTAAAAAAAATAAAAGGTTTCTTTTTCTTCTCTTTGTAAGCAGATAAAAAGGGATCTGTACAGCTGATACTAAAATAAATTCACTTTGGCCTTGCACAGTAGCTTTTGTTCATACCACATGTAATGGAAAAGCTAATTGACATTCTGTCATTTCTGTTTCAATAAACTGAACTCAGTGATGCCGCCCTCTAGAATCCGTGACAGCTGATCTGTTTCCAAAATAAACCAAGGAACTAAATTTATTTGCAAACAAAGATTACCTCATTCTGGAAGCCATGCTAAGCCTTTTTTTCCCCCTCAACAACTGGTACAAGGAAAAATGTAAAAAAAAAAAAATACTTCCAAACAGTTACAGATCAAAAGGGAGACTGAATTTCACAGGAAGCTAAGTTTCACGGTGGAGAAGAATTAATCATAGGTAGTTTCAAATTTTTTAAAACTAAATTAGCAGTTCTCAATTAAAGCAGCATACTGGCAAATAAGACAGGAATTCAGTAAGTAAAACATAGTAATTATGAATGGTATGATAATATTCCAAGAAGAAAGATTGTATTAAAATAAAAATTTGAAACTTTTATATCATCATCCATGAAAGTATCTGAAAGCACATTAAAATAATTAATGGATGCATGTTTTCATAACTCTCCTGTAAAAGGAAAAGGATGCCAATCACCATTTCTTGCACAATACAGGAGAAAAGGTGCTACAGAAAACTGTCTGGGCACCAGGGGCTCCTGTGCCAGGAGTGCCGGGTGGTCTCTGGATGGGTGATGGCAGGGCCTGGCAGCCAGAGCAGCCGGGGGCACTGGGGCAGCCCCAGCCCCAGGCATTGGGCACCTCCCTGGGGACGGGGATGAGGCCAGGATGGGATGTGGTCCCATGGGTGGGCCCGTATTGGTGTGGCCATGGGCAGGCATGGCCTACGACATGGTAGGAGCTGTAGCTCAAGCCGGGGCCAAAAGGCAGAGGCTCAGGTTAAGAGCAGCTCCCACGGGTACGGGCTGGCTCTGGCTGTGGCTCCCCTGTCACCCCCAGTCATGGAAGGAGGGACAGGGAAAGCCTGCAGCTGCCCTGTCCCTGAGCTAGCCCTGAGCCCCGGGAGCCAGCCCTCCGGGAGGGGGGATGCAGTCAGGGCCCCAACATGGACAGGAAATCCCTGTGAAGGTTTGAGGATGAAATGCCAGTAGCTGCTAAGACTAGATGCTTTTGCTATGTACAGATGCATCAGAGTTGAGCAGTACTGGGTTGGAGAGGAACCTAGGTACACATTTCCAAAAAAGCAAGAAAACAATATGAAAACAAAGATTGTTCATTAGACAATCGGTTTCTGTCTGCATGAGATTTTAACTGGTTGACATAACTGTAAAAGCTTTGACTGCGGGATGACTGTGTGTTCATAACAAAAATCGGGCACGTTCAGTGAACCAGCAAATAACACACAGTCACTAGCACAGCTATTAACCATCTGCACAGATCTTTTAGTGTAATAAAGTTGAACATGGAAATTTAACAGATGGGGATATTACTCAGAAGCACATTTTATGTTGCATTAAACATGTAAAGCACATTTCAAATTAAACAGAAGCATTTGCTGACAGCCAAAATGCCTTATTTTTGTTTACAGGTGATCTCCATCAGTTTTATTCTGAAAGGGACATATACATGCTATTCAGTAAATAGAAAAATAATGCACCTGTATTATTATTTAAGAAGATTTCACTTTCTACTATCTCATTAGTATTTTGTTTTGAATGTAATACACTGGCAATTACTCTCTTTACTCCTTTATTAATATTTCAAAACTATATCTTCTTGTTTTCCTCAGAGGTACAGGAAGCAGCAGAATGGAACAAACCCATCACTGGCTGTTCCGCTACTGTATTTATGGTACAGGCTGATGCATTATGGAAACTTTTTGAAAAAAGGAAGAGCAGGAGTTGGTTTCTAAATGTGCAGTAACACAGTGCTTCCGTTCTTATAATATCCCCCGAGTAGGTTGTTACCTGCATACATTATTCCTGTGCAACCTCTTCTGTACATAAAATTTTACATACAGTGTTTATCCTTATAAATAATAATTAAAAAAACCCCAACCTTTTCTGTCCATTCCCTGAACATTTCCCTTCCATTCACATGCCCTCCTCTGTTTTTTCCTCCTGAAATGTTCCACCTACAGCTGATCATCCTCAGGTAAAAAACTGGGCTTGAGTTTCCATTAGTTTATTTGGAGGAAAGAATTGCGCAGTGCTGAGCTGGCTTAGTGGGAAAAAGAATGTACCTGGAGCAGAAATGAGAGGAAAATAGAGGAGAGACAACTTCCATTACCTCGGGAGTTGTACTTCTCCTGCCTTTTCCATTGCCTGCTGAAAATGCAATTCCTTTCACTATCCCACAGTCTTATTACCTCGGTGTTATTTTTATCTGTATCACTGTTCCTTATTATTTGTCTTGTTATAATGCCTGGATACCTCAGCCAAGATCAAGACTGTACAAATATGGCCTCAATCTGCCAGTAAAATATTGCAAATTCTAATGCAAGACGCAAGAATAAGAACAGAGAAAGCGAACATTATTGTTTCAGTTTTATGTAGAAAACAAGACAGAGGCAGACTAAGGGAGATGTGCCTGCATCTGGGGGTCTAGTGCCAGTTTGGGTGTCCCACTGTTCCCAAAAGAGATGGCAGAAGTGACAGCCACAAGTCCTCCAGAGGCTGTTGGATGCCCGGCTGGGAGTATGGCTACCTGCCTGTGTAGGCAGGTAACCAGGTGCCTGGGTTCAGCTCGCTTGAGGTCCCTTGCTCAAGGTTGTTCAAGGAGCTGTGCTCAAATCCCTTGAGCTCCAGTTCACTGTCTTAATCACAAATTAATTCTTCCTGTTTTCGGCTTCTCCTTTTTCCTTCTCCCAACCACCTACTCTACTGCTGTTACGAAGCAGAATATCCTTTCCTGCTTTAAATTTTTCTTCTTTCTGTATCGATCTTTGGTTTTGGCTCCTGTCCCCCCCTCTCCCTCGGCAGAAGGCTGAACGCTACCTCAGCTGGGGGCTGCGTCATATAATGCTCTCCACCCCTTCTGCTCTTTTGTCGCCATCTCCTCCCACCCCCAGCGTGCCGAACAAGGCTAATGCACTCCGAAATGTGGGGATCGATAGCCTTTGCAATTTCATTTTAGCTAGCGTGCCAGTAGCTGTTGGTAGACATGCAAACAGGTGATGTATTAAAAAACACGTCTATGAAATACCCACTCACAATCAGTGCTCCAAATTACGTATGTGTGAAAAAAGCATTCTTCCAATTTGCATTAGACGTGTTGCTTTTTAAGAGTCATGTTACATGTTTATTTTGGGCAAGATTAAGTAGAAAAGAATGACCTTCTTAACACACTCTATTATTCTCTATAGTCACATCTTTCATTCTTTTCCTGACATTAAGAAGTCGTTCCATTTCTGTGTTGACATTTTTAACTTCTCTTTATTGCCTTTCCAAAAGCTATGTTATTTATTGAATTTTTGCTGACAAACAAAAGTATGAGTAAGAAAAATGGCACAAAACGCCACATACAGCGAATGGCAAGGGCATGCTGTATTCCTCTGATGCAGATGAGTAACTTCTTAGCATTCATTTCTCACTTCACTGCTTTAGTTCCACTGTCTTTTCCTTCTGGTTCTGCGTTAGTTCTCTTTTACCCAGTATTTTGGACTCATCTGTTTGTTCTGACATTTCCTGCTTTCTCATTGTCTGCGATTGCCCCTTCTTTCCTTAGAATTAGTCTATTTGATTAACTCTGTCTCCAATTCTGTTTAGTCTCTCTGGCAACCCCTTCAGGTATTACTTTGCTATGAAAAAATTATATGTAGAAGAATTTAGTAACTCCACAGCATCCACAGTTCATCAAAATGTCACTGTCAATGTGACATTTTTTGTTTTACATGACCAAATCTAGACAAATCCTTGTTAGTTACCTACTTAACAACCACCCCGTGAACAAAAGTAATTTTAGGGTTGTAGCATCTAACGCCAAGCTAAATGGCCAGCACTGGCTTAGCTAATACAGAGCTCTCAGAACGAAGATTTTCAGGAGAATGGGCACTAGTGGACGATGAGAAAAGGTATAATGACACATACGTCTTACCCCACTACAGGCAGACAGCCTCAGAATATGCACTTTTCTTAGAGCAATGCTGTAAACTGCAGTGTTGTTCTTTGTCCTTTATGTACCTACAGCATGGCCTCCATAATAGATGCAGGCTGTAGGAGGACCGAAAGGGCTTTAACTCTGCCTTGCCCCCAGTTAGCTTGAATGTAACTCTCCTGCAATATGGGGCTGCGGCGTTTCTGCAGATAGCATGTCCCTGAGCTGGTCTCCAGCCAGGCCGAAAGGTCAGGCTGGGTGTTTGGTGTATACTCAGCAAGCCTCTCCAGAGAGCTTGATCGTGGCCCGAGGAGAGGTGCTTTGGTTCTCTGTACTTCTCTGGTCTTCTAATAAAATGCCCACACCGAGAAAGCCACTGCTATCAAAACACGGCTGGTGAAGGCAGTGACACGGCTGGTGAAGGCAGTGGCCGAGCTCATCCAGGTACGCCCTCACCTTGAGACTACGTATGAACCCGCCGGTGAAGATGACGTGTGATTTCAACACACTTTGACTCTAAATGTGGCTGTGGAAGAGCATATGGCTTCACAATTGTTTTTTGAGGGTGGTTTTTTTTTTTTTTCCTTTCTCTTTCCCCGCACAGGCAGTTGCTGTCATTTTCACGAGATGAAATGTGCACTGGTGTTATACTTGATGCTGAAATTCACACATACTTTCCTTTGGCAGCCCCAGCCAAACTTTAAAGAATTTCTAACCACTGTGGGGTTTGTTTTTAGATGATATTTGATCATGATGCTTTCAGCAGGTTTAATTTCGAAAATTAGGTGATGTAATGCATTGGGGGGGGGGGGGGGGGAAAGAAAAAAAAAAAGCTAGCCACGGAAGACTGGGAGGACTAATGTTTCACGCTCAAAGAACAACTGTTGAACGTTGGTTCCGTTGAGCTTTTACAGGTGCCATCTTTTGCAACGAAAAACCCAATAAAGTAAAAAGAACTGTAAAGGGGCTGGGTCCTCCGCTGGGGTGCCAGGGCTGAGGAGCCCTCTCAGCCCCGGGAGGCCGTGACCAGCAGCGGGATGTGGGGTTTCTGCCCGGCCGAGGAGAGGAAAACACCCTGCCGCTGCTCACGGCCGGCGCCACACCCGGGGCCAAGGGGGTGGCCATGAAGGGACGGACGGCGCCCAGCGGCAGGGCGTACCCGTGAGGGCGGAGGGGCGGCGGCGGCGGGACGGGGGGCTCGGCCGTTGGGGCTGTGGGGGGGGGCTGAGGGGGGGGAGCTCAGGGGAGGGAGCGGCGGGAGGGCCCGGGCGACCCTGCCGCCCGGGGGAGGGGAAGGGTTTTCATCCCGCCCGGGGTGCAGGCAGGGGCGGCCGCTTCGCCGCCGCACTGGGCGGGGGGGAAGGAAGTGGGGGGAGGCGGGGCGCGTGCCTGAGCAGCCTCTGCGGGAGGCCCGCGGCGGTTGCGGTAACGGACTCTCGCCCCCCCCCTCAACCGCCACCGAGTAACGGCCCGCCGGCTCGCGCTCTCCCGGGGGCGGCCGTTGGCGGCTGGAGCCCACCCGGCGTGTGCCGGCCCTGCCCCGCCCCGCCCCGCACAGGCGCTCCCCCACGCACAGCCTCCCGCCGCCTCACGGGCACACGCCGCCGGGGCGGCTGGCGGAGCGCGGCTGGCGGAGCGCGGCGGAGGGAGGCGGCGGCCCCGCCGGGTCACCTTCCCCCCGGCCGCCGGCAGCAAGAAGGGGCGCCCTCCCCGCTCTCTCCCCACGCTCCGCCGCCATCCCTCCCTTCGCGCCGTCCCCGCCCCGGGTAAGTGGGTGCCCCGGGCCGGCGTGGGCATGAGCTGCGCCGCGGGGAGCGTCGTCCTCCCTGCCGGGGAGCCGCAGCGAGACCCCGCCGCCCCGCTGGAGCTGCCGGCCGCAGCGGGGGAGGCGAGCGGGGACGCCCCGGAGGAGGGAGAGAGCGGCGGCCCCAGCGCCGGGGAGGGCCGGAGGGGCGGCTCGGAGGCGGGGGCCGCCGGCGGCGACAAGACGGAGACCCGCTCGGTGTGCAGCAGCGAGAGCGGCAGCGGCAGCCACCCCGGCGGGGCCGGCCCTATCTGCAAGATCTGCTTCCAGGGGCCCGAGCAGGTGAGGAGAGCGGGGCGGCCGGGCGGGCGGACCGGCCCCCCTCACACACACACCCCCCACACACCCCCACCCACCCCGCTCCCGGAGGCGGCGGCGGCGGCTGAGCGCGCCGGCGGCGGAGAGCGATCAGCACCAGGGACAGGGCTCGGCACCGCCTGCCCGGCCCCCGCCGCCGCCGCCCCGCCTGCCCGGCGGAGAAGGGGCCGAGCGCTGCTGCCCGCTCGCCCGGGGAGGCCCGGCGTCCCCTCGCAGACCTGCCCGCCGGCGGGAATAGCCCTCCTCTGTTTCTCGGCGGCCAAAGGGGTGTTAGCGAGCCTCGGCTGCTGTGCCAGGTCGTTGTGACAAACGCTTGGGGCAGTTCTGAGTGGGCACTGAGCTTTACGGGAAATCACAGATTTGCCATGGCTGGCTTGCACGCTGTATGTACATCTTCTTGCCATCAAGCTCAAATGGCTCTCCCCTCAGGGACTTTAAACAATATGAATTTCTCGGGTTTCTATTAGACTTCAAAATGAGAGTGTTAGCTTACAGGTAATGTTGAGAAGACCTCCAAGCATCTTCTCTGTCATTACATTACTGGGCACAGTATCAGTAATGGATCCCTAATTAGCATTTTATAGCTTGTCTTGTAGTTTAGCTGAAAGAAATCTTTTCAAAGAAATAAGAGAATAGCTGACGTATAACATAGAAATATGTTAGCTACCAGGAGAAGTTTTCAGTTACAGTATTTGAGGTCCTGCTTGACAGCTGGCAAGCTGAACAGTGCAGAACCCTGCTCTTGCACAGTTTTCTGTGACGTCACCCATTTCTTTCCTAGAGATGACTGCAAATAACTGTTGGAGAAATGCATCGAACCACTTTAGGTACCATTTGAGATATTTGAAAGAGTTAATAGTACTGTTGTTTGATGCACTTGTTTCACATACGTGCATATACACGCATAGACAGTTATCTGTCTTTGTCTCATTAGAAGCACCTAGATGTTTTAAAGACAGTTTAATTTTTGAGTATTTTTATAGCCAAAAATACATGCTCTTTCACATATTGAAATTGAGACCAGTTCATTGTTACAAACCTGTAAATATTTTGGTACTGAGCATACATGTACGTAAAAGATACGTTTAAAATTAATGTTCCTGTGTTGCCTTTTCAGGGGGAATTGTTAAATCCTTGCCGCTGTGATGGGTCAGTACGATACACACATCAGCTTTGCCTGTTAAAGTGGATAAGTGAAAGAGGGTCATGGACCTGTGAACTCTGCTGTTACAGATACCATGTTATAGCAATTAAAATGAAGACGCCATGCCAGGTAATTTGTTTGCTTGTTTGTTTAAAAAAATATGTCTTTCCAGTAATTTTTAAAAACAAAACGGTACTTTAGTTTATTTCAAGGTTTTGGGAAAATACAGTGGAAGAGCCTATATGCTTTACCAGTAGCACTTGCACCCACTTGAAGTTTGTTTTTAAGAACAGTTACAGATTAAAACATGCAGTCATTTGATTCTGTTATGTTCTTCTAGGTTTTGGCTTGCCATAGAAATGGTCTTCAGAGACTGTTAAATTCTGTAATTAGATAAGTCATACTGAGCCATGACAGAACTTGGATCTTCCTGATTCACTTGCTAAACTTTAAACATGTCTTTATATTTTGTTAAAGACTCTGTCAAAAGTTGATCTCATTCATTCTTCAAGCATGGGGTCCAGAGAAGAGAGGCAAAGAAAACTTCTGTTGCCTGTGTATTCACCTACTGTAAAAATGTAAAAGGAGGTGACTTTTCAGTCTTGGTACAATCCAGAGTAGCAGAACGCTTTTTAAGTTTTGTCCACCAACAGCTGTTTCAGAAGCAGAAATGTGCAGTAGCATTTTTCCCAGCTCCCTTTTAACAGCATCACAACATGCAGCTGGAAGTTAGAATATTATAGTGGTAGCATGTTCAGGGAGAGGGGAGGGGAAACTTAGAGCTTTAGCAGATCTGTTAGGGAAGCCTTAATACCACTTTGCATATCAGAATTCTTTAGAGGCTTAAAATTCCATCCTAGAAATTGTATTTCATACATCTGAAGAACACATTTAGTAAGATAATTGTATCTTTTTTTTAGTTTTGATCCTATGAGCTCAGAGATGATGGAGCTCTCAAAGGCCAAAGCACTCAGGTCATTTTTCTGTGCCTGAGTTTGACTGAAGTTTTATAGAAAAGACATGCTTGGATGGTAACAGCAGTTGTGTGAATGTGATAAGCATTCCTTGGATGTAGGATATCTGGAGTATTTGCTTACAGCTGTTCAAATTAGGTGCAAGTACTTTCAGAGCCAATTGCGACTTCAAGTTTTTTCTTTATGAATCCACAAAGGAATTTTTCTTATAAGCTTTCCTGGATAGAACCTTTATGGCATAAAGAAGTAATGGATTTGTAAAACGCTCCAGAAAATGAAGGTGGTAGATTCTGTTTCTACATAGACTTTACCTGGCAGTTTGGCATGGGATTCTGTTTGATCCTTTTTGCTTTTTTGAACCTTTTAAAAATCTTTATTTCCTGTGTATCCACAGCAATCTCATCCTTTTCCTAGCAAAGGTTGTATCATTATCAACAGTCTACAATGATAGTCTCTGAAAATAGTCATTTGACAGCAAGGGCATGACACAGTGGCCTGCAAAGAGGCATCTAGTACTATCATCTGAGGTGTCCCAAGGTAGACAAAAATATCTATACAGGATAGCAGATACGACACAACTTACGAGACTTTGGAACTGCAGCTGGAGGCCAAGTGGGATATTAAAGGACATCAGAAATGTCATTAGACACCTATCTGTGGACAACAGAATCAAGCCCCAGTTTGAAGAACAGCTATTCAATTTCCATGGAAAACAGAAGCAAAGAAGAAAGAAAGTGTCAGTAGGTGACAGTAGACAATGTCTAGCCAACCTACAAGTCAAGTAGAAAAAAACTGAAGAGCCAAAAGTTAAATGCCATTCTCTTCATGACTTATGGCACATTTTTAGGGGAAGGGCAGAACTAGATTCATGTTTCTTAAAAAACCCCTTGATTTATTCTTAACTCCGTCTTTCATTTTTTATGTAAATTATTTAAGTCTGTCCTTTTTTATTCTTGACAAAATAGCATACAAAAAGGTTTCACGGAGTTGCATGCTGAAGTAATAAATTAGACATACATTCCTAGGGTTAAACTCTTGACACTCAAAGGGTGATGCATCTCTTTGGAGGGGCTCAGTGGTACCTTTCTCATTCTCCTACACTGAATATTGCTCTTGTAGTTACAGAATCTAAAAGGAACTCTCAAAACTGCACTTGTCTGTGTATTTTTGTAAGGGTGATAAGTCTTAAAATGCCCTCACTCCTCTCCCATATTCTTGACTATAATAGTATTGTCCATTCTTAACAGCTGTCTTGGAAAGGTTCTGAATCATTTGTTTGACTACACAAAAGCCTTTTTTAAGGTAGCTTTTTGGTCAGGTTTGATAAAAAGCTAAGAGTTAGACTATTGCAGTATAGAAGTAGTTTACAACACGTTCATTGAGGTAGCTAATGTACTTTAAATTTCCCAGGCAAGCAGGACTTCTTGCATTACATTAGATAGACAGAATATTTGGACAGAAGTAGTTCACTCTCTCTACAACTAGCAGTCTGCCTCAGTCCATGTTCTCAGAATTGTCTCTACCAGTCTTTTACTTATTAGATCTGTGTAGGCAGTGTCATAAGAGAGAAAAAGGTTACTATTTACCAAAATAACTTTTTCTCCAGTGATTTGTCTATGCAGATTTACAGCAGCTCCTCAGGTTTACTTTTACTTCAGATATTTATGGAATGTAACAATGCTTAGCGAGTTAAGAAGTAGATTTTTCTGCCTTTTCTTCCAGAACATTGGAATAGATGTGAATATTCCATTTAATATCTAACATATTCTATGGTTTCTGTTGCTTCATGGCAGGGAAAGTAATCCCAAAGGGGGGGCCTCTTTGGAGGCAATACATTCAAGGAACAAAATTTGCTATGGTAAGTGACTATTCCAATAGCAATTTTTCCAGTGTCACTTTGTATATTTCAGCAACTACTACTTAATTCACTTAATTCACAATTCTGGAAACACATAAACTTTTAATATAAGAATGGATTTTAAAACATAAAAAATAACAAATTAACCAATGCACTAACAGTAGAAGGTGAGCACACAAACACCTTGATGATCTTTGATGGGATGTTTCACAGAGAAATGCAAATTTGGATTGTTTTTCAGTATCTTTCTCAGCAACAAATCAGAAAGACATTTAACCTTTCACTAGTCTGTTAATGAAAGTACATACTCACGTTGCTGGACTTGCTTCTTATAGTGGGGTGAAATTAGATCCAATAATAGGCAAGGTTATGTTAATAACTAGAAAAAAACCCAAGCTATAATGAGAGGAGATGGAACAAATACTGGCTTGGGCAGGGAGTTTTGGAAGGCTTTTGAAACAAATTAAAAAGGAGGGAGAAACTTGAAATGTCTGACTTGGAAATTAAACCCTTTAGAATTATATTTCAGATTAACAAAGAGAAAAAAGCACAGATTTTTTTTGTTTTATATTGGTTTGTCAAGCTTTATAATTTGTACAGATTTCCTTCCTGAAGGAAATATAAACAGAGTGCTTTATTTTTTGGTGGTGCTGTTTAACTACTAAGCTGTTAGCAAATTAGCTTACTAGACTTGCAGTTATATATGAATTTATATTGGAGAAGGTCAATTCTCTTGTAAGATTTGGAAATTATGTTAAAAAGTGGAATATAGTCATGCAAGGGTTGAGAAAATACATTTTGGTGCTAAAACCCATAATTTCTGTAAAAAGGAGCAATAAATATAGTTAGAGAATAGCCTTTTCTAGACTGTTACTATACTCTCTCATAAAGTAGTATTATGTTAGATGTTTAATATACCCTGTGCTTCTGTTCATTAAAACGTTATATTCTGGTACTTTAGGTGAACTGGACCTATTCCAAAAGTGATACAGTAGATTGGTGTGCTAATTTAAAAGCTTATTGCATGGCAATTCAACATGTTTTCTGACATCAGGAAAATCACAAAACAGTTATTTAAAAAAGCAAATTCTTTATTGTTAGGTCTGATTTCTTAATAGAGAAGAAAAAATTAAGGTTGTACTTAGTATTATTTAAGCAAGTATGTAGTTACTGGAGGTGGAGTGTGGTTCATGAGTTCAGTGGTTTTCAGTGGCCCAAACTGTGATTCTTAACATTTGAAATATTCAGCATAAAAATGACTATGTTCAACAGTTTTCATGAATTACAGGTTGAATTTGTTGAATACAGGTTAAAGTCTTGTTAATGTGAGTACTCCTCACTCATTTGAGTAATCTCACTGGCATCAGTAAGATGAGCAAGACTTTGTAGCAGACTGCATGGATGTATACGCATGTTATATTAAAAAGTGCAAAAGTCAAGTTCTTCAGATACTTCAGCATGGAGGCCAGTGTCCAGAAAAAATGTGTAGTAAATCTTCAGTGAAAGTTATTGCTAATTACTACGCTCAGCTGGATGAAAGCATTTACTTTTTGTAGGCATAACTAAGAAGGGGAAAGGGAGAAGGCTCAAATCTCCAATTGTTCTTTTAAAACTATACTATGTACTAACAACAGTCAACTAACCTTGCTGCCATTACACTGCCTGTAATGAAGATCCAGGAGGATGCATTGTGCTATTCACTATGTTAACACACAAATAACAGAAAGGATTGTCCCAGTCTTGGACAATTTACAAAGAAAATCTGAATAGGAGATAAGGGACAAGTCTATGGGGTTGTATAAAACCAGTGGTCTCTGTACAGTAACCATTTTTAACTATCACTGAGGTTTTGGCATCTCAAATGAGTTTAAGATGCCTCTTGAAAATAATGAAGCTTTGCAGGCACCCTTTGAATGTGAAGGAAGTATGGAAGGGCTGTTAGAAAATAAAATACTTGGCTGAGATAGGTATCATGAACTGAACAGAGATGAGATTCAATGGCTGAGTAGTCATTAAAGGGTAATTAATGTGTCAGTAAAAGCCTGGAAGGACTTTAAAAATCAAGTCAAGTCTTTATTATTTGATGTGATGGGGAAAAGAGGAACCAGGATAGTGGAGAAAGAAGGGCAGTAACATGGTCGAAGTAGTGGACTAAAAAAAATTGCATTTGAAGCAGACTTGTGGTCACTGAGAAAATTACATTTGTCATGAGCTTAAAAGCTGTGTTACAGTAATGGAGACATAAGATGAAACTGATGAGATATTATATTTTTATATATGAATAGTCTTAGGTATGCTACATAGAAAACACCCACAAGTTTTAGAAATATTGTGAACAGGAAGATCCAAACAAATATTTAAGATAATTCCTGGATTACAGAACAGATTCGTGGATTAGAAGGTGAATCCATACTGCTTGAGGAAGGCTGGGACATGAAAATCCCAGAGATTTTAATGAATTTAGATATATGGTAAGATCCATACAAAAAGAGGTAGAAACAGATTAATGTTTTAGTTTTGACAGGAGAGAGAAGTCTGAAACAGAGAAGTAGATCTATCAGTCATCATCACAGGTACAGTAGTTGTACTGCTCACACTCTTTCATTTCCTAAACATCTACTTATGGCCTCTTCTAGGCACAAGTTACTAGACTAGATAGACCTTTTGATTTGATACGCTCTGAGTCATTTTGGTGACATGCCTGGGTGGAAGCTGGTGATTACAATCAGAGTTCTATGTAGCGTGCCTAATGAGTTTAGAAACAGAAGGATAGCAGCGCTGTTGGAGAGGCCAGTGGTGTCAAAGCTGTAGGTTTTTTTCTGTATTGGAAAAGGCAGAATACATTTCCTACGTACTTTCTGGGAAAGAGCTGAAGAGGGAAGTCTCTGAATGAGAGACTGAAAAAGAGAATTGGGGTGAGCGGATCAGGAGGAAAGGCAAAATGAAGTCACTGATACAAAGTAGAGAGATTATAGAAGAAGAGAGGACAGTAAAAATTTTACCACTGTTGGAAAGGACAGAATTGCAAATATAGAAAGCAACAGAGAAAAAATGCTAAGGGGATAATGAATTTCATGTTGTGTTATCTTTTTTCCATTTTCTTGCAATTAATACACAGAGGGACTTGGAGAAAAAAGGAGTAGAGAGTTGGAAAATAAAGGCAGCATTTGGTTAGCCATTCAGATGAGAGAACAAATTTGTTATGGAACAAGTGAGCAGACCACTGGTGCACTACTAGTATCCTAGGAGCAAAATATGTGTCTGTTAGCATACAGAGCTGAAGGAGTGCCAGATGGATATTACAGTGGAAAGGAGGAAAAAACCTGTAGAAACTGTAGAAGGGTGTAGAGAATTGGTAGCTAATGACAGGTAAGAGGCAACAGGGGATAGAAGAATCATCAGTAACAACGATCTGAAAGTCACGAAATAATAATACGTGAACAAATGAACTGATTCTATCACAGTGACATCACAGTGATAGTTGGGTAGGGATAAAGAAGAACTAATAACGAAAGACTAGATATAGACATAGGTGAAAAGCTAATCAAAGCGATGAATGGCTGTTTTGTTGACTACGAACACTGAACCTTATTTGTAAGTCCAATGAGGAGAGATGATATTCATCTAAGAGCTCAGAGCGATCATCAACATGAGAGCTGAATCCATCAGGAAGGAACATGGGAGATTATAAAGAGGGTTAAGAATTGAAATTGGGCGGATCAAGTAGAAAGGGGTTAAATGCACAGAACATAGAAGCTGGAAAGAGGGGAAGGAGACTGTTTTAGAGTCCTGTGAAAGAACTGAGAGTGAGGAAGGGGGGGAGATTTACGTCAGAACTGACAAAAATTGGAAACCAAATGTTTCAAACGTATGATTCAATTCAGAAACTTGGATATGCCTAGTCTAGTGGGGATTTAAACATTGTATGGCAAAAATTAAGGTTTCTCACTGGTTGGAATGGATGAAGATTGAAGAGGTGATCTAGAAGGTGTAGATAGTATTTGTGATTTTGCTACAGCGATTGGAGTGCCACCGGCAAACACCTGAGACCTCCTTTCCTGATTCTCTGTGTGTTCATGCTTTGCTAGATGGAACATTTGGTCAAAGTTGGCATCTCAACTGATAGAACTCAGGAAATCTGTTATTCTTGTCAGAGCATCAGCTACAGCATGCAGGGAGCTAGACAAGCCACTCTGGTGCTCACATCTGTCTATTTAAGATAGGGGATTTTCAGTAAAAAATAGATTAGGCAAAGAAATGGTGATTATAGCATGGAGAACAATTTTGTACTAACATATGGATAGGTACTAACACATGGATTTTAAACTAGTTCTCTTGCATTCACTTAGGCAGTTCTGTTGGACTTCCAAAGTGTATACTAAGTAATCAAGTATCTACATACAATAAATAAAACAGAGCCTGTTTTTAAAAAACCATTAGAAGCATGTAGGTGTGTGCCCTGCATACATTACTCTCTTATTTCTTGTAGCTTATTAAAAAAGCAATTGTTCTCTTGTTTCATTTGTGAAATGTGCAAATTGTGTCCAGGGCAGTTTGATTGCTTGAATGGTGTGAAACAACAGCATAATGTAAACTGTGAACTGTACTTGGAAATAAAGTTTTAATTACAGGTGTCATCCTGATCTAGTGGTAAGAAATATAAATATAGATATAGATATAGATAGAAAGATTTAAAGAGTGTCATTATCTTGGTGTATTAAATAGTGAGTTAAATACTTCAGAAAAAAAAAATAGATTCCTTTGAGCCAAAGATTTGGCTAGCATGAGACACTGCACAGGTTGTTTTTCAGATGAAATATCTTGAACAAAAGTTATTACTGGGATTATAAGCATAAATTACATACTTACAACAGATTCCATTAGAAAAATAAACGCAAAAGTTAAGAGAAATGGGAATGGGAATCAAAGTTGCTAGATATATGTAGTTACTGTGATTTTCAATGCGTAGGATAGCTAAGTGAACAACGCAAGGCTGAAAATATAGTGTGGAGCCCACGTTCCAGAACCTTTAGGCTACCAATTTTGTCATTTTTTTTTTTTTTCATGTTTGATTGGATATTTTCCCAGTATCTTGATCTTCTAGCTTAAAATTGATGAAATTTATTTAGCAATGAAAGATTTGTAAGGTTTTCAAATACAAATTTTTGTCTTTTTGTCTTAAGTCAAAAATCCTGATGATTTAGATTTTAATTCCTATTTAGATTAGTGAAAAACATTGCAATCAAGTACTGATTGCTTCAGCAGGCTTCTTCTATTTCTCAATATGAAAACTTGTTAATAAATGATAGTGTACTCCTTTTATACCTCTTGTCTATAATTCCTTAGCTCATGCTTATTTGGCAATGTAAGTAGCCTGCCCTAGGCACCATATACTGTCATAATCTCCTGGCTGTCATGCTGTGTCAACTGTGAAGTGCCACTGTAGTTTTTTCCACAACTGAAATTTGTCAAAGAAAGTTTGCTTTATTGAATTAATTTTGAAACTTCATTTTAATGCTTCTTGGTTTTGAATGTTGTTCAGTTTGCACTGAAGTCTTCAGTGCTTCATCCACATGACTGGCAGTCATGCTGACTTCTTTCCTATATTGTTCAACTGGGGAGACAGCTTTTCAACCTATTGCACTTAGATTTTTTTCATTTTTGTCCCATACGTAGATTCAAATTGGATGCTTTGTATTCAGACCGAAGACTCTTTCCTATTGCTTCAGCAATGTGCAAAGGACAGCCCCTGCCTGCTTTCATGCCAGTAGTGCAACAGTGAAAGAACAGTTTGGCCTCACTTCTTTTGAAGTACTTGTCTGAGTCAGAACACTCTCTTTGCATTGTGAGTTTTGCCTGCATGACTCTTTTCCCATAGGGTTCTTTGTTTTTTGTTTTAATTTATTTAATCTGTCCTTTTTATTCTGCATTCCTTTTTCCTGCTACTTTTGTTTACATTTCAGTGAAGCCGATGGAGAATGAGTATTCCAGTTTTAGCCACATGCTGTTTCCTTTCCCCTTATTATTTTTTCCTCCTATATTTTTGCATATTTTTCTGGCAGGGTCTTCCCTCCATGGCAGCATTAAACTTTGCCATTTCTGTCACAAGCATATTCCCAGTATAGGAATACACTGTATCGATACCCACACAAACTATATTATCGGATGAGGCCATTTCCTGAACTAAGGCTCGTTTTTGCGAGTCTTTTATGCCCAAACAACAGATATAATTGAAAAAAAAAAATCCTTAGTAGTTTCAGAAAGCCATGAACCTACCCACCAAGATAAAATAACTTGCTAGCTTCATGTGTATTCAGCTACTCTGCTGACACTGGAAGAAAATGATTCCAAGCACTACAAGGGTCTTGAAAAAGGCAAATTCCATAAAATTGGCACCCAGGGAACTGTATCTGGAGAAAATGAGAGTAAACTTCTGTATGCCTTCTCTTCTTTCGTGGTAAGGAAGCTCTCTCTGCTGATCGGGCAAGAACAGACAGACAGAGTCCTCTTCTTAATGGAATGCTTTATGTATCTTTCATTGCTATTATCTGAGCAATCTGCAATTTACAATCTACTATAACCCGTGGTTACTCCCAGCACATTGTGTTCCTCCTTGGGTGACTAAATCCTGCATCTCAATTTCAGGGCTGCTGTTTCATAGGAGGCAAGCAATGTGACATATTTTACTTGAAGGAATCAGCATAACAGCTGATGTGAGCTCACTGGCTCACATTAGAATAACACAAATAGAATATAAGCGTCTTACACTCGCAGACTTTCCCTGCACGTACAACACTGTCCTCCACATAACCTCCTTCTTTAGCGACCACAAGAATCATTAGAAGCTCCAATCATTCAATGTCATCTTCCAGAAAGGACACTTTGCCTGTGTTTAAATGTACAACAATGACTTACAAACCTCCTGAGACTTGGTAAAGAGGGTCACTTCCGCCTCAGGCAGCATTTACAGAGTATTGCCTATCATCTCATTGCTTTCTGGATGCTTGAACCAAATAGTGATTCAATTAATTACTGATGCTTTCTGATATCTGCCAAATTTAAGGGAAAGATCTTCATATCATCCACTACTTGGTATAAGGAGAGGGGCCATGAAATTCATGTTGGGGATTTCAAAATCCTTTACTTAAGCCTGTCCTTTCCTTCCTATACCCTTGGGTAAAAGATCTAGAAAATACGTGGCATTGCTGATTATTCTAGGGAAATGTGTCTACTTCAGAGTTTCTGCACTGACAGTTGATACGGTTACTATGTACTTGAATGTGTTTAGAAATTTGTGGAAAATCTGCTGTGCATTCGCTGGGAAGAGTTTATGGCTGTGGGGATTTTAGAATTTTCTCTTTCCTCTGGGCCTTTCCCTCATGCTTTTGTAGATCTCACTGATATAATTGCTGTGGACCTAGCCACAACAATTAGGATCTACAAGATCTAAGGACTTCCGTCTTCTAGCCTAGGCTGTTTCGGAAGAGAGGGTAGTTTCAGTAGTTGAAAGAGACTCTTGGATGGGTTGGTGTTTATCACATGACACAAGTGAATCTTTGTCTTCATTGTACAACTCTCATGCATCAGGTCGTCATGATAACCTCCAAAAGGTTCTTTTCTTCATTGTTTGGGTTCAGAGGTACAGGCTTCAAGTCTGTTTACTTAAAAATCACTTAGCATTTCCACAGTGCTATGTCCTCTGACCCCGAATTAGCATATCTGAAGTGTGAATAAGAAGCCATGTCTTTGTCCCAGTGTCACTCTCTCCTTCTTTTTAATCTTTCCCTAACTTAGCTGATGAATTGGCTGGGTTGTCTAAGTACTGAACCATTGTTGTCTCTGACATATGAATCCCTAAGGATGTGACTCGGTTATGACATTAAATTTGTGAATATTTCTCTACTCCCCTCAGTAACTATGCTGTCTAATCCTTTTCCAGTATTGTGACAGAAGTCAGGAAATTCTTGGGATGAAGACCTGCTTCAGCAGGAGTTACACTGTCTTTTTTTTTTGTCTTCTGGTAATCAAGGCCTAATTCCATTCACAGACTCATAGAATGGTTCAGGTTGGAAGGGGCCCTAAAGATCATCTAGTTCCAACCCCCTGCCACGGGCAGGGACACCTCCCGCTAGACCAGGCTGCTCAAGGCTCCATCCAGCCTGGCCTTGAACAATTTCTGAAAAGCACTTTCTGAAAATTTCTATATATGCTGGAAGGCCGCAATCCTACTGCTCAGTCTATCTGTGGCACTCAGCATCTCTGCAGGGTGTTCTGGGTGCAAAGTAGCAGCTTTTTAGCTGACTGCTGGAGATTCCACCACTGGACTCGGTTTATGTGTTGGCTGAGAGCCTGAGCTGTTTCACTTCGGTGGACCATGAGCAGGCATTCAAAACTGACATTCTAAAAGCCGTTCTTCTATTGGAAAGTTGCCGAGACGTGTTTGCATAGTCACAAAAAAATACCAACCTTTCTCCTTCAGCACGGAGGCTGCCCACTCATTCCCAGTTACCGGACTGGAGAAATGATGCATTCCTTTCTTCAATCTGTCTTCTACCTTAGAATCCTCTATTATCCTCTATATGGAATCCCCTAGGCCAATATGGCAGAAATGGTCCTCTTCACTGCAGCATAGCAAAAGCTGTCTGGTGTCAGTGTCAGAATACTGGCGATTTTTCCTCATTATTTTTTTTTTCATACAGTTTTTTAGGGTATTGAGCCACAGTCGATATTCTGTACTTCAGAGTTGGATACTGGGTAAATTACTGACAGTCAATCACGTCTACTGGGCAAACCGACCCAAAAAAGAGTATTAGGTCCTCCCCTTACCGTACGTCTGAGCCAGTTATTTCTCTGTGTGCTTTGAGCCATGAGATCTTATACTAGCTATTTCACAATGCTGAGACATGTTCCGTTATCTCTGTTTGCAGTCACCTGTCTTAGATGCTCTGTTTTCTCAACTTACAGTCTTGATGTTTCTCAAAGTCTAGTGAGTGAGTGAGAATTCAATCTGGGATGGAGAAACCTTCCCTGCTTTCTTCATTAGGCATCGTCCTCGTAAGGATAAGTTGCTCACAAACTTTGGATGTCAAGAAATTTTTGTCTTGTAGTAAGACAGAAGTAGGACAGTGGCAGAACCAGGGCCAGTCGAAGATCTACTTGTCTGTTTCTGTCCATCCCAGAGAAGTCAAAAGAGCAGCATTCTATGTGCAAAAAAATTTCCAAGCGGGTAATGAGTTGTTTCAGGACTTACATCCTATAGTATCACTAGGGTGTTTTTCCAAGCGTGCCCTAAACTAGTTTCATCAGAGCCCAAGTGTTATTGTTAATATTGTTAAGGAATCCAGAAATAGTGCTGACTGTAGGGCAGAGCAATCTGAGAGCTGCTTTTCTGAAAAGAAGACCAATACCTCTGTCATACATAATTAGAAAATGTAAAGAGGGGACTATTTTGTAGATGGAACAAAATGTGACTGTGTTTACAGACGTGAACTTGAAAAGCGACAATTTGCAGAAGAGTAAGTGGTTCTTTGATAGGTGTGTACTTACCTTTCATTCTCTTAGGTATTCCTTATATTTGAGAGAAACTGAGGCTATTTTTATTTTTATGTCTGCATTTATACTGCAAGAGGTGGTACATGGGTTATGTGTAAGTCATATAAGCACCATTAAGCCAAGAACAATTTATAGTTTAGGGACTTTCAAACACAATGATATGAATGGATATTACAGTTTTTGATATTACAGCCATTGCTTCTTGCAGTACTATGAATGCTGATGCACAATAGAACAAGTCAGAAAGCCAGGTACTTTCAGTGTTCAAAAGCATCATTTAGATTTTGCAATATAATGTAATTACTTTAAGGGATTTCAGACATATTCATGATATGGTTAGAGAGAAATATAGAGTTTCTGGTGTAGTGTATACTATAAAGGTAACTATTTTATTTTTTTACAGATAGAGCTGTCATATTTGATGATACTTAGTATCTAAATTGCCATTTTCTGTAATTAAGCACTACATCTTATATGTTTTCAGATCTTAAAAATGAGTCTTATAAGTAACTGGGTGATCAAAACCATAGCTACCCCAAACTACTAGTAAAAATTTGATTACTGATTCAAACACCAGTACCTACTAGTTTGCAGTTGTGATTATGTATCAGTACCTGAAAAAATTATGGCAATTGACTTTTAAAATTTTGCTGTTTATTAGGTTAATTAATAACTTAATAATTAAAATAATAATTACTAATAATTTCAGTAAGCATAGGTTATATTAATTCTTCTATGTGTATTGTGCATCTTTTTCTATCAAGTTTTAATTATATAATACATAATATATAATATATAAAACAATTATAATAAATAAATAAGTTAATTCTTCCATTAGGCCAAATTTTCAAGCAATATGTGATTTACCATATTCATTTGTACAGTCTAAAATTTTATAATTATGACTAAATTGTCTTCAAGTGAAGATTTATTGCTCGTTTAATTGATTACAGAATCAATCTAATTGATTTGCTAATCTAATAAATTGCATTCTAATTGACTTTTAGAGCATGCTCTGCCAGATTTTGTACAAGTCAGAACCCAGGATTGTCTTCTTCATGATTATGTTGTAGTAGATAATACCTTGGTATTATCCTTGGTATTATCCTGCCTTTTAACCTTCGCCCAAGATACACATCATCTTGCTTAGGGATTAGGTAAAGCAACAACTTTACCTCTGAACTCAGGATATGTTTTTTTAGTCTTTTTATTGCCCTCAAAATCTGAAGTTTCTTTCTTTTGAGTTTCTTTCTTTTTTCTTTTCTTTTGAGACTGGATAAAATTACAATCCTTATTTTAATAACAGGAGGATTAATAACCTTATTTTAATCAATAGGAATTGATGTTTCCAGAAACTCTGAATGCCTCAAAGTGGAGAGGGAGTTCACCTCCATATACTGTTAAAGCTAAATATTCACTTTCTGTCTCTAAGAGAGTGAAAATGGTCACACAGTCCTGCAGTCCTGCCTCATTCCTTTTATTTTTTTGGGCAGCAGCAAAAGATAACTACTAATAATTTCTCAGATTAAAACATAATATAAGACTAATACAGTTTTCATCACAGCTCTGCTTGTGTTCTCAGATCTTGATTCTAACATCATTTAAAAAATCATAAGATAGAACATTAAACTATTCTGCTTAATAAATAGTAAGATTTTGAAAGATGAATGTAATAGAATGTGGATTTTGTACATTGATCAGGATGTTCAGGCTTCTGGGCACTCAGAAATCTGAGGTGAATCCACTGTAGGTGTAGATGTTCTACTCAGTCCCAACTAAATAGTTTGTGTGGTGCACGGATGGACAGTATCTCCAGAGTAAATGTCATCCTTTCAGAATGTCGCAAGGAAAATATTGGTACAGCCTTCCAAGCAGACTGAGAAGTTACATACAAACCAAACTATCTGTATTCATGAGCTCTCTAATAAATGAAAAGATAATGGGCATTATGACTCCAGGCACTCTATGTGTTAATAATTTATCAAAATAGGTAAGCATTAATGGTGAGCTGCAATTTTTGTGGCATTGATTCTTTTTTTAAAAAAGGCATAGTAATAGAAGCCTATAGCCAAAAATGACATCTCAAATGTCTGTCTGTGTGTGTGTGCTCAAAACTTTACATTTTCTATCCAGGCCGGCCAATAAGTTAACAATATCACTCCATATTAAATCATGCAGTCAATGTGTGCTTACTGCAAAACTTGTTAGAAAACTTAATTATCTAATCATCTCAACTACTAACAAGATGAAGTAAGGAACAGGCATCTCAAAAATGTTGTTGGATCTAAATCATTGTGTTCTTTTGCTTCTGTAGGAGCTTTGTTCATATGTACACGGATTGCAAATCCTACTATGCATAATGAAGGACAGTGGGAAAGAACTTTTTCTTGTCCGAGCTGTCTGATTTGAGCAATCAGAGCAATTAGAGCAATCTAACAAAAACTTTTTGAAGTCATATAATTGATATGTCTTCAGGTTAATTATGTTCCATTGCAATAGGTCACTGCCAGCTATTTTTAGTTACTTTTATATAAAAATGCATTCCGGAATGACTAGAGGGAATGAGAGGCTTCAGTCAGCAGTGTCCATAATACGCTGTGTTTCTGAGAGAACAGAGAGGGGTAACGCCCAACAGCTCTTTGGTTTAAGGAATTTTGGTGTATTACAAACTGTGATAGCTGAAACAGGTACACATTTGGGGCGCCATAAGGAAATTTCCAATGTTCTTTAGGAAAAACCAAAAACCTGTAGTTTCATTGCAGACTTTTTTGATGTAATGTATTCTAAGTACAAGCACAGTCTCAGTACTTTTTAGATCATTTTTTTGCCATGTATTTTACAATAATCAGTGGGGTTTTGCAAGGCACCATTAAAAAAAAGCCAAGTTAATAATGATGTATCTCAAAGATGACAGATCTTTGAATATTATATTCATCCTTATGTTAGTAAAAGCATGCATATGACTGTATTAACTTTATTCTTTAACAATTAGTCCATCAAAGCAATATGTTTCTTTCAAATTCTGGAAGTCTCAACCTCAAAAAAAAAAAAAAAAAAAAGAAATTATGTGGTATTTATGCTTGACAGAGCCCTTAGAAGAAAAGAGGAACAATAATATTTCTGGGGTCAACATTAGAACTATAAAGTACCATTAACGTATTAGACTCCCAAATGATTCATGAAAGGAAGACCGGTGGTAAATAAAAGATTAAAAGAGCCAAACATAATGAAGTGTCAGTAGAAGTAAAAGTGTAGGAAGTTTTCAAGGGACAGACAGTATCACATTTAAATCAGAAGCATGAATTATGTTTTGTTTATGAAGGCACCATTTTCAAAGGAAGATTTCATCATCATTGTATATTAAAGTAAAATGTGTTCGTGGGCAACAGGGACAGCATGGTACATTATAACACTACAGATATGATGGGAAGGGATATGAAACAGAGTCCTGTTTCATAGAAATGTAAATGAGAACTTTTTAATGAATCTGTCTGTGAAAAATTGCTCAGAGTATTATTATAGTTATCTAGATACACAATATTTAAAATTTTCTTTCAATTTCTAGGTTTTAAGCAAAAATGGCAATCTTTCTCATAATATTTATTTTTTAGGGTCATGTACTTTACAGAAGCTGACACTAAAAGGCTGAATAGATCTTTTCTAGCTCGGCAAAATATTTAGCTGAAAGAACTGTTAATGATTATGGAATGCATAGCCAGCAAATGACAAAAACAAATTAGGAAGTCAATTTATAATCAGGAGCAATTACGAGCTGTGAGACAAGTTACATGAAGAAAATGAGAAACTTTTTTTGAAATAAAGGATTTAAGTTATGACATACTAATAATGAGATAATTCAATTTGGAATGTTAAATAATTCAGTCTGTTAAATTCTAAATGCAATTTCTCAACATTAACTATCACTGAATTATTTTACTACATTATTTTTGTGACTCTTTATTTTAAGCCATTAATTTGACATTAAAAGGTGAAGCAATTAGAAAAACATGCAACAGGGCATGCTATAAGGTAAATGGTTGTGTGAAAACAAGTAAAGTTTAACTGGCCTTTGGTACTATAAAAAGAATCTTACTCTTAGAAAAAGATTATTCTTTTCCTGGGTGTCTGTCATAGTGTGTACTCACATATTAGCTATGCTGTGAGTAAGACTTCTGGTAGAAGAAAATAGTGTGACCACAAGTCCAGTTCGTCTTCGCAAGCCTTGTTGTGAAATGCGATGCCACCAAACAATACTGTCCTATGTAGTTCCTCTTGTTGCCTAATGGCTAATAGTGTCCATGGCTAAGTAGAGGACTGAACCTTCCAAATTTATTTACATGTAAATAATGTCATAACTACAGAATACCTTCTTCATTATGTGAAAAATGTGCCTATCTCAGTAAGATCTGTTCACCTTTTATGATTTGTACCCAGACTCAGTAAAACTTAGGGGTAAAAAATCAAGACATTCATTTCCCAAGAGGCGATCTGAAAGTGTTCTGAATCTAAACAGATTGGAGGGTGTCCTGGTTCCGGTGGGGATAGGGTTAAGTATTCCACACCATGTGAGCCATGCCCACCTGGAGCTGCCGGGGGAGGGGGCAGGAAGTCCACGCTTCGAGTGGGCTGGGGCGTCCCGGGTCTGGTTGGGGAGCGGCGGCGGGCGGCGGTTCCATAATTATGTTTGTATATTCCTCTGTCCGTGTTATTGTTGCTGTTTTTCTTGTTCCCTCTGCTGTTCTGTTAAACTACCTTTGTCTCAACCCAAGAGTTTTGCCTTTTTCTTCTGATCCTTCCCGTATTGGGAAGACCCGAGCGAGCGGCACGTGGTTCTTTGTTGCCGTCTGAGGCCAAACCACGACAGAGGGGGACAAGGAGGAGGAAATGTCAGTTGAGGTAAGTTAGCCATCAGGAATATCCACAGTCTTCTTACCATTAGCTCTAAGAAGAGACATACACAGAAACCAAGGTCCTCAAACTGATCACGTGTTAATGCTAATCCCAATCCATCCCACCCTATCACTCTTATGGTGTTGGATTCTTACGACAGACTGCCTGGCACTAGGAGGCAAGTTAACAGTTTCGCATAAGACCTTCCGGGCCTCTTGAATGTCTTCCATCTTACGCATGCAGTCCTTCCTCCTCTGTCTACTGTGAGATCTCATCAATTAGTTTGATTTACAGATTACACTAATAGGGAGGTAACTTTCCTAACATGTTTAAATTGCTTGGTTATTGCTGACCTTCATCTTGAGGAAGGCAGAGGACTACAGCTTCATTTGTACAAGAAAGTTAGTGAATAACACAAAGGCCAAAGTAGATGAGCAATAGAAGAAAACATTCAACCCCCTTTTGGGGTTCTTGGTTGTTTTGTTTTGTTCTATAAGTGTTCTTTGATTTTGAAAGGCAAAGGAGTTAGGAACTACAACCTGTAGAATGCTTAAGTATTTTCTCAGTAGCTGGCGTGCCTCTGCTTCCTGGTTGGTAGCATGCTAATATGCTGAATCTTTAGAATTACTGAATTTATTGAGATTGAGAGATTAAATTGCTTGCATTCTTGACAGACAATTCATCTGATCAGGAAAATAGCAAAATAACTAGAACACATTCTTGAGAACATGTGAGGAAGAGCTGAGGATCGTATCTCTGTTTCTTAGGACTTTTCAAGGTCAAGCTTTTCTGGAAAGAAGAGGTTTGGGTATGCCAATGAAAGCCCTCATGAAACGGAAAAAGATGCTAGGAGTGGTTATTCTGGTTGGGATTGGGAGATAGGAATAGAAATTGGTTGTCAGACAACACCAGAATATGGGATAGGCTTTCTATCTAGACTGCATGCTACATTACTTAGCCCAAATGTTTGGACTACTTTTCCTTCTGTTCAGTGCTATCTTGCAGAATAATTATGAATAATCTAAGGTTTTTTTTTAAAAAAAAGAAAATCAAAATAAGCTGAAGTGAGTTTAGGAACTTCTGAATTGTTGAAATTGCACTGTGAAAGATCTGCTGTTTATTTCAGTGATATAACAGTTTTTTTCAGTTTATTGCCAGCTTCTTCCATGAATTTGACAGTTTAATATTTTGTGACAGTTAAAGCTTTACTTCATGCAAATGTACTTTGATTTCAGGCATTCCAAACAAATTTATTACAGGTCTGTCTCACACTGATAATGAAAGAAGATAGAAAGAGATACATAACCAATAGCATTTTTGACAGTTTTCTGCCAAGTAGCACTATGCAGCTTCAGCTGAGAAATGAAAAATAATCTTGTTGAACATATCCCTATAGAGTTTAACAAGAGTTCTATGCATTTCAGTCCTGACATTTAAATCCTGTATACAAGTAATAGCTGAGTCATGAGACGCTCACACCATTCTGTCATACATCACTTGTTAATGACCTTCCTTGTCTTTATAAAAAGAAATTGTAACAAAGGAAATGAGTATCCATAGTTTCTTTACCATAAAAAGGTATTATTTAATATGAATAGCCCTATTCCGAACCCTGAAGTTCAATGGAATAGCTAGTGTGAGTTTTGTAAGTTCATTGTAAGGGGATAATATTTCAAGGTAGACATTTTACAAATTGTTACCCAGCTATCTTTTTGTACTATTATATTCAGAAGGCTGCAACAAGAGAAGGCATGCAGCACCAGATGTGCAAATTAGGCAGGCAACAGTAGAAAAGTTAATGGAAAAAACTGTAAAGAGAAGAAAGGGCCAGAGGACCTCATTGCTCACTCAGGCTTTTCACAGTGGCACTTGATGGAGGAAAAGAACATAAGTTAGAATAAAAGAGGACCGGCCCAGATATAAGAAAAACATTTTTCAAGGAAATATGAGAAAAAACTTCTTTATGGTGAGGGTGACAGAGCACTGGAACAGGCTGCCCAGGGAGGCTGTGAGTCCCCTTCTCTGGAGACTTTCAAGACCCACCTGGATGCAGTCCTGAGTAATGTGCTCTAGGCAATCCTGCTTTAGCAGGGCAGTTGGACTAGATGATCTCTAGAGGTCCCTTCCAACTCTGAAAAATTCCATGATTCCGTGATTCCATGAAAACATTTTTCAACCTGAGGACAGTCAAAAGTGGAAAAGGATGCCCAGAGAGGCTGACCAGTCACCATGCTTGGAGGTTTTCAAGGTGTTACTGAATAAAGCTGTGAGCAACCTGGTCTGATCTCATCGCTGATCCTGTTTTGAGCACGAAGTTGAACTAGAGACCTCCCACAGCCCCTTGCCACCTGAATTATTCTAGCATCCTGTAATCATACAGGGTACCCAACTGCTGGTAAAAAGAGAAAGCTTTCATAAAGTAACAGCAAAAAGGAAGAAATTATTGCCAGATGGGAAAAGAGGTAATAGAGCCTTTACTTCAGTAGCTCTTTCTCCACTTATTCTCTGTTGCAACTGTGTAAAGGGGCAGGTATGTTCAAAATTAGGAACAGGAAAGATGGTAGTCTACAAAGTCTGCATACTAGCTCTGGAATACGTGATGGGGCTAGACTGGGGAGTCTGCTGAGCTAATTTAGACAATTATGGCCAAGAAAAACCATATACCATATATGTAAAGGGTAATCTAGAATGTTTTTTTCCTTATGCTGTGTTTTGCTTTTGCGACTCTTTGTTGTAACAATATTTTATTTCTATGCTTATCTTGACAGTATTCAGTAAGCATACTCTTCTATATTTAAATCTTGTCATACCATAAATATGAATCACCTCACATACAGAGGATACAGCCTTCCCTGGAAAGGCGAACCTAGTTCAGGTGCACTGAAAAGAAATATTCATGGTACCTATATTCAGGGCTCCTCCTGAGTCTTCAGGTTGCTTCTATCCTAGCTGCAGGTGTCTCTTGGTAATTTTAACACTGATTAACCCAGCTCCCTTGGTATATCTGGAGGTAGCGTGGAACTTCTTTGATGAGCAGCAGCAAAGTGGAAAATGGCTTCAGACTTGAGGGGGGCAGGATGGAGAGGAAAGTTGTCACTTTCAACTCGTCACGCATACTGAAGTTTGTCTTCCCAACATTTTTTTTATTCTCTTAATTAGCCCACAAATATGAAAGGTTGAGTTCCATTCCTACGACTAAATCTTTTTTTGCCTATGTATTCAAACCAGAAATAAAACTATTAACTCTTCTGAAGTTCACAGCTAGATGGTGGTGATAGTGATGCTGGAGGAGCGGGAGAAGCAACTATAAGTTTCACTTTAACTAAAAGTGAAATAGGTAAAAAAGTTTATATAAAATGCCAGTATCAAGGGTATTAGTAAAGATTTATGAAGATATGTACAAATATTAAAATAATTTTGATTTCAGGAAAAAAGTGGAGTTGAATGTACAATCAAAGAAAATAACATTTTTATCTTATACAACTCTGTTTCTCTTTTAGTGGCAAAGCATTACTATAACACTGGTTGAGAAAGTGCAGATGGTTGCTGTAATCCTAGGATCTCTGTTCTTAGTAGCAAGTGTGACTTGGCTTCTATGGTCAGCCTTCAGCCCTTATGCAGTATGGCAAAGAAAGGACATCCTTTTTCAAATCTGCTATGGAATGTATGGTTTTATGGATCTAGTGTGCATAGGTAAGCTCAAAATCTTTAAACAGCACAGACTGTGGTTTAAGACTGTGACTATATCTATTTTTCTAATTGGTCACTGTAATTGATCACTCCAGTTCTTTGCAGATTTATTCTCAGCTGGTACCTTTGGCAAATACTGCTTTTTACAGTGTTACAAATACTGCAAAGAGGAAAGAACCAAAGAAACTTTGCTCTCAGATTCATCAAAGTGTCTCCCCAAGATCTTAGTGGTGAGAACAAAATCAGTTTCAATTTCTTGAAAAAATAGATGGCTAGCAACGTTCAGGAAGTTAAGTTGATGAAAATAACAAAGACATTAAAATCATTAGTAAAATTACATGCTGTCAAGTTTTCTACTGATGCCACTTTGCATTAGATTGTACAATCATGAAGTGCAGAAGAAGCCCTTGAGGATGTCATCGAACTACATGTCCAAAATTAAGTTGCACAGGCTTAATATACATTACAGTGCTAGTAACAGAAAAGAACACAGAAGACAGGCATGAGTTCCTTGTACATCATAAACAGTTATGAAACACTCTAGTAGTGCTAACTATAATAACTTACATTAGTATTAAAAAATTTCAAGTCATTTAACTCTAGCTGAAATCTTATAAAAGAAAATGCAATTTCCTGCAAAGCTATTTCAGACAGTTTGGAAATTTCTGAAAATATACTGGACCCAGAAATATTAATTAGAAATCCCTTTAGTAGTTGATAAAGCTGCCTTGAATGGATTGTTAGCATAGCTACGATTATTTGCAGAGAAAATTTAGTAATTGCAGTAAACAGTACACCACATTCTTATAATTGCAGTTCCAAGAAAATCCAGAAGTCAAATGCTATCTGATGTTTTCTTTGAGATTTCCGAGTAATATGTGTTGATGTTATCCCCATCTCATATATGGGAATTCAGGACAGTGCTGAATTCTGCTCAATAAGGTGCAAAGAAAAAGAGTGATTCCTAATATCTAGACTTTTGCTCCAACCATAAAGCCATGTCATCTTTTGTTGAAACCATCCCATTACTGTAAGAGCATTTCTATTTCAGCTGGATCAGCAGTTCTGTTTATTTTGTGATTTTCCTGAGAAGCCCACTCTGGAATATTTTAGAACACAGGCTTACTTCTGTGAACCCAGATCTTCTCAGACAGAAAAATGAACAAAGTCTAGGTCTATAATACTCTGGACAAGTGTTCAGCTTCTAAATGAAAAAAAGGGCTCATCTACGTATCCTCTTACATGCTGATTCCTGAATACCACTTTTTCAAGCTTGACACTCAATATTGAGGTCTTTGCTTTTGTTTTTAAAAAACACTAAGTGAAGACAAAATGTACTTCAGGTATTCTAAACTTTTCATTTATATGGAATTCTGTTTTTTCACAAAGATCACAATTGTAAAAAATTTACTTTGGTATGCATCAACTGGTTAGAATCACCACTTATTTAAAATTATTTCTATTTCTTTCCATTTGTTTGACTGTTAAAATACCTAATCACCAAATTAATGTCAAAATCAATTGAGAACATCCGTGGGTGATCAGAAATATTAGTGTATTTATCTGTAGAAGTAAACTATTCAATAGATTGGTACATGCAGTTATGTAGCTGCCTTTTAAGCCAGCCAGGCTCAAGCCACCTCTGGACTAGAAGCTACGGAACATGTACCTCACATGGCTATGGAGCTTCTAGCCTAACTGGCACCATGTAGGAGCAAAGTGGACGTGCAGCTGTCTTCACCCACCAGATAAACGGACTTGCCTGTAATTACATAAATGCATATTTTATAGTCCTATTATAAGTAATACATGGAAATCTTTATGTAAAACTGACTACAATTAAACATTTGGGTACTGTTTTGTAATTATAAAGTTCAGTACAGATATGACTTAACAGTTTACTAAACGGTATCTGGAAATGCAGAAAGCTGTATAAAGGAGGTCTGGTAATTGTAGAATCCCAACGATCCAGGTTCATTCAGCCCACTTATTCTGTATATAACTTCAAGTAATCTGAATTCTGTAGGCTTGTAAGACCAGGAGTTCTTGTAACTCTTGAAAATCTTTTTTAATACATTCAACTTTATTCAATTTTATCTTTTTTCTTTCATCATAAAGTGAGGGATTATAGATTGATAGTTTTAATTTAAAACATTGCAATAAAGTTCTCTAATAGGTAGATGTAATTATTACTCATGAATGATTTAAAAAAAACCCCAACACTCTCTGTTATGCTGATGACTTCCCAAAGGCATTAACATATGATTTTACCATAATATATTATATATAATCTCTTATATCATAAAGCTTGTAATGCTTACAGCCAGCCACAGTTCTTACTTAGTATTCCCTCTCCTCTTACTTGTGTTTAGTCATCCATGGCATTCTCATAGTTTTCATATGGATTTACAGTGAGCGAATACCTATACTCCCACTGGAATCTCTTTTTATTTCGGTGAAAGACCTATGCAGACATAGGGGTTTTCATGTGCAGCACATATTTGAAGATGAGTGCTTGAGTTACTGGTGATATGACCAAGGCTTGCTCCAACTGCCTTTGGTTATGCCTCCCTATAGCTTTGCATAAACAATATGAATATTTTTGGTCATTTGTGGAGTGTAAATATCTGTATTTTTATAACAGCAAAGCAGTTTGCCTAAAGGTACTTACAAATTTATATGACATCTTTGAAAACTTGCGCATATTAATTTGTTTTCCCAATGATTGATTTATATACCATACGTAGCATACCACCCACTTTCTTCTCAATTAAATTACATGTAACTTATATTTTAATTTTTGGTCTTTTGCTTTTCACCAAAAAAAAAGATACCAAAGATTACAGATCACCAATATAATGTTCTATTCATTCCAGTGTGCATATTTTATTGATATGCATTGTTCTTCTTGTTCTACTCTAAATTTTTCCAGAGTTCTTCCTAATGGGATCATTTTTAATTATCAGTGTGAGTTTCAACTGTACAAGTCAGCAGTTTGTACATTTCTGCATCTAAGCTGGTCGTAAAGCTGTTCTTTTGTTTCTTGCTGACGGTAGAAGTTTTCCTAAGGCAAACCTTGAACATTTTAATCAAGTAGACCTACTGCCTGTGAAACCCAGAGCTATGGCAGTGGTAGTGCTAGGATCAGACCATTCATGCAGGGATTACCAAAGGAAGTAAATTCATGAGATAATATGAAAGGAATAAATAATATAAATCCCTTATTTAACCACTGAAGGACAGTACACCAAGCCTTTGCCATTCTACTTTGTAGACCTAGCAATCATTTCTCATAACAGTGAAGTCATATAATCTTATATATTTTCACTGGAACATAATCATAACTACTAGTCATAAATGGTTCTAACATGAATGAAATCTCTCACAAATAATAGCAGCTCACTTGCAATCCCAGAACAACAGTGCAGCTCCTTTAGAGTGTGAAAAGCAATTGTAACATTGCACTAGAAACATGAGTGGTGCCATTAGCACTACGGCAAGAGAGTAAGAGATGGGAGCCAATGGGAGGTGTGCATAGCCCTCTGAAAGCCTCTTTCTTCCCTGCTGAGGAACTTGATGCCTGACAACATTCATATGACTCCTTAGTTTTAGAAATGTAAAGGCTGAAGTTACTTATAATGAACGCATCTAGCTGCACTTAATACTTCTCTACTCAGAAAGTAGGGTTTTTTTCACATTAATCTAATTCTAAATAGTTTAGAAAGAGTTATATGGAGAGAGCTTTTTAGAGTGGACATGTTTCACTTTAATGCTTTGAGCAATTTATTACATTTTTTTATATCTGTGGTCCCTAGAATAGAACTAAAAGATGGCATTTTGTCCGGTGGTAAAGTCTGTTTCTGAAAAGGGTTTTTTATTCCCTGGTAAAAGTTTGTGATGTTTCTGGGAGGACCATTCCTAAATGAGTAAGGTTAGTGTGATAAATAAGCCAACTTTGGAACCTAATACCACCAAATCCTAACAAACTAAGATGAGCTGCCTGCCCGTAAAGACATTCAGTATGAAAAATTTCAAGTGGTCTTGTGAGTTGGGGTAAGAAATCCTTTGGATACAGTGAAAGAATCTCATAGTACTTGGCGATAAAAGAAAAGAAAATTATGATCTCTCCATAATCTTGTTGTCTGGATCCCATGACAATCCCTACATCTTAGAAATAAATCCTGAAGGTAAAGTCTTCTTAGAGCCTTAGGACATTTTGCCAGGTCTGTCACCTCAAAACTTTGTTCCTTGTAGCTATTAATTGGACAGAATATCAGAACAGCTAACAGTGGAGAATTCTAACACTTCCTCTTGGGATCACCTGGGTAAACAAGTAATTTTTTTTCCCTAGGACTGTGCAGCTATGTCCTCTGTGGTATTTGGAACAAGTCGGTATTATCATGGGTTTATCCATGTTTTCGCTGTCATATCCTCTTTCATTGCTGTGAAACTTTTAAGAAAAAGGAGATTCTTTACCACTTTCTTACAGCTTTACTTTAGTGACTAACTACTTATATTTTCAGCATCAAAGCTTCTCTGGAACTAGAACGTATCCAGCATTTAAACCTTACCCAGATTTCCCCTTGTTTGTGGTCTTGGAACTCTTAATGCTGGGAGCCTTTTTTTTCACCACTCTGTGGAAAATATCTTTCAAAGAGGCAAAAGATCTATTGGAATTCTTTTTCCTCTTCTACATAGGTCATAGAATCATAGAATCTTCATGGTTGGAAAGGACCTTTGAGATCATTGAGTCCAACCATACACACACACAAAAAAAAACCAAAAAAACCCCAACCCTACAATCTCTGTCACTAGAGCATGCCCTGAAGTGCCAAATCTACATGTTTCTTAAATACCTCTAGGGATGGTGACTCAACCACCCCCCTGGGCAGGCTGTTCCAGTGCCTGACCACTCTTTCAGTAAAGTAATTCTTCCTAATATCTAATCTAAACCTCCCCTGCCGCAGCTTCAGACCATTTCCTCTGGTCCTGTCATTATTCACCTGGGAGAAGAGGCCAACACCCACCTCTCTACACCCTCCTTTCAGGTAGTTGTAGAGGGCAATGAGGTCTCCCCTCAGCCTCCTCTTCTCCAAACTAAACATGCCCAGCTCCCTCAGCCTCTCCTCATATGACTTGGTCTTTTTCAACCTGTAGTTTTGTCAGATGGGAAATAAAGCTTTTTATGGGAGCAATTATGGAAGTGCTCCTTCTTTCCAAATCTGACCATTTTATTTCAAGCCTTGCAATATTTGATGCTTTGTTTGTTAACTCTTTTGGAGCATCTGTGAATAACAGCTTCCATTTTAAAGAAAAGTTCTCTTCCTTGCTATTGTTGAAAAAACTTTGAAAACAATTTCAGTAAATCCTGAAAGCTCAAAAAAAGCAAAAAAAGAGCTTCCTAGAAGAAGTTGTCCTATGACTTTTTCTGTCATAATTTTGAGAGGATACTTTTGACTGTTTAAATGTACTTCGTGTACCTAAATGATCCCTTCTCAACTGCTTCCTTATGCTGTTCAGGTTCCAGTGGAGTGCAGGCAGGTAGCAAAAATCTTTACATTGGGGTAAACAGCTTCTCTCGATTTTGCTTCATCACCGTCTTGAGGGAAATTGTGTCAAAGAATATTACAATCCAGTGACAAGTCGAGGGAAAACTATGCTCATCTCCCTTATTGTTCCATAGGAAATCCCACAGAAAAAAAAAAAGGTGCGATCTTTGTCACAGCAATAAAACCATGGCTTATTTGGTTTGTGGATTTTGTATGTGATCAAACACATTTATTCTTTTTAAGACAATACAGCCAGTCTTGAAGGTGCATTTATGTATTAACATGGCTGCTAAATTTTTAGGACATATCTGAGAAGGTGAAGATATACATCTTGCAATCAAGAAAATTTTTCACTAAAATGCTATGCTGATATAAAATACATTTAGAGTATTTAGCATTTAATTAAGTTTATATTGTATTAGTTTTGCTGTATCGGATGCTTCAATGAATTCTGGGCAACTTGAAAGCCTTACAGAGATGCTGCATTTACTATCATGTCCTTCTGAAAGCAATCTTCTTGTTTCTCCATCCTTCAGTATAATGATCTTTTAAAATGTGTTAGAATAGGCATTGCTATCTGCAAGTCATTGCACTTGAATCTGAGGTTTGCAGTTCATATAAATGTTTTTATCATCCTTTCTGCTTGTGTCATCTTTCTTTGAATGTCTCCTTTCTGGTATCAGTTAACCACACTAAGAGACCTCAGACACTTAAATAACAATTTCATTGTGTAGGAACAATAAAGCACTATAGCCTGTGACTCCACAGGTCGCATTGTAGATGTGGCCATGTATAGGAAAATTTTAGGCAAGAGACACATTGGACAAAAAATTTATAACTGTTTTTGGCTAGGCAGATTGCTGTCCTCCCAAAGCAGGGAGTCAGACTAAAAATGTGACACTGCTCAGAATCTTATGTTACCAGGCTGGTTGGGAAACAGAGGAAAAACCTAATAAGAAGGCTGAAGCCCCATGCCTCTCCCCAGTAAATCCATATTTGAGATAATACATAAAGAGTGTGTGTATAAATACGTATATATATGAAAAATGAAGAGTTTAATTTAAGTAAAAAAATTGCATGCATACAATAAGCATAAATGTTAACCACATGGAAGCTCATCAGCAGATTGTTCTGTTGAGGACTCCAGATACTCTATATTTTCTTTGAAGTACCTTTTAAAAGATTTCCTGGGTCTCAACAAAAAGGATGTTTCTCAACTTTTGTCTGCTGAACTTTGAAGAGAATGAGCATGGCCTATCATCCTTGCCGTACTCATCATAGTTAATATTAACATTTAATTTCTTCTTGCTCTGCTGAAGCAAGACAGGAAAGTCATTATGCTTGCAGCTGTTTCAAGTTTTCATAAATCTTCTGTGCTCCCAAGTTGAATTAAGAATGTGAAATAGTTGGATTTCCTTGTGTCTGTACTGAATTCTACAAAACACTTAAAAAAATTTAAGAACATCCTGTTCAAAGGTCTAACTTACTTAAAGATCTACTTACACCAGTACAAATTTCAGTAAATAGTTCTTACCATGAACAAGGATAATACTAGCATAAACTGTCAATTTACAAATCTGCCAGTAAGGTTCTTTTATATCGGTTTACTTAAACCTAAATACTTTATTTAGTTAGGCATGCTCGGATTATTGCAGTATTGCTTATGTTGCGCTTTCATTCAGAACAATTTTATTTCCTCGACATGTTCCTGCCTCACAATCTTAAACACATGAATAACCAGTTATATCGCATATGTACAATTTATTTGAATTACCAGAGTTACAAGTAATTTAATAGGCACTGGCAATTGCCCCATTCATTACAATGTGTTACATCTGTATTTGCTGTCAAAGTGGTATCCAGTGACATTTTGTACAAACTAATTTTTTTTTGCTTAATTTCAGGACTGATAGTACATGAAGGTGCGTCTGTTTATCGAGTGTTTAAGCGCTGGAGGGCTGTGAATCTACACTGGGATGTGTTAAATTACGATAAAGCCACAGACATAGAAGAGAGCAATCGAGGAGAACCCTCAGCAGGAAGGACATTGTGGTTACCACTGACTGCATTTAGAAACAGAAGTTTAGTTCATCCAACACAGTTAACCTCACCAAGATTCCAGTGTGGCTATGTATTGTTACATCTGTTCAACCGCATGAGACCTCAGGAAGATTCCTCAGAAGATAATGGCTCTGGGGAAGTAGTGATGAGAGTGACCTCAGTGTAAAGATTATGCTCACTGTGCTACACAGATAAGGATAATGTGCCCTGCTGTTACAGGACTTTGGAATGTAGTTACAATGAATGGTGAAACCATCAACACTTGAAAAATATATACAAATTTTTTTAAAATTTAATGCTTTTTATATGATCAGCTAAAACATGAATACATTTTTCTGGAAAAAAAAAGAGTCTCTTGCTTTTTATATAGGCTGGTTTATTAGATCTTTTGTCAATTTGTACCTGAGGTGTATACAATATAGTTTAACTCTTAGGTCTTTGAATGATGAGGAATCTCATTTTTAAGTACAAAAATATATTTAAATGTATTTTCTTAAACTCTGGCTTTAATCCACTACTGTTATTTTTCCCGCTTTCATGAGGATTAAACTGAACAACCTTCTTCCAAAAAGAAAAACAATGTTGACACAAGTGAAGTATTCTTCCTTTTCTGTCTTTATTTTGTTGTTGTTTGTAGCTCAGTTCAGGTGTATGAAAGTAAGTAAAGGACATACTGTCCTTTGCCTTTAAGCAGAAGTCCCTTTGGTGTTCTATGAAACACGAGCGAAGATGCCAACTCTTCTTTTAGCTCTCCCACGTGGACATGCAAGATGTCAGACACAAGTATGACAGAGGCAGGGGAAGAGTCTTGCACTTCCTCTCAAGTCTCTTAAGATCTGCAGGGTGCTGGGGCTGTGCCTGTGCACAGAAATGACATTACCTTCCAAGCAGTGGTGCTCAATTTAGCAGCCTTTGAATTTCTTGTACCATTCTAAGTATAGCACATTGACATTCCATTTTTTTTTTTTTTAAAAAGAAGAAATGTACATTACAAGTTCTGGAATAATAATAAATCCTGATGGAAACCGAAATAGAAATAATGCAGAGCCTTAATTTTGCCAGGTAACGAATCATCATATTAAAAATGAGCCAATATTCATCTTTATCATGGTAGCTAATCAATGCTGTGAAGTCTGCTTCTCTGTTTTTGTCTCATGGCAAAAATTCTAACATCGTGTAATCAAATGGAAATAATTTCCAAGTTAATTATTAAGGCCGTTGAAGATCAAGATGAAAAAGTAGAGCTAAAATGACTCTGAGAGCTCTAGGTTACTTAAAAGAGTTTGTGATGGGTTGACGTTGTCTGGCTGTCAGATCCCCACACAGCTGCTCTCTCCCCCTCCTCAACAGGACAAAGGGAGAAAATAAGATGAAAAAGCTTGTGGGTTGAGACAAAGACAAGGGCATCACTTACCAATTACCGTCATGAGCAAAAAAGAGACAGCATGGGGAAAATTAATTAAATTTATCGCCAATTAAAATAGAGTTGGATGGTGAGAAACAAAGACAAAACCTAAACCATCTTAATTCCACCCTTCTCCCCAGGCTCACCTTCACCCCTTCACTCCCAACTCCTCTACCTCCCCCCACCCCGAGCAGCGCAGGGAATGGGGATTGGGGGTCTGCGGTCAGTCCATGGCAGCTCGTCTCTGCTGCTTCTGCCTCACACTTTTCCCTGTTCCAGGCCGGGCCCTTCCCAGGGGCTGCAGTCCTTCAGGACAAATCTGCTCCAGCATGGGCTCTACAGTGGCCACAGTTCCTTCAGGGCATGTCCCCCTGCTGGCACATGGAGTCCTCCAGGGGCTGCAGTGTGAGTATCTGCTCCAGCGTGGTCCTCTCCATGGGCTGCAGGAGATACCTGCTCCACCGTGGTCTCTCCAGGGGCTACAGGGGAATCTCTGCTTGGGGCCGGCTGTGTCCGGCACGGGGCAGCCCCAGCCTCTCCTCACAGAGGCCGCTCCTACAGCTCCCACCCCCACCTGGGCACCTGCACCCAGTACACAGTTAAACATTTCTCTGTTTCAAACTAAGTTTGTAAGCAATGGCTGAGAAATTTTAGAGTTGTTTTGTGGAGTAGCTGGAATGCTGGGGCTGGAAAATTCCCTTTTGGGGATCAACAGGATGGTGCTGGAATCAGCACATGCCTTCCCCTTTATAAGAGCCTCTTGTGCCATGACCAGACACCGGAGGCTTCTGCGGCTACACTTGGAAGGGAGATGATAGAAATAATTTAAGCATTGGAGCTAAGAGCTCCTTATATATTCATAAGCATTTAGCCAATGAACTCTACACAGGGCCCAGCATTCTGCATTACTGTTCCACAAGCTGAAATTTACACTTACTAAATCTACAGATCACTTACTGCTCTTGAAACAATTAATGCGAAAAGCAGTACGTAAGCCATGAACAACAAAATGCTATCTCAAAAAAAGCCAATTGATTTCTTGTGTGGCAAATTACCAACATATGACTGGCAATCTCATTGAGAAACTGAGAATTCACTTCCAGATTAGCTTTAAACAATTTCCCAAAGGAGGAATTTGTGGAGAAACAGAAGATAAGAGAAATTATGACTGGAGAAATGTGCTGTATCGCTGGGAATTTCTTGATGTTAATTACTACTTAAATAAAGCCCACTTTCCCAGAAGGACCACAATTCCACATGACCAGATTGGAATCAGTATCTCAAAAGCACTTGTAATACAAGGAGAATAAGGCATTCTGCGATCAACACACTTACAAGGTTCTGCCTCACACCTTTGAGGTACTTGTGATCTCTGGGATTTAAAGAACATTTCGGGGATCTTTCTACAGGATCCTAAAAATGACATTGAGAACTATATGAAAGCATTTTTTTGTAAAGAAATCTTTTTCATTCACATACAAATAATTAGGGTGATGGAAAAAAATGACTCGCCAGAAAAGATCAATAGATGTAATTTAAAAGAGGACAAGATTTCTGTGTGCAAATATTTGAAAGACACCTGGGTCTAGAACACTTCACAGCTTCTGAGGGACAAATAATCAGTAGTGAAAGAATTGTTCAGGTCAAATATCAGGAAAACCTGATTAATAGCAGGATTTGTCATCATTAATCATTTCTATGGCATAATAATTTTGCATATGTCTGCATTTATGTATTTCTATGTATATAAGGCAAGATTAGGAAATGATAAACAGTGACAGGATTAGTATGGGCAGGGTGCAGTTGTGAAAAAAAATACTAATTTAAATCTATGGCTGCATTGTGCCGTGGAATGTTTTCAGTAGCAAGAGTGGCTAGTGCAGGATATGAATATTTCTCCGTTGACCTTGTATTTGGATTTGTGCAGTACTGCAGTGCTGTGATCACCTACGTGCAAGATGGATGAATTCCAATCAGAACAGGTGCAGAGAGGGGATATTAGGATGAAAAAGGAGTACGGACTCTTGTTTCACATGAGGAAATTAGAAGAGCGTGGCTTGTTCTGCTTAACAAAAGTTGAGAGCAAATGCTATTGTTCTCACTTAATACATTGCAGAATAAAATTTATTTTAGGCAAAGAACAAGCCTAAGAAGCAAGGACACAAATAGATCACAAATAAATTTAGCTGGAACTTCAAGGTAGTTTTAAAATATTTATATAATGAATCACAGACAACAATTCAAGTTGGAAGGGCCCATGGAAGGACATCCAGGGTCCGCTGCGAGGGCAGAACAAATTGCTCAGGGCTTTAAGCAGTCAGGTCTTAAAATTCTCCAAGGATGGAAACCGTATAACCTCTCTGGGCAACCAGCTCCAGTTCTTGACTGTCCCCAGGGTGAAAAAGTATTTCCTTCTGTCCTCCCTCTTCTCTTGTTCTGACTTACACCTGTTGGCTTATAAGGTTTTAAAATTTTTTAAGTAAAAAGATCCAGCTTTATAATACAAATACAGGTTGGGCGGAGAATGGATTGAGAGCAGCCCTGAGGAGAAGGACTTGGGGGTGCTGGTGGATGAGAAGCTCACATGAGCAGGCAATGCACACTTGCAGGAGAGAAAGCCAACTGCATCCTGGGCTGCATCAAAAGAAGCGTGTCCAGCATGTCGAGAGAGGTGATTCTGCCCCTCTGCTCTGCTCTGGTGAGACCCCACCTGTAGTACTGCGTCCAGCTCTGGAGTCCTCAGCACAAGAAGGTCATGGGCCTGTTGGAACGGGTCCAGCGGAGGGCCACGAAGATGATCAGAGGGCTGGAGCACCTCTCCTATGAGGACAGGCTGAGAGAGTTGGGGTTGTTCAGCCTGGAGAAGAGAAGACTCCAAGGAGACCTTGTAGCAGCTTTCCAGTACCTAAAGGGGGCCTACAGGAAGGAGGGGGAGGGACTCTATCAGAGAGTGTAATGACAGGATGAGGGTTAATGGTTTCAAGCTGAAGCAGGGGAGATTTAGACTGGATATCAGGAAGAAGTTCTTTACTGTGAGGGTGGTGAGGCACTGGAACAGGTTGCCCAGAGAAGCTGCGGATGTCCCATCCCTCAAAGCGTTCAAGGCCAGGCTGGATGGGGCTTTTGAATATCAATATGAACCCTTTTGAATATCAATAAGAAAACCAATAGAAACCCATTTTTACTTTAAAAATATAGAAATAATTATGCAAGATAAAGCTGCTTCATAAACAATTTCTTGACCACAGCAGGCTGATCTGACGGGAGCTCTATAGAATAGCTCCCTGGATTCTCACTTCTTTCTTTTGGAATTATTTTTAAAATTCAACTTATTGTTAAAACAAGTCACGCAATAGTTAGAGCAGCCCTTTTCACATACTCTACTCTTCAAACTGCATATTGTCAATATTAGCCTGCTCTGGCATGTAAATCAAATTTAGCGATTCAAACAGCCCTGCGATGAAATAGGCAGCACGCTTCCTGAGCTCTGCCAGTCTCATTGCACGCCAGACCAACCACAACAGTTTCACAGGATTTTTTGGACTCCATCAGGTACCATTGAACTCGTCATGACCGCAAAGCAAACTGGTGTGAGCTACTCAGGAGCTACTCAGAAACTTTGAGGAAAGAATGTATATGATTTGGTTGGTGACATTTCATACTTGTTGCTTGATAATGCTTTGGGTTTTTTTAACTACAGAATATCTCAGTTTATTGCATCATTATTCTGTAAACGACATATCCAAGGAATGATTACTCATATTGAAGTCTACCTCAAATCTACCTACGGCAGCACAGGACAGCAGAAGCAGGGCCAACTATACTGAGCAGCATACTTCTACCTCTGAGGTCTTAACAGGTATTTTAAAGAGAATTGAAGATTTCTAGCGGACTAAATTTGAAAATAGTTTCTTACTATCTGTCAGAACTGTGACTCCAATAATTATGTACCAAGAAACGTGAACATTTTCTAGTGCTTGAAAAATAGGAACTTTTCACAGGTTTGCTGAAGAGAAATGAAGATGCTCTTTAAAATATTTCATCTTTCTTGTTTGCCCTACATGAAAGAATGCATTTTCATAAACCTCATAATAATTTCAAAAAACCCTAGTGAGTTACCAGTTCCCAGAATCAGCTCTTAGCTGTTGCGTGAGAGGAGATAAAGCAGTGTTCAGGGCTGAGAGATGACACCGGAGAAATCTTTAAAAACTAGTAATACTTGTATTTCATTTTATTAAAACCAGAAATAGGGTTTCGGATCTTTCTACATTCAGAAATTTGTCAGGTGGATACTGACATTTCTCCTGGATTTAAGGACAGATATTTATAATGCATCGTAGAGTGCAACCACAGCCTGAATTAAAGGTGATGCGTACATTAAAACCAGTCGCATGGAAAAAAATAAAAGGGAAGCACTAGGAGGTGGGCTCCTGAGAAGCATAAACACTTTTCAAAGATCACCTGTGGATAATAGAAAAATAGCAATCAGTAGCATAATTTTCTCCTGCTGTGGCCAGTCAACTATCCTGCAGGCATGTGGAAACCCATGATCATCCTCCTGCTTAATGAGTTCTCGCCTGACAGCCTGAAACAATTCTTTCCCCTGGAGTCTCCACGTGTACTAACTCCAGCTGAATTTGACCCTGACTTGTCATGATTTGCTCCCTTAGTTTAGGAGGCCTTGGCAGCAGGCTTGAGGGCTGTCTTCTAGGGGATAAAAAACATATCAGCTGGTAGAAAGTTTGTAAAAGCCTCATAAAATGACATTTTCAGCATGAAGCAGCTGGCTGGAGACAACCACAGAACTTGTTTTAACATCAGCCTGAGCAAATAGTGTTCAACCAGGTCCACGATGGCGAGTCTGTCCGAGTGCCAGAATTCAGGATCAGCCTTGGGCAGACACCAGAAATGCTGCTGAGGTCACCCCAAGTGCAAGAGTTAAGATGAATGAAAGAGGCTTGGACAGTGGTGGCTTGGTGACCTGGAGAACTTCCTCCAGCTTCCACAGTTTCTTCCTGGCCCCAAACCTCACTATGTCCTACAGATGAGGCTGAAAACAGGAACAGTCAAACTTGTGAAAGGAAAAATTATACTGAATAATTAGTCCACAGGTCCTGTTTTCTAGGCCTAACCACCACTAAGTCTCAAGGAAAGAGTACTTCTCCCCTCCCTTGTTTGCAACTTTTGCCCTGCCAGTTTTGAAAAAATCTGATGTAGGGATGGAAATTCAGTGGCAGCTGCATTTCTCCTATCAGAGAGCATCCCTGAATACAACTCTTTCATCTCTCTTATAAAGAAAGCAATGAAATCCATGAAAGGCCCAAACAATTTTAATAGAACATGTTCTGTCCCCTTGGCTTCTCAAACCATACAGAAGGTCCCTGATCTACTGATCTAACAAGACAAGGAAGTCTATAATCCAGGCACAAATCCGGGTGGTGTTTCTTGTTAGACTTTACTGTGTCTTGTTCCACGCAGGTTCAGCTTGTATGAATGAACTTCAGAAAAGAACCTATATAAGCTTTCACGCTTTGAAATGGAAACTTTTCTGTACACGGGCAGATATGAGCAATACATTTCAATGTATCGCTATGTGCCTCACATTCAGCACACACTGGGGTGGGGTGTTTGTTCGTTCCCACTGAACACATCTGGGCTATCATTCACACCCAGACATTAAGGTAATTTATCCACATCCCACTTTGCCGCTAATGACAATTTGGCATTTGTCCATGAAACAAGAGTTTCTAAGAGACCTGTTCAACATTTACCCTCACATCGAGTGTTTATCACCTTCACAGGACATTAATTTGGGTTTTACATATTTAATAAAACACCCATTTACTGCAGTGGAGAAAAGTGTGCTTCATGTCGTTTATTAATTAAAACACTTTTAAAAAAATGCAAACACAATCTCATGGTAAGTAACAACCCCTAATGACCAATCCACTATTTCCAGTCATTCGTAAGGATAAAGTGATTTTCCTGTCCTCTTCCCATATTCTCATGGGGTTTTGTGTCAGTTTCTAACCCATCACTCAAGAAAAGCCCCAGACACACCATGCCTCGCACACTGAAAGGTGTTTGCTCCGCATGGTAGGACAGCTTTAAACTCATCACTGATGTCAAACTAGCATTCAGCTACCTTGTGCCTTCCCCCGGTTGGTGGAAGGGGGAGAGGTCAGTCAGCCTCTTCCCAAACATCACCCGGATGGGCTAAATGCTGTCGTCAAGGAGCTGCATGTCAGCATTTGCCCCTGTTTCCCCAGCTGACATGGGCTCTGCTCATGCCACAGTGACCTCAAGAGCTGAGACACACTGTGCCCTGTGAAAGCCACCAGAGGCCAGCAGCTCCCCCGGTACGTGCACGGAAAACATGACCAGCCGCTGCACAGCTCAGCTGAACAGGCCTCCGGTCTTTTGCTAAGTCTCCCCATTCTGCCTTTCTCTTCTCATCAATACACCTTGTTCGTCTTGCCCCATGGGGGGAAAAATGCAGGAGGCTCGCTAGAAGGAAAAAGGGAAGTTACTTGTAACCAGATTTTCTGGAGATTGAAGTTGTTCCCTGCCCTGTCCTGGCTCTCCATGAGATACTGTGCTTTTGCATCCTTTTACTGCTGCACTCAGAAAACCTGCCTGTGAGGATGATGCTCCTCAGGAAAGGGACTGCATCTAAAGCCCAGCCCTCGGGACATTGCTGGATCTGATTGCGCCACCACCACCACCAGCCGGAGCCAGGCATGTCCTGCCAGGAAGGACAAACTGAGCTCCCTGGCAGTGGACAGACTGCTTCTTAACCTTGTTACAGACTCCAAGCCTGAGGATGTCCAAATATTGCCTCGGTCCCTCCCCACACAGGCCAGCTCCTCTGCTGCTGGCCTTCCCCCTGTTGCTGGGACCCCCTCACACCTCGCTGCCCTGCTCTGGGGCACAGCCACTGGCAGAGCCCGGTGCCTTTCTCCAACAGGAGGGGAAAGAGCTTCAACCTCTTCTTCTAGTGCAGCTTTCCAGGAAACACAGGTGTCACTTCCCAAACTCCCACCTGGAAACGAGTCCGTGTGCAGAGAAGGAGAGGCCACGTCTGGGCAGGCAGAGGTAGGGGGACAGCAGGAGGGACGTGAAGTAATCCCAGCAGAAGCCTCTTCAGACAAGGCTGCAGTAGATTGGGATTAGTCCCGAGCGGAAACAGGCGGTGAAACGGCATTGATCAGCTATTCTCTTTGAAGCCGTTTGCAAAGCGTCACAATCATCTCCCCAGCGCCTGCGCTGGTGGGTCTCGGGTGCTGCCTGCCCTTTCCTTCACTTCTGGGTGGGGAAAGCAACATCCAGCATCCAGCACAGGATGAACCGTGTGTTCAGCGTAACGTGGGAATATAGGCCTGGCATCACCTCTAAGCTACAGCTCGCTGCGCAGACACTGTCTGTCCCCAACGCTGTCCTGCTGTTGTATTTTCTTTCTCCCTCCCAAGGCCAGCTCTGAGGGCTCTGAGGGTAAGAAAAATCTTTTTATAATGGAATACCTAACAAAGCTTCATTTCCTTGCTGAAATGAAACTAGACAAGGAAGTGTTTTTCACAGTGTTAAGGTAGCAATGAATTGGAGAATCCATAGAAAACAATTCCTTAAATATCTGAGTTAGTTTCATGATAAATAGTTGTTCAAAAGATTTGTCATGACATTGGGGGTTTCTTGGGGCTGAATACTGGGATGGGTGCATGAGTTGCACACATCCTTTTCATGGCCTTGCCACCTCCAGGGCAAAGAAGGACAGCTTTGCAGCATGTTGTCATGGAGCTGCTGTCTCCGAGAGGTGATGCAAAAGGACATAAAAGGCTGTTTGTGGAGGTGGGAGGGGCATCCCCAGATGCCCACCAGGTTGCCCAGGGAAGCGGTTGAGGCACCATCCCTGGAGGTATTTAAAAGATGGGTAGACACAGTGCTTAGAGATATGGTTTAGTGACTGTTTTTGTCAGAGTGAGGTTGATGGTTGAACTCGATGATCTGAAAGGTCCCTTCCCACACAGGCAATTCTATGTTCAAGACTTCTCAGCAAAAGAAGGAATTAAATCCCAGCCTCCTGTGGCGCGGAGTTGTCAGCTAATGACAGAGCTGCTGGCTGTCTCACCCTTTCCTTGTTTCATGCTCAATCTGGCAGAGAGACTTAGAGAGTATTTACTTCACTCGGCCCTACGTGTGAGGGAGGGAGAGGAACAGCGACCTGCAGTTTGTGGTGGGAATTATGGATAAGCTTTTGCTGTGTTGCTGCTGTTAAGTGATGTGACTTGGGCAGCTCTCAGTGTGTAAAGGGACCTCCCTGGAACCGACCGAGGTGGCTTATGACCCTCCTATGGTGGCTGAACAGAGACATTTGAGACTTGTATTAAAACAACAGTAAGGACTTACCTACCCACTGCGGCAGTATTTAGGCACCTGAGATAATTAGTAGATTCTCTCAAAGCTCATTATGAGCAAATCAGGTTACCTTCGCCATGGATGAGGCTCAAGATTTAGCACTAGGACCAGGGACTCTCCTACAAACCTGAACACCACAACAGGCAAACTCTTCGCTGTGGGGGTGCACTGTCCCCCGGGCCAGGCAGCCACCAAATCTGGGATGAATCTGAAAAATTGAAAGGTTCTTGTAAGTGGAAGTGAGACATGAGGAAAGTAGGCTTGTGCTGGCTGTTAAGAAGTTGCATGTGAGCAGTACTGGAGAAAACAGAAGAGGAGATACATAAGAACAATATACTAGGTAGAGATAAAGAAAGAGTCATAAAAGATAACATGATGTATAAAACGTGATGTACACAGCTAGAAAGCCAAAATAGGTTCTTAGGATCAAGACTGCTGTCTCAGACCATGGCCATTTCCCACCTGTGTAGGGATCATTTACCATGGCCCACTCAAACAGACCCTGTTAAAATGTTGGCTGCTCTGTACACAGAGGACAGTGAACGGTCAGGAATTGTCTGGCTTGATCCTGATTCTCCCAGTCCTCCTCATGGTGATGATTCAGGTGATCCAGGACAGCGGGAGACCACTGTGATGACCTCGTGTATGGGCCACCCCTGGGAGGCCCCATAGACTCGACACCTCTGCTCTCGTGCTTGGTGTCAAGGCAATGGCTACCTGTAGGGTCAGGAAGGAAATTTCCCCAAGTCACAGTGTCTGGGACAAGGCAGATTTTTTCCACCATCTTTTGCAGCACGGAGCACCAACTGCCTGCCACCGCCATTTGCGTCCACCTTCTTCAAGTCACCTCTCGCGTAGGTGGGCTCCTTGTGCCCTGCTCCCATCTTGCCTCTCCACGCCTCCCACATCTGCCTGGGAAAAGATTTTTCTCTTTTTTATATCATAGTTTTATCTCAATAAAAATAGTTTTAAATTTGATTTGAACTGTATCAGTTAAGAGTTCTTACATTCTAGGAGGTTTGCACTGTCTATATAAAACAGTGTCAGAGCTTAGACATAAGAATCCGGCTGGTAGTGCCAAAATGTCATATGTCCTTGCAAGCATTACCACCGGGGGTGGAGGAAGCTGCTGAAGCTTTGCCTCACTTAAGGGAAGAGCTACCACGAATGTCAGGAGAATTAATTTCTTGCCCTCTGATGCCAGAGGAGGATGGGAGCAACATAAACCCGTGTGCCATAAGGGTAGCGGCGTGGAGCTCCTCAGGAGAGCTTCTGCCGCCTCACTGCAGGTAGGAAGGGGGTTGAGCCCAAGGTTAGGAGGTTGGGTGTCAAGCAGGGTTGTCTGCTAGGTTCATCAGGGCCCACCTCATTCAGCCCTTTTCCTGGCAATCAGGAGGCTTCAAACAATGGGAGAATTGATGTCATCCCATGGGTCACTGGCAGAGGCTTGTTCCTGCTTTCTTACACGTTTTCCTTTCAATAAAGGAGTGGAAGATAAATCAAGTTTTCCAGTTTGGACAACTGCAGGATGTCTTTTCAAGGAAGCAATCCTGTATTTGAGAACACCACCTTGCATGCAGCCATGCCTTTTGCTCTCGCCAGGATTATCTCCATAGGATAAAATTTTCCTTGAACTTGAGGAGGGAAATGGTCAGTGAACAGCAAAAGATCCTAGCGCTGTGGCTGTGCTGAATACCCAAAGGTCTCCATCTGATGACTGGCAGCTCCACATGCTTCTTACCCAGAAGAACCACATTATTGATTTCGTGTATATATAGGTATTGTTATAAAGATTCACAGCTCGCAACACCACAGAGCTGGAAACCACTTCTGAAAGTAGAACCTGAGTGAAAAATACAGTGACAGTACACAATTTAAAATAGACACCTGGGATAAGCAGCACACAGTTTTAGAAAATGTATTTATGGTGAAGTGAAATATTAATATTTAAGCCTACGATAGTGTATCTTCTTGAATACTTCAGTACATATAAAACCGGGGCTGTTTTTAGAGGCAATATCCCTGTGTCATTGTTGCATTCATTTGTAACCAATAACTTCACGTTGCCATGTGCACAGTTTTCACCATGTTCCACAACAGAGCTTATCCAGTACCTTCTGGATATGATGCAAGAAAGCATGTGAAAACTCTTAAGTCCCAAGCGTACAGGATGCTATGTTCTACCCATGCAAAAATCTCCCCCACTTACAAGAGGGATGACAAGGTCTGTCTTCTTGGTTATTCTCACCAGAACTCAGAAACCTCCTTCACCCTAAATCTGAATCAGCTGAAAGAAAACAGAAAATTGCTGGGTGATAGATTTTTATCAGTGCCAGTCTTTCCTTGAAAAAATACAAGAATGCCTTTTCTGGTTTTCATTCTTTTTGGCTACGATTTCTTTAGGATGTACTTCCATTTGTATCTGAAAGTAATTTGATGCTCATCATCTGATTACTCTTAAAAAAAAAAAAAAATCAGTCCATTGCTAACTTTCCAGTAAGGTTGGCATTTGCGTATTTACCAAAAGAACTCAAGCATGTTGACGGTGTGAATCATTAACTGGTTGAAAAAATCACAAATAAAGCCCAAAGACTCTTCTGTTGGTAAGCGGCCAAGGTAGTACAGGACAAGCAAAGTTATTGATGGAAAGCTACACTGGCAAACAGGGTCCTAGGTTTTCATCCCAGTTCTGCTGATGGATTTTTACTCACTTTACTTCTCCAAGCCTGGATCCCCCTCACCCTTTATGTAGGTAGATCAGATTTTAGTTTCTTAGATTTTTTTATTTTGATATATGGCTTCCTTGCTGTGCACACATAGCACATCACAAGGAGCCTCTGCTCTCCATGAGGCCTTTTAAAGCCTGTTCAAATGTAACTATGTAATATAACAGTACCCTCGCTCTAAACTTCCAGGATAATACTAAATTTGTACTAAATATGAATCCAGTATTTGATGCTGGCTTGAATTCAATTGATTTAATAAGTAAAGACAGAGTGTAGAAAAACATATGCAGATTCAGGAGCACAGATTTACTGTTTCTAGGAAAATATTTACAGAAACACACAGGAGTACTGAAACTCTGGTTCTACTGCGTACATTCAAACACCATCATTGTGATGGAGGGGGAAATTTGTAGGGGGGTGTGTGCATGTACCAAAGCTGCCAGCCAGGCAGCCCACCACCAGTGAGGTCCCAGTGCCCACCAGAGCTTGGCCAGGCATGGTGCGAGAGCTCAGACCTGTGTGAAAGCACACGACCTCTCTCCGGTGTCCCTTGGAAATGAAGGCGGAGAAAAATGGCAGGGCAAAACCAGACAAGTCAGGTGCCTGAGCAGAATAGGATGAGGTGAGGATGGAGCTTTGGCTAGAATCACAAGTTTCCAGACCGCTAGAGTCAACCTAAAACCTTAACTCATCTTAGTATGGTTTTAGGTTTGAATATATTTCCCTGCTATATAAACCCTGGCTGTATGCAAAGTTTTAAAAAGAAAATATAAAGCCAGTGATTAAGATTTTGAGGCCAGATTATGTAAGCAGAAAGCCCTCAACATTTTTATAGAGCCTTCCTTTATAAAACAAAAGGCATATTTCTGAAAAAATGGTCATCCAGACTGTACAAAGAAACTTAAGACCCTATCGCATTTTAGCTTTTGCCAGCCTGGGCCTCTCTGCTTACATGAAGTCTCTTTCAAACTGAGCTGCCACTTGCTCTTTCAGATTTTTGTTTTTTCCTTTTGTCCTGTTCAACTCAAATTCTCAAGTGGTTTCACAGTGACGAAACAGTTCTACTCAGCCAAAATGGAGGAAAGCCAAAATACCCAGATAAAGAGATTTTCAGATGAGCTGGGGGAAATTCGTTATGCTGAAGGTACACCATTATTTACGGTAGCATTTGGTAAAGTGGAACAGGCAGTAGGTGATTATTAATCATAGAAACATTAGCACTTTGGCTCTTCCATGCAACCTTTCCTCCTCTGCTTTAGTACATTGTTTCTCTCCAGTCACGCTCGCTCTGGGCTGTGAGTCTTAGACTTACACGGTATTTACCATCCCAGTACCGACAGTGATGGAGATGTTTCCTCTGCAAAGCTAAAGCTGAGGATGCTGCTGTTGTACAAAAGCAGGCAATAGTGTTATTTTAACCCAGAGCACTGAGAATGCTACAACCCACAGCGCAGAAGTTTGCTATGCAGGGCACAGCTCTGGTTTATTTAACCCAGAAAATGCTCCTGTCCGGCTTATTTGGTAAACACCTTGTCAGTCATCTCTAAGCGTCAGAGAGGGCACCAGCTGCCCCCGTTGTGATGAGCTCAGGCCTTAACTACTTTTACCAAGCAACAATTGTAAAAATCCAGCCACCTGTATACCAGCTACTTTGGGATAGTGAAATACTTGCGCTACATCAACTATACTATAATTTTTAGGCTGTTTCAACCTACTTACAATAATTCTCTAGAAATCAAATTTATTAGACCTAAACTGTAATTGCTGTTCTGGCATTGATTGTTCTTTCATGCACAGTGCTCAGAGGCTAATTTGTCCCTCCCAAGCTTGAGTTTCAGCAGAGGAAGAGAGGAACTAGTAGACAGCAAGAGAGAACAATGTCCTAAGAGTAGATGTGCTGCAGCCTTCCTCCCCTGCCCCCATAAACCAGCTGTTTTAAATAGGCATTTGAATGCTAGGTAGTGTAAATATGAGCTTTGCTACAGGTGATAGAGGAATGGGTAATTCTCCACGCGGGATCTCCCTTCACTGGTATTATTTCTAAACTGGAGGTCAGGCTTTGCAGTCTGCAAGCAGACAGGGTTACTTGATGACCAAGGGGTTCCTCATGAAATCCGGAGTGGGCTCCACACATCTGTTTATCCCTGAAATCTGAAAAATGTCTAATGTCAATAAACCACAATATCCTATGCATTCCCCAGTCATTTTGCCTGAAAAGAAGAATTAGGTCACTAGTGGCAGTGACAAAAATCACAGAAGCAACATAACGAAGCAGCATCAGGTGAGATGGTCCACAAAGTAAAAGAAAGCCTATGGGTGCCGAGCTGCTGCATAACACAGGGGCTGTAACCTGACGTTGTGGATTGAGACTTTCTCAAATCACAGCAGGATTATCTCACTCAAGACAGAATTCATTCCCCACCACCAAAAAAATAGAGGAGGAGGTTTGGTTGGGTTTTTTTTGCTTTTTTTTTTCAAATGACACTTTTGGACAACGGTTGTGTCTGGTCTCTCCCTTGTAAGAGAGCAGTGATAAGTAGTGATGAGAAGACCTGTAAGAAAACCAGCTCCCCATCCCTCCCCCCTGCATCCTGGCTTCCTGTCACGCATCGATACCCCTGTGCGCATTTCAGAAGCAGGTAAAAAGTGATATCCAATTTGTCCTGTAAGTGTTTTCTCCTCTAAAGCCCGATGTAATTGAATATTGGGTGCATAAGCAATTCCACTATCTAACTTGCATACAATTTGTTCTTAAAAAACAAAAAAAAAAAAAGGAAAAGAAAATGGATTCAATTCTGCTGTAATGCAATGCCCTATTCGAGTTAGGTTAATTAAGCCAGCACCATTAGTTGCGCAGGAAGGAGCTTTTTTTCTGCCTGGAATAAGCAGGACTGGGAGATTTGGGCGTTATAGCTTCTTGGGATGATCAGTTAGAAATGTAAAATCCCAAAGCCAGTTTGCACTTGTCGACTATGATTGAATTCAGCTTGACAGCTGGCCAGCCTAATGGTAAACGTGCTGATCACGATAAAAGCAGGGCAATTAATCAGAGCCCGGCAAGGACACGGTGTTAACAGTGCTGAAAGCAAGCAAAGGAAACCTTCCCGCATTACAGTACATACTTTTCTTCCCTAGGGAGCTTTTGTGTTACCTATTATGGAAATATTTACTTCGGTAACACTAGGGGGGAAATGGTGCAGTGACGCTGCTAATGGTTATAACCTTGGTGTTTTACAAGGTAAGCAAGCAGTTATCTATACAGAGGGACGGCTGTAAAAGCATTTCCTACCTCTTCTGTGATGAGTCTCATAAGAAAACTTAAAGCAGAAAAGAATACACAGTATAATTCAGAAACTGGCCTACTGCAGCAAGGAAAGACTTTTCCCTATTAAAGTCAGAGGGAATTGCTTATGGCCAGCTGTAATAATCCACAGAGTTAAAAGGATTGCTGTTAAAGCACAAGAGCTTCCAGCTAATACTTCAGGTAAAAAGCTACAGCTTAACCACGGCTACTTACCAGATTTTCATTTTCATTTTGGGGTAGAAATACACTGTTTACTTAAAGGAAGAAAAATCCTCTTGAAACAAAGGCCTGTGAAGCTTCGGTTCAATATCCACCTCCTGGGCAAGTCACTGATATGCTTGGAGAAATACCTGGATGGAAACGCAACACGTGCTGCAGCCCGTCCTGCCCACCCCAGAGACAAGCACTGGCTCGGCCCCTCGGCGGACAGGCAGGACCCTGCTCCCTGACCGACCACGGCTGGCAGGAGGCCACCACAGCATCACCAGATCGGCCAGCGAAGAGCTGAATGAGGAAGAGGAGCAGCACAGACTCCTAGAAAAGGGTTTGCACCTGGGCTTTTAGCGGCTGGCTCCACTCAGGTGGCACAGCCCTAGGTAGGAGAGGGTGTGTTTTGAAAACTGAACACCCTGCCTGTGTTCAGTCACGCTAGCTCTGGATTTTGCTGCCTGTGGGTATAAGGACGCTGACTTGCTTGAGAGGTTTGTTGTTTTCCTGCACAGAAAGTACACAGGCCTGAGACAGAGCAAATTTGGAGCAGTGTTTCATGTTTCACCCAGACTCACTGGACCTTGGGCTTATGCAAAGTCATTTGCCAAGCTATAGGAAGATTTTCATGTTAAGGTCTCACTGACAGTGATTCAAAGCCTCTAAGGCCCAAAGGAATCATTTTCACAAGCCAGATGGGTATCCTGCAAAGCCTAGACTGCAAAATGTGTGGGGACCTTGAAGAAAATCTCCTCTCTCTTTTATTAACAAGCAACTGAGCTTGGACCTCCTGAAGAAAAAAACATAAATCCCATTAAGACCATCCAGTGTGGTAAGGCATGGGACCCTGCACTAGCTGATGACAGAAATAACAGATGACAGCTATGGAGTGGAGGTCTCTGGCCTCAGAAACAAAACGCCATCATTTTCACAGCAGCAGAAGAGACCCCAGCTATCAGGGAGCCACATTTCTTGCTCACTGAAGAGAGGGATTGCACTTAGCCGTATATAAACTCAGAAGATGACAGCTCGCAGACAAATTACATGAGGTAATAAAAAAAGTAATAGGGAACTGCCTGCCGGATTGTCATGAGCAAGAGCTGTGAGAAAACGTTCACCCTGCTGGGCATTTCCAGGAGCATCAACACTCAGCTGCTCTCCCACTGTAAAACTATCCAGGAACCCCAGCTGCTGCCGAGTGACGGTGAACAGGCTCGGCCACAGCAAGGGGACATGTACAGAAGACACATTCCTTCTGACAGGTACAATGCCAAACACCCATGCTTTGCATGGATAGCAACAGCAACCTAAAAAAATATCTAAAGAGAGTGGGGATGCAGATGGAGAGGGAGCAGCGTGTACGTGCGCACGCAGAGACACTCAGGGGAGTGTTCCCGGTTTGCTCTCGCACATGAAAAGCTCAGGCAACGCGTACTGGTTCCAGGCAAGCCCTGAAGATGTAGTAACAACATCAGAGACAGCAAACCCTTACCCGTCAGCATCACCGCTTCAGCAGCGCGCAGCTTGCTTTGCTCCCTCCTGGAACGTGGATTCAGAGAGTTCGGTTTTGGGGGGGGTGGGTTTTGCAGGCAACGCGTTTTAGCAGTTCAGAATGCATTAGGAGAAGGAGAAAGCCGGAGGGTTTCCTTCTTCTTCTTCCGAGGCTGCAACCCCTCCCGGGCGAGGCTGCCGGGCCCTTTCCCGCAGGGGGAGCCCTTGCTCAAGCGAGCGGCAGCGGCGGCAGCGGGGAGCGCGGCTGCTGCCGCCGGGCTTCGGCGGCGCGTTCCCTCGGGCTTATCACACTGTGACTTTTTGGGGGTCGGTTTTGGTTTTTTGTTTTTTGTTTGCTTTGGTTTGGTTTGTTTTTTTTTTAATAGTTTACTTTTTATTAAACGAGCGGGTTTTATCGGCAAAATTCCAGGAGAAGCCAAGACGGTGGGGAAGCGTGGAGCAGGACCAGCGGCTCGCTGCTGGCCTAAACGTAACTAAACAAGTCATGGAGGGACTTGAAAATATATTAAAAGTATGCAAGCAAAGTTGTCAAGTAACCATGGGTTTTTTTGGTTGGTTTTTTTTTTTTGTTTGTTTGTTTTTTTTTTGGGGTTGGTTTTCTTTTTGTTTTGTTTTGTTTTGTTTTTTTTTTGACAGGAAAAGATCCCATTCTGCAGGACCACGTAAAACCTGACGGCATTTTGAACCCATTTCCTACCGTTGCTTGCAATCAACGGTTGACCTTTCTGTAAGATGCATTTATGGATCACTCTGTGCTCGCACAGGTGAGGTGGGCATTACAGTCTGCCATCCGTACGCGAGGAACGGTGAGTGACTGAGCACGGCAAGCCCCGTCTCCTGGAAAGAGCCAACACAAATCTGCAAATGCCATTTTCCCCTGAAACACTGCAGGTTTCAAATTTTGTTTTATCCCGAACTAGGAGAAAACAATTTTAGAAGTGTTCGCAGAGTAGTGCTATACATCCAAATGAATCATGCTAAACCCAGTAAAATGATACATGTTGATGAACTCCAAATGTTTTATTTGGAAGTCGCTATCGTTGCACTGAGTTGTTTTTAAGTGTTCTTGTTCGAACAGTGAAGGGAGACATTTTTGGAGGGAGGCTGGTCAGGTTGGTCAGGAGGCAGGTCAGACTTGGAAGGATGGGAATACAACCCAGGTTTTATCCAACCCAAAATGAAAAGCCCAGCATTTAAAAAAAAAGTTTTAAAATTGTTTTGAAAATATTTTTGTTCTGTGTCAGTGAAACTGATCTCATTTCACAATTCACGGGGAATTAAATAGTTTCATCTAAAAAAAATTTTTTTGCAAGAACAAAACCAGCAATATTTTTGATCCCGAAGCACCACATTTCTTGGCTGCCAGTGCAGCAGAGAACTAGATTATAATACTGAGACAGATGTTATCAATAATAGCAGGCCAAGAAATAACTACATGTCTCAGTATGAGAAAGTCCTCCGTATTTTGAATCTGGTCAGGCTATGAGGAAACACAACAGCATTCCAGGAAAAGCAAGAGCTGTGACATTAACTAATGTCACTGCTCAGAAAATACAATGAAGAAAAAATGCACATACTGAATATACTGCTTTCACACTGGGTGAGCAAGGAAGCTCAAGCCCCACAATTGTGAAACTTTGCATGATACTACAAAAATATTCAGTTATTTATGATACAGTTTGGAACTGTTCTTCATCAGTTTGGAACTGAAACTCCCAGGTTCTCACT
>CANTUZ010000002.1:90178954-90203975 GCA_947846985.1 Fratercula arctica
GGTAACCTGCCAGCTCCCCGATCTCTGGTTAGGTTGAAAATCTGTTGGTTTACCAGGTGTTAAACCTGATATGATATTTTTTATTATTCCCCCCCCCAGTTTTTCATCTCTCAAACTGTTGGAACGTATTGCAGGGGTGCCTGCAGGGATGGTGAGTTACATCAGCTAACAGTGAGAAGGGTAGGTGATCAGCATCTTGTAGGTTTGGGCCCTTTTACCAAGACTTTAGTGACTGAAGGCAGAGAGCAGGTGGAAATAACTTTCACCCCAACCTGACTTGGAGTGCTGACTGCTTTGAGTGATGCTGTTAGGGGCCAGAAACCACCCTGCACCTCACAACCCTAGTAGCAAAATTGCATCCATTTACCTGTAAGCTAAGGAAGACTCAAGAGCAGTTAATGTATAAGCAAGCCGATCTATAATTACCCTAAGAACTAGCTTGAGAGCATTATTACTGTTACAAAATGTAATAGCAGTATTACATAAGCACAGTAACAATAGTATACCTCTAAATGGTTGCAGACTGCCTCTTTTGACAGCTGTGGTAGAAAATGGATCACTGGATGGTCATGAAATGAATATTTTCCCTAATCAGAATGGAGAGCTTTATTACCCTTATAATTACTTGTTTAGCAGTCACTTATTAATTTTTTTTTTAGTCCATGAGTAATAATATGGGCCTGTTTATTAAATAACATTTTAATTAGGAATCATTTTTAACATGTGCCAAGTTCTTAATGTTTTCTCCTATGCAATTACTTAGATAAATGCTTGTATTTCTGATAACTCCATTGACATCATCAGCCAAACTAAACCTTCCCTGGTATACAGCTCATATAAAATAACAGGCTCCAGATGCCTTAGCTTCCCCAAACAGCTAATTTTTAACATATTGCAATAGAATATTGCTTATTTTACTAAATAGCTTTTACAGACTCCTGCTAGATACTGTGTATTTACAGCTCATTTGAATTCAAATGTACTATTTTTGCTCAGCTAAATTTCTTATTGACTGCACTGGAAAGCTTGCATTTAAACATTTTTTTATGAAATTTCACATTTTCATTAAAACACACCTCAGAGGCAATGTTGACAAATTGTTTTGCAAATGTCTACATACTATTTGGCCATGCATAAAACTTGCTTAAAACATTATGAATGTTGATGTAATGTTGAGTAAATATTTTAAGTGATGATCTCAAAGTGAAATAGTCATGATCATTTTGATAAAATTAAAATGTATTTCTTTTTTCTCTTTCACAAAAGTTGAACTTATTTTTGCTGTTTGCTTCTATTTTTTGAATGAGGATCAGCATCATCAGAGTGCCTGCTTGTTTACAGATGAGATTTTGGCACAGGTTCTTCTCTTGTCCTGAGACTGAAACTTGTTGCCTAGGTCAAGAAGAAAAATGGCTGTCTTTTCGCTAACACAGAGCATAAGTAGATCAAGCACCTTGTGCCCTGTTTAGTCAGGTAGTGTGCCTAATTTTGGTATAGGTATTAAGCTAATGAAGTATGCATTCTAGTAATAGCGTAGGACCTACAGATTCCTTGCACAGTGCTAACTGGTTTTAGTAAGCCTTTGGTGATTTATGGTCACCAACAATTTTGCTCTCTAAATACATAGTTTCCACATGCTTATCTGTTGCTTCTCTGGCTCTTCTGTACAGGTTTAAGGCTAAAACTGGCCATCATAGATAGCAATACAGATTGTCGTAGGAGACTCAATTTCAAACATGGGCTTGTATTTCAGTCCTTTGTCATTTTTAGGAGTTTCAACCTGGTGTCCCAGAGCTGTCTGGAATACTAACCTTGCCAAAGTCAGTGCAATTTCACCAGGACAATTTAGCCACTGTGAGGCATCCCTATATAAGGGATGCCATGTGTTCCCTGCTTTTCCATTAAAACCTTTTCTTTGGAGTTATTCTAGTATGCTACTTACCATTCTCAGTAAACATGGGATGCATAAATCCTTGTTTGCTTGTTTCTTCTCTGCTTTTGCTCAGGTTGGGTTCTAGCCAGTCTTGGGTGGTCAGTCTCACCATCCCAAATGATCTTTCTCAAGTTTTCTCCACTTCAAGTTGTACACTGTACCTGGTAATAGAAGCTCTGGGTACAAAAAAACTAACTTTGATTGTCACAAAAGGATAATCCGTTGACTGGCATCACTTACAAGTGAAGCCTTGATTATATTGATATTTCTATGTAGTTTCTCCCAGTTTATCTCATGCTAAAGGATGGTGGAATTGAATGCATAGTTTTCATGTGGTTAGAAATGGGATTTGAGATCCATATCTGGATCCTGGGCCTTCTTTGGCCTCATTGGAAATTCTTTCCAACACAAAGATGTTGCAGTGTTGAATTAAAATGACAATTCAGAAGTTCCCTAGACTGCTGTCAGGTAGGGCAAATATTCCTCTCTGGGTCATGCTGCATAATTCCCAAGAGTAAGGAAAACACCATCATGTTCTGGTCCAGGGCTCTCCGAAGGCTAAGTTGACTGAGGTTAATCAACCTTAGTTTTAGGGGAGAGCTGTGGTGTCACTTAAGTGCAAAAGCCACAGACAACTTGGGCAGTGTTGCTAAACTTCTCAGAACAGGATCCACCCAGGTCAGTGCACGAGGAGGGAAGCACCTCAGCTCTGGTCGTGTTGACTAGCTTATGGTCCTTCCCTTAATTAATCACATATATAACTGTAGCCTGCTGGGAAACACAAGCTGGTACTTGATAGTCACAGCCCTGAAATCTCCTTTGATAGCTTAGTTTTACCCTATGATGTCTGCTTTTTTTCTGACAAAACACAGCAGAAGTTCCTCCTCTCACCCTGCTTCCTGCTCTCCCCACACAAATTTTTATCTGATAGTCCTTGTTACAGATAAAGGAGACCTGGGTTCAAGTTCCCCATCTGCCTGTAGGAAGGAGCCTATATTTGACATAAAAGAACACAGTTGATTGAACTGCTGAGGTATTGACCATTCGGGGAAATGCTGTCTCTGTCTTGCCTGTTAAATCCCAACAGCTTTACGCAAGTGGGGAAGAGGCTTGAAACTAGGTCCTGTAGCTGAGTACTTTTCATGATTCCACAGGAGTGACTGGGAGTTGCAGGGATTCAACCAGCAGGGTGCACAAGTAAATCTGAGTTTGTTCAGGCAGAGGAGAGATGTCTATGTGAGTGCGTAATCTGTGTGCATGGTCCAACTGCTGGCTTGTGGGGTAAAAGCAGAGTGCTGACTTCACTGGAGAAACACAAACTGAGGGGCTGCCAGATTGAGGTGGCAGATGAGTCTTGGTTTGAGTCTGAATTGTTCTACCTAAGCATATAACAGCAACATAAATGTCCGTTTAAGACCTTTTGTGCATCAGCTTCCTTGACAGTTGGATCTGAGGCTTGGACCCTGCCTGTATCTGAGCTTCTTCTTCCTCTCTGAAAAAGCCTCCTGATGTGAAGATTGCCTTATCATGACAACCTCAACTCGACTGAGTGTTTGGAAACGTTCTTTAGACAAAATGGGTTTCTTTTTTACAAGAAAAAAAAAAAAAGAAGAAAGAAAAATGAGGAACGCTGGTGCACTAAGGATTAATTCAAGCTTTTCTACTTAATCAGTTATAAAGTCTAAGAGGCTGCTACCATGTCTAGCTGTTCTCGTTTCAAGGAGAGAGGCAAACAATGCTTGTCAAACTTGACTCTGAAAAGACACTAGCTTTTTCTGTGGTGGTACCCCTCAGTTTCCATTGCACTGGCTTGTCCTATTTTAAATTTGTAATGAAAGAAAAAATTCTAAAGCTGGTAATCATGCGCCGTCCTTGTATAAAAACACATCTTGTTTTTATCATCAGTAACCTGTACTACACAAGAGCTCTGACACATACATTTCAGGATAGATTAGGAATTGCCTGCTGCATTTACATAACATTAAAATCACTGTCTAGATACACAAAATAAAATGAATACCTTCCTGATTCTCTAGTATGGGCTTGCATGACAACGATTTTACCTTGCCGCCTTTTTTTTATTTTTTTCATGAATTCAACAGCCCCTCTCTTTATTTAGTAGGTTGGAAGAGAAGGATTTGATAGCTGAATGAGGGGACAGCTATGTAATTCATTTTTCTGGCAGATTTGGACAGCATGCTTACTGCATTTAAAAAAAAAATGGGGGGGAAAAAGTGTTGCAAAAAAGCATATGGAGTGTGTGACAGCCTGGCCCTATCTGACTCCCCATCATTCCTTGCAGCTGCCGGAAGCCAACCGCTCGTCTTTCCAAACCACAGGCTCATGTGGGTAATGATATGATTTCCTCTGTCTTGTGTTTTGTGTGTATGCTTCAAGAAAAGTAATCCCCCCCCCCCCCCCCAAAAAAAAAAAAAACTCTACACACCCAGTTAATCAAGACAGTATTGGCTTCTTTCATTCTACTGAATTGATTCTTGCAATGCTGGGACAAGCAGCTGGAGGCTTCATCTTCTGTCCCAAGCAGAGTGTTCATCATCATTCATGGGTTTTTTTGATTGCTTTGGGCTTTATCCTTCATCTGACTACTAAATAGTGCCCTCACCGATTGAAAAAAAAAGGAAGTGGAGTTCATATAATCTGGTTTCAGACTAGTATAAAATCTCTAGTATTTCACTTTCTTGGGAAAATCATTCACATTTTGCAAGAAAAAAATGCAAAATCACAACTTCTTTGTTTGATTTATCATCACTGTTCTCTACTGAGGACCTTTAAAATGCTGTCTGTATGTCTGTAAATGTTGGACATAATAGATGTTTTGCCAAGAGAAGTAAGGCTACACTAATGTTGGAAGTATCCATATAGCAATTTCTTATGATTGGAATTACCTTACAATTTGTTCTTCAAACAACCACCTTGTAGTCCACATGAAGCCTTTCCCACTACATTATAACTATAAATTTCAGTGGTTTTATGACTATTAAAAGCAGGCTGTTGGGTTTAACTTTAAGAAACAGTAATTCTTGTTTCCCACAAGGCCATAGGTGAGAACTTCAAAACAGTGAAGGAAAGCATAGAATCTGGAGCCATTCTCAGTGAGAGGCAGCATGGAAGAGGGAACAAAGGTTCTTGTTTGAAAAATAAATTGCTGGGTGGTGGAGGCAATTTTCAAAGCCCTGAATGTCAAGGGTTACATTTTGATAGGCAATGAGAGATTATAGTCCAGAAAGTACTCGAGAAAAACCCAGATTCCTTCCTTTTTTAAGTGATAGGATGAATAGCGGATGGAGGCCTCTAGGAAAAGATTTAATTAACGTTAAAAGGCCAGGCAAGCATAATGATCTCTGTAGCCATATTCTGAATTAACATGACTGCAGATAGATGATTTTTGTCATGATTACAAGAAAGAATAGTGTGGTAATCAAGATATAAGGGGATGAGAACTTGTAGTTAGCTGTTATAATTGTTGGATGTATAGCCGAAATAATTTTTAGAAATGTTCTAAAATAGTTTTCAAGTATTGGTAATAGTGTGAATGTGAAAAACATGAGAGAGTTCTGAGTTCAGGATGAGGTTTTTGGGTGACAGTCTGAGTAAAGAGGCAGGATGCTGATTTGGTACACTATGATTCAGAAGGAGGTCACGGACAGAACTCGAGGGAGAGAAATGACACCTGTTTTGGCACTGTTGAACTTGGGTTTAGAGAAATATTCACAAAGACATGTTAGAGAAGGCTGAAATTTCAGTTTGGAGAGAAAATAACAGAAACCAGACAGGAAAATCCGGTTGATAAGTCTGTCAATAATCAACATGGATTGTCAACTGAAATTGTAATTGCAAAAGCAACTTGCATCTTCTTATTTTGGAGGGGGAGGGGAGAGAGAAGAGGTCTAGGACAGAGCCCAGAAGCCTCCCCAGAAAAAATGGTTAAAGAACAAGAGGGATTTCCAAAATGCATGGTGAAGCTAGGAGGAGAACCAAAAATCAGCACCAGTTTTAAAGTCATCAAGAAAATGGAGTTCATGTAAAAAGATGCAGACAGGACAAGAAGGAAAAGAATAAGAAAGTTCTGGCTCTGAAACTTGGTTGGAAAGTGATCATTAGAGATTTTGACCAGAACAGCTGGAGGTAGTGGGGAGAATATCACTATACCCTTGCCCATATTGATAACACTTCACAGGCATCTGGTTTCAGCCACTGCGTAAGACAGAAGATTGGGTTAGATGGTCCTCTGGTCTGACCAAGTTCAGCTGTTCTTAATTTCACTGCAGTAAAAGGTGCAGAAACTAGATTAAACACTCTAGGGTGGAAATGGGATGCAGGAAATCTTATCGTTGCTTGCAGACAGTACACTCAATGTGTTCAGATATGAAGGGGAAATGTAGGAGGTAACTGGACAGGCGAGGGAAGTCAAGGATGGGAGAGACTGCTGCAGAACTGGCATGGGAACAGGGAGATGGATTATACAGAAAAATAATGAAGGCAGTGAGAAGAGACTGAGGGATGATAGGGTGGATAGGGTTACTGGGGAAACTGGAAGAATTAAAGGAAGATAATTGCAAAATTCCTATGCCTGTGGGAAGGAAAGTTGCAGGACATGAAGTAGGCAGAGTGGTGCTATTGGGAATGTAGAGGTCATACTGGGCCAATTTGCAATTGTTACACCTTTGCAAATTGTGAACGGGAATAGCCCAGTGAAGTCATCTGTTAGGATTCACCCTTTTTATTAATAACAATGGAATTATGCATGCAATATAAGGAATGTTACACACTTACAACTTGCAGTGCTTTGGTCGAACAGCCATACACAGAGGTGACCAATTGCTGCAGTGGCCTCAAAATAGGTGAAAAAATTGTGATTCCCTCAATGCTTTCCCACTCACCCTGGGGGCTGCCAGATGGGCTCCTCTTCCTACACCCCCGCAGCAGCAGGAGCTGCTCACCCTCCACTCAGTCTCCACCTCCCTTGCCAGTGGGAGACTGGGTGCATAGATTGCTTAGTCCTGCGCATTCTCATTCAGCAGTCATAAATCCAGGGCATTAAAAAGGATTGGCAAGTGCCGGAAGGAGTGTATTATACTTAGCCATTCCACTGGAAACAATATTTTGGGGGACTATTTCCCCTGAAATGGCCTAAGGGATTTAGGAAGCCTGTGCCACCATACACTAGCCTTATTTCAGATGGTCTGAAGATTCCATCCTGGCAAAAAATGGCAACCTAATGGCAAACTAGTCCTAACAAGAGCACCTTAGTTTGCTACATAGCAGGCAATCAAAACCATCAAATCCATTAAGATCTCAACTCACTTGGGAAATACAAATGTCAGTATAGTGGCATAAACATATCAGATGAATTCGGAGGTGTTTTCACCTGGTAGTACTAGAGACTGAAAATCAAGGTTTCCCCTCAAAAACCAAACTCAGCAGACAGCTTCTGACTTTGGTTATGTATTATTGCAGTAGGAGAGAAATCAGAACCCTAATTGCAGTTCTTTAGAGGGTAAAAGTAGTATTTTATTACTTTACCTGGTTATGCATTTGTAAGATATATTAAAAGAAAGGTGTGTATGTTCATGAGTCTTTTTACTTCCCCTAACTTAATGTAGTTAATAATATTAAGTTACTTTATTTTTGTAAAGGATTTCTGTTCTTAAATTTTCAAAAAGTGACAATGCTTCTGATGCTTCTTTCTTTTCCAAATTCTTCATGGTGGAAAAGAAAATTAAAAAAAAAAAAAAAAAAAAAAAGGAGCTGCCAGAATAACCATAAGGGGTTTTTATTTAGTTTGTTGGGGGGAGGGGGGGGTGGGGTGGGGGGATGGGTGTTGGGTTTTTTTCACTATTTAAATAGTATTCTTAACTTTATTTCCTTATGCATTTTTCCTTGAAATATTAGTTTTCAGATTGAGATTTGCTAGGCCAAATTCTCACTCAGGATAGAGCAGACTAGCACTTTCACAGCTGGCTAGTTTGCCTTACTGAAGTGTAGAATTTATTTATGTGATGGAGTATGGCAGTGGTGACTTCGGGTTTTGGTTTTGGGTTTTTTTACAAATAATAACCTGTAGCAGCAACTACAAGAGCAACAAAATGGCAGGAAAATCTTTTGTAGTAAAGGATTTCTGCGTGTATTTGGAATAAAGAAGAAAAAAGGTGAACATTTGCAGTTTCTGAAAATGATGAGGTTCTGAAAAAATGGCCAAATTCTCATCTCCTTTCTTATGTCAAAGTCAGGCTATCAGTTGCAACTGAACTATAGTTAGGATGCAGAGCTTGAAGATATATAATCACAAAACAGGTCCCAGGGTTCCCTATTGTTCATACCTGTTTAAACATATACACAAAGAAATACTCCAAGAAGTTAAAATAACAAAAAGTAGACAGATGTATGCGGAATATTGACTGATTCAGCTGAGTTCAGCAAGAACCATTGTTTTCTGATTAGAAAACTGGGTCATATATGTGGATGTTTATTATATTAGCTCAGCAGATGTGAGCGATAGTATTTTCTGAACCTCATATGCAGCATTCTACATGTTCGGTCTGACTGTTTTTTTTAAAACCCTGAGCCCCACAACTACTGGAGGTAAACAAGAAAAATGTTCTCATTTACTATATACCCACATTTATACAATTATGGGCCAAATGTTTCCTCTATGTAAGAATAAGTACTTATTGATTTAAGAAGAAACAGACATATTGATCCAAAGAGAAAATACACTGTACATGTTGATCAATATTTACCTTGCAGGACAAAACATCCTGATATTCACTTCAAGGCATCAATATATACATATTACTGCATGTTTGTGTCATTAAGTCAGGTAACTGGGCTAGATTTCCATCTAACAGTATAAACTTTCTTAATGATTATTTTTCTAGTCAAATATTAGTCTCTAAAGGGAAGAAGGAGTTAGAGAACCAGAAAAAGAATAATTGTTCACCTCTCTTGAGATAAATAATACTTTTCATTAAACACAGCTGATGCCTATCAAGAGCCGCTAGACTGATTATATAATATAAGCAGTGAGAAGTCCTCCAAATTCCTCCTAAAAGTATTTACCTGTAGCAAGGTAAAATTGGAAATACAAGCATACTTGTCTGAAGATATTTAGGTGCCTAGCTTGTGATTAGTTCCATGTCAATGAACTTGTACAAGAAGGAGTTTTTTCCTTTTCATTTCCAAAGACGGAACACATCTGAGTTGCCAGAATACCTTTAAAAATTCTGCGCAATCCAGGCATCACTGGCTTCTCTCTTTCAGCCTCGCTGCAGGCCAGGGGTTTCTTCTTGCTGGAATTCATTGACATAGAGCTAACCATGAATTATACAAAGATAAACTAATTATAGCATAATGGGGCAGTCATGGTACACATTTTTTTTCTCTGACATTTCTTTTCTGTCCCATAATAGCTCTAACACTGGGTTAATCATTTTTATTTAAATGTTTTCTTTATGGCTAATTTCACCCTAATATCACCAGTCTCCACCTTGAGTCTCCTGAGGCGCTCGCTGTGAAGGACACACCCATGGAAGGGGCAGCCACAGGACAAAGAGAAGCTGTGACAGCTACACAATTAATATATATTCTTGACATGATCAAGTCCACAATAACAATGTATAATACATGTTGCATCAGGCCAGAATAAATAACATGGTCCTCCCTTCAAACTGCCTGTATTGTCTCTCCTCTAAAGAATATGCCTGAAAGCTGTGGATCCTTTGTGCATGACTTTGCCCAGGTGGGGCCATTCCTAAGCCTGCCCATAGCTGAAATTCATGTTTAATTTCTCACCAGCTTGTGTCTCAGTCACCTCTCGCCTTGTCTCTCACTCTTGTCAGAGACAAGCTTATCCCGTCCTGTCCTGCTCATGTCCATTCAAAATGCTGGAAACATCATTGCCTTAGCACATGGTTTGGGAGCTCGTGTCTACTCCTGGCTCTCCATCCTCACTTTAGTCTAAGATTTTCTTTCCATACTTCTGGGAAGCTCTTGTATCCCTGACCACTCTCCCCAGGCTGCTCATTCTCTTTTCAAATTGACACTTTCTCTGGTTACTTGTGGGGATGGGAAGGATGTGTCTTTATGTCCCATTCTGGCTATTCCATGTCCCATTCTGGCTACTCCATTTTCTCCCTTGAACCAGTTTGTAGCTGTTGTCCCTACAAAACTTGATAGCAACCACAATGATGATGTGTTTCAAGCCCCAGCCTATTGATTTGCCTGATAATATCTCACCGTTTCCTTGCATTCCCTGAGCTGTGTGTAGGTGTTGGTTATTCGTTGTCTGATTAAATATAGGTCATGAGCTGTTTGCACACTGTCACACATGGTGGAGTCCTAGTCCCTGAGTGGCATCTGCTTGTTTTCAGGTAATGCAAATAATAAGAATAATCTAAAGTATGGCCTTTCAGAAGCCTAGGTTGTAGAAGTCTAGTAACCTGACAGAGGGGCATGCCTGCACCCAGATGAAGGGAAGGCCAGTTCCAGCCAGCTCTAAGATGGACCTGCTGCTGGCCAAAGCTGAGTCCATCAGCAATGCTGGTGGCATCTCTGTAATAACATATTTAAGAAGGGGTAGAAATTGCTGTGCAGCAGCTGTGAGCAAACATGAGAGAAACAGCCCTGCAGACACCAAGACTAGTGAAGACAGAGGAGGAGTTGCTCCAGGCACCAGAGCAGAGATGGCCCTGATGCCCATGGAGAAGACAATGGTGAAGGAGGTTGTCCCCTCAAGTCCATGGAGGACCTCAGTGGAGCAGATATGCACGCTGCAGACTGTGGAGGACCCTATGCCACAGCAGGTGGATGTGCCCTGAGGGAAGCGGCACTTCATGGAAAACCCATGCTAGAGCAGGCTCCTGGCAGGAACCACAGACCATGGAGAGAAGCCCCTGCAGGAGCAGGTTTTCTGGCAGGACCTGTGTCCCTGTGAGGGACGCAAGCTGGAGCAGTCTGTTCCTGAAAGACTGCAGCCTGTGAGAAGGATCTATGCCGGAGCAGTTCTTGAAGAACTGCAGTCCATGGGAAGGACCCATGTTGGAGCAGTACATGAAGGACTGCCCCACGGGAGGGACCCCTCACTGGAGCAAGAGAACAGTGTGAGGAGGAAGGAGCAGCAGAGATGAAGTATTATGAACCAACGACAACCCCCATTCCCCATTCCTCTGTGCTACTTAGGGAGGAGGAGGTAGAAGAGTCAGAACTGAAGCTGAGCCTAGGAAGAAGGGAGGTGTAGGGAAACTGGTTTTAGTATTATATTTTTATTTCTCATATCCTATTCTGTTATTAATTGGCAATAAAGTATATTTATTTCCCCAAGTTGAGTCTATTTTGCACATCATGGTAGCTGGTGAGTGATCTCTGTGTCCTTATCTCGACCCATGAGCTTTTTCATCATATTTTCTCCCCCTGTCCTGCTGAGGAAGGAGAGTAAGGGAGCAGCTTGGTGGGCACCTGGTAGCCAGACAAGGTTAATCCACCACAAGCTCACAGCTGGCTTGTCATCTGACCAGCTCAACGTGAAGGCAGAGAAGCTTGAGTCTGCCCTGTAGACATGCCCTTATAATGGATTCCTTTATCACACTTCCTGACATTTTCAAAATGTATATGGTGTCCTCTGAATACTCTTGTGAAATAAAGAAGTGTTAACATTGCCACTTTCTCCAGAGAATTATGGTACAAGGACACTGAACGGGTCACCCAAAACTGCACAGTGAATACTGTCTAAGCCTCTTGCTTGTAAACTGCAGCACTAATCACCAGAGTTTGCTTTATTGCTCTGTTTTTTATAGAAGAAAGCTCCACCTTTGATTCCTTAACAGAAAGTTTTAACTGCTATTAAACACCAAAGGTTTACAAGTGATAGAGATCACAACGGCACTCTGACCACAACGGCACTCTGACCACATACCTGTCATCATTAACTATAAATGAGACAATCCAGAAAGGAGATGTACACTCTAGGCTATATTGAAATACATTGGAATAGGAAGGCATAAAAATATGGAATTTAGTTACTTAAAATTGTTTTGTTTGTCCAGACTCGGGATATTTGGCACATGTGTGCGGCAAGTATCAGAAGTATCAGAATCACTAACTATATGCAGGGATCTTAATGGACAGTCTCCTGAGCAAGGTGAGGCCTGTAGAAGATGATAGACCTCATAGACACCAGTGTTGTTTTCTAGGGACAAATGAGTATACTTGTTGTAAAGCTGAATTGAATTTTATTAATAGAAATGTTCAGTGAAAGCAAATCTCTCACAGAATGAATACTAGATTCACTAGAATGTGGATATTCTTGCCACTTTCTGGCAGTTCAGAAACAACATTATATGATTCACATAACCAAATAAAAGAATTTAATGTTGAACCACCACGCAAAGCAAGTGTTCAGAGATCTTCACTGAATAGCTATGAGTAATAAATTAACTGCTCGTTGCAGGGGGGTTGGACTAGATGACTTTTAAAGGTCCCTTCCAACCTGAACTATTCTATGATTCTGTGAACTTGGAAAAATCAGGATTTGTTTTGAAGCTTTTGCAAACAGAGAAGGATCAATCCTTCAGGTATTAGCAGTACTATTAGTAGTTTACTCTTTCTGAAAATCAAGCGTAACATACTTCTGAATCTTTCTAATCTGACTTCATTAGGGCTTTGTGATTGAAAAAAATACCCAAGAGACTTTAAGAGATGGATCTAAAAGAAAATATAAAAGCAAACCTCTATGACCAATACATTGGTTCATTAACACAACTTCCCATTGCTTTCTGCTTCTTAGCAGAGAGCATTGCAATGACAGCAGATGTGTTTCATTTCACCTTTGCCAGAAGAGCAGACAGATATCTACTTTCAAGTTTTTTAATCTGTCCACATGAAGTTTTAGGGAGTAATTATAAGAGTATTTGAGGAAGAGGATGAACTATTCATTTGCCAGTCAACTATCATTCTGAATTTCTAATGTCATCCTTATCTTATTAAGTCAAGATTAAGGCCATACAAAAATGGACCTATGTCTTTTTCCTATTTCCAACTACCTTCTCAGGTAGGATTAATTTTGGCTGCTCTTACACAACTCTGTTAGTGGAGAAATGCCTGATTAACTATGTGGATCTTGGAATAGATCCAGTATCTTACTAGACTCAGGGACATCTTCATCTCTGCTTGGGTAGATTAGGTCCTATCCACTGTGATCTTCACCCTGTAGACAGACAACCATAGCACCTCCATGATATAATGTGTGTGCAAAAAAAACCCCTCAAATTTTAAATTCTTTGAACCTCAGATGCGATAGTAGCACAAAGGAAATGTGATAATCCCTCTTAGTTCAGCCTCTTTTGTATGCATAGAAAAGTTTTACCCCTCTTTTCCAAAAGGAAGAGAACTTCAGAAATTTTAACTGAAGCAGTTATAGCTATACTTTATGAATTCACAAGTTTGGAAGGGATCAGTAACAGGACTAACACATGATAGGACATTTCTCTTTTTAAATTCATATATAGATTTAATGATCTCTGAAAAGCAGATGATTGCCTTTTTCTAATCACAGGCTCTTGAGATCATCTTATCCAACCTACCCCTAGCAGGGTCAGCCAGAGCTAGTTGCCCAGGACCATGTCCAGCTGGGTTTTTAATATCTCCACAACCTCTCTGGTAAGCCTGTTCCAGTGTTTGAACACCCTCTCAGTAAAAAAAAAAGTATTTTCTTGTGTTCAAGTGAAGTTTCCTGTGCCTGTTGTCTCTTGCCATACCAGTGAGCACCACTGAGGAGAGCCTGGCTCCCTCTTCTTCATTCTCTCCCATCAAGTATTTACACACATTGATAAGATTCCCTCGAGCTTTCTCTTCTCCAGGCTGAACAGTCTCAGGTCTCCCAGCCTTTCCTCATAGGAAGGATGCTCCCGTCCCTTCATCGTCTTCGTTGCCCTGTGCTGAACTTTGGCATGTTTTCCCTCATGTCTGATCAAAAAGTTCTGGAAACCTTATGGATATGTATTATTACAGAAATTATTGTGCTCCTGTTCTGAGGCATTTTAAGTAAGAGAAATACTAATTAATTTTAAATTTGTAACTCTGACTAAAGCATTTCTGTTCTGATTTTTAATGTTGGAAATCTAGACTAACTATTGGACTTCAGTAGCTGTCTCTAGATGTAACTGGAGGTTGAATTTTGTGCATATTCTATGTAAAACTAGCTACAGAAAAGAAGCATAAACTAGACCAATCATTTAAAATAGCTGAAGCAGCAAAATTTTTCTTACATAGGCCATAAGGGGCATTTCAGAACAGGGAGCCAGAAGTTTAGTTTCACTTACATTAGACTAAATCCTTCATGCCGTGGTTTTATATGCAGAGTAATTGCTGGGCGGTCTTTGAAGCAAGAAGTGTGGTTCCTGCAGCTCTTTAGTTGTATCCCAGCTGAGGCTGCTGTTGCTGACAGTAGCGCCTTAGTCTTCTGTAGTCAGAACTTTCTTATTGTAGAAGGAAACCATGTCCTTCCCTCCTCCCCTGACACACAGATATTACTGTACCAAGTCCCTGACAAGACTGATTAGCCTGTAATCAAGAATGTCCCATTCTGCTAGATAGGCTCAGCAATTCAAGGTGCCTGAGAAGTGAGAAGTTGCAAGTAAAAGCTCCTGGATTTGTCCTGGGTGTGCGTTTAGCTTTGGTCCAGATGTGACTGTGAGCAGCAAGTTTTAGAAGGGATGCTTTTCAGGCAGTGATATGATACAATGTGTGGGACTGATGTAGTCTTTGGTACGCCCCTTCCCAAGTGTTTTGTGCCTGCGCGCACGTGTGTGTGCATGTGTACACCCATAACCAGAGTGTTTATACCCACTAACATGGTAAATACATATAAACTTGAGATGGTCCTTGCTGAACAGCAAATGTAATTTGACTTGATGATTCCACTTTAGTTGGTCAGTCACTGGTCGTACAAGATGTACCTGTCCTTGATGCCAAAAAATATCTGCAGTCACATTCAGCCTATTACATCCCCTTACTGTAAAATATTTTTCTACCTTTTTTAGAAAATAAGAAACCTCTCTTTTCATTTACTTTTCCTAAAATGGAAAGAAGTTAACAAAGACACTGATGATAAACTGTTATTTTTTTTCTCCTCTTTCACTGGCAAACAGATTAAAATCTCACATACCTGATCAGCTGTCATTCACATTTCCTTGCATTATCACAAAAATTATTTATCTTGTGTTTGTGGTAGTGTCCGTAAGGCACTGAGAGTAAGGTAAGGAACTCACAAAGAAAGAATCGAGAGGCTGAGGTACAGAAAACAACAAGGGGAGCTTTCTAACTGCACACAGGTGATTCAAAAATGGTAGCAGAGTAGAAGTCAGTAGTAAATACACAGATTGGAGAGAGCAAGGGACTTGTAGTTGAGTTTAAGGAGGTCAGTCAGTAAGGAAAACTTATGTGGGAAAAAAGCCTAGAAGCAATTGCCTGAAATGCTTATATGTAAATGAGAAACGAGAATGACGGGAGAGATCGAGTAAAGGAGAGCGGGAAGGCAGTACAAGATAAGTTAGGAGAGAGGTGAGTAATAAATGTGTTGCAACAGTGGCTGAGGAGTCAGCAGAGCAATGCAAAGAGAAAAATGACATGAACCGATTGATGGGAAAGAAAGATGATTTTGGTGGTGATATTTTGTATTTATATGTCAGTATTTCCTATAATGTGTAAGGAGAGGAAACCATGGACCTTTGAGACGTAATAGCATTTGAGCTTTGCTAAAAGGTGATAGAGTTCTTTTCTAAAGTTAAAAAATCTGAGACTACAGTTCAATGGATCAAAACATATAAACAAAGGAAGATCTATTAAATGTTACATGTGTGGTATGGGAACAGTGATGTGTGTTTCCTATGTTATATTCAAATAGCTGCCAATCAGCTGTTTAGTGTGAGGTCCATGACATTTTCTTAAGCACTTCTGGCATTGCCAAGTATGAAGAGCCATCTGAGAGCAAAGTAGCACTGTGACGGGTTTCTCAGAGCAGAGGAACTAGGTGTGATAAGGATTGTGAAACAAAGCTGGTCACACAGTATTATAGTAGGAATCATGGTTTGGGAGAGATTTCTGTCCATACAAAACAACAACTATTACCCTTTTTTGCTTCTGGAAATTTACCATGCTTCAGTTGATGAATCTTCACCATCCTCATCTTCAACAGAACTTCCATTTTCCAAACTGAATGAGAACTACTCACGCGATAAGTTCACAGTCCTGCATGCAAACCTTCTGGACACTGTGCCCTGGCAATTCTCTGAAGAATTAGGACTACAGCATAAATCTTGTGGTGGAAAGGCAAGAGGAGCACCTGCCTGCTGCACTCCAGCTGTTGTGGAGAATATGCATCCTCTGCGCTTAAAACTTTTGTTGTTGATTCTCAATTTGCAAAACTTTTCTGTTGTATTTTTGTATTTTAAGATCATAGAATCATAGAATGGTTCGAATTGGAAGGGACCTTAAAGATCATCTAGTTCCAATCCCCCTGCCACGGGCAGGGACACCTCCCCACTAGACCAGGCTGCTCAAAGCCCCATCCAGCCTGGCCTTGAACACCTCCAGGGATGGGGCATCCACAACTTCTCTGGGCAACCTGTTCCAGTGCCTCACCACCCTCACAGTAAAGAATTTCTTCCTAATATCTCATCTAAATCTACCCTCTTTCAGTCCAAAACCATTACCCCTCGTCCTATTGCTCCACTCCCTGATAAAGAGTCCCTCCCCATCTCTCCTGTAGGCCCCCTTTAGGTACTGGAAGGCTGCTATAAGGTCTCCCCGGAGCCTTCTCTTCTCCAGGCTGAACAACCCCAACTCTCTCAACCTGTCCTCATAGGAGAGGTGCTCCAGCCCTCTGATCATCTTGCTGGCCCTCCGCTGGACCTGTTCCAACAGGTCCATGTCCTTCTTGTGCTGAGGACTCCAGAGCTGGACGCAGCACTCCAGGTGGGGTCTCACCAGAGCGGAGCAGAGGGGAAGAATCACCTCTCTCGACCTGCTGGCCATACTTCTTTCTTTTTCACCTTCCTGGTAATGGACTGAAGCAGCATGAATGTGGCATGCTGTCCATTTTGAGGATTCAGGTTGGTAAGACTGCTGTAGAAAACAAAAAATGGGAAATCGTAACACACGGCAGTAGAAACATTGTACCTCCTGCAATAACAATTACTATTTGTATTTAAGAACGAACCTGAAAGAAACCATTCATTGTGCAGTCTTGTTAGATGCTTCCCACAATAAACCTGATAGCAATGGAAAAGTTTCTTTAGCAGACTTAGTCTGAGATAAGATTTAGTTAGCAATGAATTAGACTACTGTAAGGCCACTTGGGATTTTTTGCCATACATTGCGCTACCTTATATCCTTTACAACCCACTTCGGCTCATCCAAAATTCCCGGTACTGTCATCGGAAATACTGCAAGAAAAGGATTGTAGAATCTGGCTCCTCAGGCAAGTGCCCAAGTGTATATCTGCAATTATACCTTAACAGATCTGCTCGAACTAGTACTAGCCTTGGTAGGCATCACTGGGACAATGGACCTTTCTTCAGACCACCTGCTGCTGCTGTCCTGGCAAGACACTTGCTGCACATGAGAGCAGGCTGCCAGCAGCGAGTTCAGTGCTGCTGTGACTATACCGCTAGTAATTCTCAAGGGTGTCAGCCACAAAATGATCTTCACAACATCTTCTAAGTCCTGAGAGCTCCTATGAGCTGTTAACAAACCTCAGTGCAGCGACTTGCAGAAGATGCTTAACATCTCACAAGACTTTACTTCAGTGGGCTCAGCTCACACATGTCCAGCAACTTGATTCTGACCTTAAAATTCTCATCAAGTGTTTAATGAGAAATCATGGCTTGCACAGTGTGAGTCTTAAATCTGTCTTTAAAAATATGTGCCAAATCAGCTCCCCCCAGTAGGCTGGAACACGCTCAGAGCCACTGGCCTGCGGGCCGTGCAGTAGCTGGAGCACAGGAGAGCAGCAAACAGCTCCTGAAAGCACCATTCCTTGGCGGAGTGTTGGTCCTTTCACTTCAGAATATCTGTACGCACATATCTGTGGAAGGTTGAGTTCACCACTTCTGCTTTTCAAGAGGGTGGTGGGTGAAGATTTCCCGGCCTGTATTTCCCCATCTTGCTGAGGCAGAGCTCTTTGGGATTTTTTGGAAAAAGGTACTAACTGCTAAACGTATAGTGGCACCTTTTTGTAGATTTTTTTTTCCCCTTTCTTTCTTTTTAAAGCTGGGATGTGATTCTACTGATCAAATGCTCTTGTTTCCCTGTATGCAAACCTGCTGGAAGACATGGGAGTATTCTGGACTAAATAAGGGGAGAATTTGTCTCTGGGTTTCAATCCTATCAGATCCATAAAGTTTGCTTATAAGTTGTAGTAAAAGCAGGGTTCTGCATCTGTGTAAAGATGCAGTGAGAGACATCAGAAAATTGAGAGGCACTGGGTATACCTGGTTCACCTTGAGCATACCCAGGGGTTGTACTAGCTTGTAAAGCACACAGCAATCACATCTGCAGAGCTTCTCCAAGGGAAGCAGTGCCTGAAATAAATCCCCAGGTACAGTCTTACCATTTCTGTTCTAAAAGAAGCCCAACTTAGCATTGGAGACCTCATTTTGTTGTACAGTATAACCTTTTAGTAAGTAGTAGACGACTTGTGTCCCGAAGATCTTGCATTATAAGGCCCTGATCTTTCCAGTACTTACATACTTGCTTAACTTTGTGTCTCTGAATTGTCTCTTTTAAGACAATGAGATTACTCACATGCAAAAAGTTATGCCTAATTTTTTTGTAATATGAGAGCACACACAAAGATAGGATGTGAGAAAGGAAGTATCATTGTCCTCATCTTGCAGATGAGGAACTGAAGCACAGCAAAAATAAGATCCTGGTCCTCCACAGCGTGTATGTGCGCTTGATTCTTAAGCGTACGACTAATTTCCATCAGGTTCACTGTGCCCTCTGGACCGAAGCGTAAGGTCTGGATTTCAGCACCTGTCTCTGCCACTGATTTTAAGTAAGTTACTTAAGTTCTGATCCTCTGGCGTTAAATTCAAGTGCTGGAAAAGCGTGGGACACATTCTGCATGGGAGGCGAATGACCAGGTTGAGGTAAAGGAGGATGATCTGACCCCTCCAACCTCAGCTCCGAGGCGTTACAGGTGGATGTCTGCATCCGACGGCATGTGACACCCAGCCCTACCGCCGTGTCCGGCTGCTGCCTGCCGTGCCGGGAGACCTCGGAGCCCCGCCGCCGCACCAACCCGCGCCCGGCAGCTCCCGGCGGGGCGGCGCCGGAGCCCGGACCCTCTCCCGCCTCCCCCGGTTCGGCGTCCCGGTAAAACACCTCGCCAGGTAAAACCCCTCCGAGGGGGTTGCCCCCCGCCCGCCGTCGTCCCGGGCGGCGGTACCTGCGGGGCGGGGGCGCCGGCGTGCGCGGGTGCGGAGGGCGGGAACGGCAGGGGAGGGACCGGGCGCGGAGCCGCCGCCCGCGGGGCAGCGCCGGCACATGGAGCGGCGCCGAGCAGCGCCGCCACAGCTGCCGCCCGCCCCGGTCCCGGCGTAGCAGGTACCGCGGGGCGGGGGGGTTGCCGGGCGGGCACCTGCCCCAGCCCCTGGGGGCGGACGGGGGAAGTCAGCCCCGAGCGGCCGCGGTGCGGGGGTGCGGAGGGGCTGCGCGGAGCCGGCGCTGCCGGCGAGAAGTTGCCGGGAGCTTAAAGTGGGAGACAGCGGGGCCCGACAAGCAGGTCGCCCTGTCCCTTTCTTCCCCGTCCCACACGCGCTTTTTTTTGTTTAATTGAAAACATTGCGCCGCAGTTGAGATGTGATCCAGGCGTTTTGGAGCGCTTCCTTAGAATTTCAGGGATGAGCAGCCATAAGGAGCTGGTCGAGAAGGGGTGTTCATTGATTCAAAGGGGAGGGAAGCGGCGGGGCGGTGGAAGCGTTTCCCCCACGCAGGAGCGGCTGCGGACCGGTCTGTTTTCGCCTTCTCGGGTCGGCTACAGCCCTTGGGTTCATTCAAAGTCCGACTTCAAACTGCTTGCGCCTGTAATTTGCAGAGGGGAGGCAGGTATGGAGGGTGTAATAGCCATTAGGAACTTGTAAAATTAGCAGCCCCCGTGCGCTTGAGGGGAACGGCGGTAAAGTTGCTGACTTCCCAATAGCGGTGCCACCAGAAGTTTTTTCTTCTTGCGATACAGCCTGTCACAGCTGGAGGTTTTCTTTCACCCTGCTCCGCGAAGTTGCCCTCCCTGGGAAGGGACGGTTTCACTCTGTAGTTGTTATTAAAGAAGATGCATGTAGTTAGAAACTGCATGTGTGGAGAAACGACTTCCCACTGCATCAGTCGATTCTAAGGAAACTTTTAATTTTGTGCTTCAAGAAACCTGATTGCTTCTTGGATTACTTTTCTACCTTGGTCTAGAAGGTATGGTAACGCTGCCAGATGTTGTGCAAAGCATTCGACTTCCAAAATTGTTAGAAGTTAATAATACTGTGTCAGAAAAAAATTGTAGTTTAGGATTACAAATTATCTCCAAAAAGTGATGTTTATGGAATGCAAGAATTTTTAGACTGGTATGGCCACTGGCTTAAACTATGTAAATCATTGTAGAGGAATATAATGTTGTTTCTTTTTTCTTTTTCTCTTTTTTCTTTCTTCTCTTTCTTTTTTTTTTCCCCTTGCACTGAGTCTGCTTACACATATAAGTGCAAGTAGTGTTTTTAAGGGATTTTGTGTGGTGATCAGAAGTTAGAATGAGAGCTTCCTGATGAGGTATTTTTCTTTTAAATGGCTAAATGATACCAAGGTTACATCCATATGTATTTACTGTCCATCCTCCAAAAAAACCTCAAATGAAATAAACCAGGTATCTAATCCAGATTACATTTCATGCATTCACCTTAACAACCCATTTGCTAGACTTTAATAGCCTAGTTTTAAAATGCATTGTAAGGGCCAAATCCTTTAAAAGACGCACTCAGCTTCAGTGGCTGCTCACATCAATTGTAACTCATATGCATGCTGGAGTACCGTGTAGTATGACTCTCTATTAAACATTATAAATGATCATTGAAATGTAAAGAAAAAGTATAGTAATATATTGCATTTAGAAAAAAGTACTAAAATTCCTTCCAAATACTTGGAAAGACTTTATCTGAATCAACTAAGCAGGAGCATGTTCTGAGTGGCTTGCAGCACTGCTCTCTCGCCGTGCTAGCGAATCACATAGTTTAAGATGTTCAGAGTCTTAGTGAAATAAAAAAATTAAGGATGGGTTGGCTCTCTTATATGAAAATGTCGTTGCTTCTGAATTTTTCCAAACCAAATTTTTGCCCTTAGATAACTTTGTTCATTCTTCTTTCTCTTCTCTAATGAGGGAAATTGTAAGTCAAAAAAGTGAGAATGGATTTGTTCATGTTACCATGCAAATGCACAGTATTTCTCTTCATGGATTAATATAACAGTAGCATACAGTAGTTCATACTATGTCCCTTTTCCAAAAGGTGTCATTGCTTGCATGCAGAACCTTCTTTCTAATATTGACATGCTCTGCTTTGATTTTAACTCATAAATGTTTGTTTTAAAACAATAAAAAATACAGGATATACTGCTAAGACTGCCACATATTTCCGGCTCCCTCCCCAAAAAGATACCTCAGTCCATAGCAAAGCTCTACCGAGTTTAGTTTGATAGCCATATGCTTTATTGCTTTATCAAACCCTTTGAAATTGCTGTCTGTGGACATGAGAAACTAAGTGTAGACCAAGTGCAAGACTAAGAACTCTTAAAATGATAGCTGTGCTTATGATAGCTGTCCTTAGCAGAACTGCGTGGGGGAAGTATCCAAAATACTGCAGAGCCCTGCACTTTCCTTAGTTCATGTTTCTGTTATCCCAGATTCGCTTCCAACCTTAAAGATTTTCTCACAAATACTAATATTGGTGACTGTCCATGTGCTCCTTTTCTTTCTTCCTTTTTTTTTTTTTTTTTGAGTAAAGTAGCCTAAACTCGGAACTTGATATACTGCAAGTCTAAAAAAAAAAAAAAAAATCATATCCCTAACAATAAAATAAATTTAAGATAAAGAACCAAGTAGAAAGCAAATTTATCCATCGAGTGAGAAGACTGACCATACTGAAGTCAATGGAAGTCCAATGCTGGACATCCTCAGGAGCCAGGATTTCATACCTAATGCACTGATACCTGCAAGAGTCTCTACCTCCTGGGTACAGCTTCCAGGGAAAGTGACAGGAAGGCAGAGGCATAATGTAGAATTGCACTGACTGTCATAATTCAGTCAGGAAGGACTGCTGGATCCCAGTAATTAAACAGAGATCACTAATCTCTCTGGCCCAATGGGATGGGCAGACAGGGCAAAGGACTCTTCTCTCTTTGCCCTTCATGCTCCCAGTAATGGGAGAAGGTTTGATGCTGACCCTGTGTGCATCATTTCTCTCAGCTGAGTATTTCTCAGGGTGGTTACCTACTTCCAAGTGAGCAAAGCGAGTTGATTGTATTTTTAGTAGGTTCTATACTCAGGAGTTGCAATAGAGAGACAAGCTTGTCATACACCTGTGCCTTTCCACCTCGGCTCCCGGCTGCCACTGCTCACTCTGAGAATGGTCTGGTTGCATGTTTTGTTACATGAGCATGAATGACACCTTTGTCATTTGTGTTACATGCAGTGTACAATAAAAAATGCAATAGTCTCCATCTCGGTGTTACTGTAGCAGTTTTCCTTTCCCTTGTGGACCTTAATACCGAAAACCTGGTTTGCCTGCCACTTCCACTGCATAGCAATGCAGAAATGTAAGTGGAGAATCAATCCACAGAGTTTTACAACAATGCAAAACTTGTTTCTCATCATTAAAATTGGATAACTCCAAAATGAAGCCAAAACCATTTCCAGACATATTTTATTTGAGCTTAGGTACTTCTTACACTAATGCCACAATCTTGCAGAAAACAAGGAAACGGGTCCAGTCTGTATTTCAGCAACAGAAAACAAGGGCATAATGAATTGTATGCTGTTCTGGCAGATCACTTTTGGCAATGTTTTCTTAAAAAGTCCAGAGGATATCAAAAGTCATGGATCACAGCCTAATTGTGTGGCTCTTTGTCAGGAAAAACTTCCACTCAAGACTTGTGGGATTTTTTTTTCTCCCGTTTTATGTGCAAGAAGAGCTGGGTCCATAGTGAATTTTATTGTTTTTCAGTCAAGATTCACATATGTATTTGATTACATTTTGACCAGTCATTACTTTCTACTATTATTAAAAGTAATAGAATTAGACTAAAGAAAACATACTAAAGTAGTAAAGCGTAGTGTAGCAATAATGGGATCTTTGGAAAAAGTTGTCATCCTTATGAGTGTAGTAAGGCGGAATATGCTGCTGGCAGTCTAGTGGGCTCCCCCGGAATTCCCCTCCCAAGCGACATACCCCGCTTTTCTAGGAAGTATAAAATCACACAGAAAGAAAGGTTTGGGAACGATTTTTTCTTCTTAGAATCTTTCCCCCAAAAAAAGAAAGAGGAGGGGAGGAGGCTGTGCTGCTGGACAAACGCCGTTGGCTTAAATGCAGTTGCTAGATACCTTCAGAAGGATACCAGGAATACATTATGTCAGTTGAGGAGCGGAAGGTAAGGACTCTCGTCAGTTTTTCTGGTAGTATGATTCTTTGGGAGGTGTTTTTAAATGCTTGCAACTCAACGCAAGAGTCAAAAGAGGAAAGACCTAATCCTTACTGGTATATTTTTCTGTAATCCAAAGGTGGGGTTTTTTTCCCCTGCTGGAGGGGAACAGCATTTGGAGATGAGTGTGAACTCCATCTGAGGCAAGATAGGCAGCCTTGGTCGTGCCAGCTTTATGGCAACTTCTAAACAGGAGGCTACTTGAAATACCTTCCACTCATCCAAAGTAGCTGCAGGAGTTTTATCTCCCTAGTGACTATCCAGCAAAATGGACTGACTTCAGCTGGGAAAATCCCTGCTTCCAAGGTCAACTGTGGTTTATTGTCCCCACGTCTGTAATCTGTACATAAACATAACTACAACTTGGAGTCAACAAGAGTTTTGTTTGCTTCCTAAATTTAAACAGAATTATGTTAGCCCCTGAAGGGTATCTTTATTAAAAAGCCCAAGAACCTCTGCCTCACCCATCTCCTTTAAGACACACCTTCCTCCATGCTTTAAACAGGTGAACAAGAAGAGATTGCAGATTTTTTTTTTTTCACTGAGCAGGTCACTACCATCAAGTGTGGTGACTGCAAAGGTAGGTCCCAGTTCTGAAAAAGATATGTGCCTGTTCTTAGCTTTATTTGTACCATTGCAAATTCATGGGGATAGGACAGTGCAGGTTTGGGACCTGCATGGCATGCTCATGCTTCTTGTATAAATGCTTCAAAAGACCATTCACACTGCAGTTTTTGAAGAGTAGTCACACTGAAATTGTCTTTTTTTTTTAAGCAATGGGAACTGTCCACTTCTTTAGCTTATTTTGAAGCATATTTCATGTGAAAGACGTACGTTTCTTCTTCTGATCCCAGTTACTCTAGCTTTCTCAGTAAAAGAGAAACTTGCTCTGTAAGATAGATCTGATTCCCCGCTGTATTGCTTCATTTTTCCGCTTGTGTCAACTCACTGAGAACAGTGGAGCAATTGCAATATAAAGCTGGAATTGTCCATAGTGGATTGGGTCCAAAATATTTGCAAAAGCAGAGGGAGTTAACTGAAACATGTAGTGTGGAGAAACTTGCTAATTCATTTCAATTATAGTAATTTTAGGAGTTATTTTTAGGTTTATTTAGGGGGAAAAAAAATCACACAGATCTCTAATATGCTTATTCAGGCTGATAATGTCCTTTAATAATCCGTAACAGCTTGAACAGTTTGAAGGGAAATTAGGAAGCAATTCTGTGATCATGAAGCAGAGTTATTGAAACCTCCTATAATTTGGACAAATCGACTACTGATATATTGTTGGGGATACTTGGCAATAACAATTCTAGACATAAAGGGATCCTTTTATGTTTT
>CANTUZ010000002.1:90204469-90229475 GCA_947846985.1 Fratercula arctica
AAACGGCACACATGCAAAAGAGCATTTATCTTGAAGGCTGAGCTTTTCATTCTCTTTAAGAGGGAAATAAAAGACCTATCAAGTATATACTCTGCAAAATAAACGCATGTCATAAAAATTACTTTTTTTTCAAACCTAAAAGAGGAAAAGGTTAGTTCCTGCTAATTTGTTTGTATCCCTATAAGAAACCTAAGTGTAAATTCCATTTGGGAAGTGGGCAGCAGCTGAGGAAGACCCGCTTGTACCCGTTGTGGCTTTTACAGTCTGTGCAGAGCTGCCAGGCCGAGGCGGCTGTGAAGGCAGATGGGGTCATGGTACTAAAAGGACCACCAGGGAGTTCACAAAGAACGAGCTGGGGAAAGGAGAGAGAGAGAGACCCTTTCAGTCCTTTCCACTGGTGTTCCTCACCCGAGGTGATGCCCTGGAGAGGCTCTCCTGCCTGCCGCTGCTGGCTCAACAGTGAAGGGGTACATGGTCTCTCGGGATCTTCCCCCGCAGTTTATAAGTGCTGTTCATTCCTGCTTTCGGATGTTTTATTTGCTTAATTTCTTACAGTGTTGTTCAGCTAATGTCTGTAATGGGGAGTGAGAGATACATTGATGAAATGTTTTTTACAGAAGATTCTTTTACAGTCCTGTACCAAATTTAGGATTGCACTGTGAAATCTTGGAAGATGTCTGGTCCTCACAGCAGAGGGATAGATGGCTGAGGTATTGAAATAATCTAATGGAAAATGCAGATACAATATCTTCTATCTCTCAGTTGAGATACAGCTTTCCACTAAAAGCTAACTCGATAACTTGCTTGGAGATGTTTCAGTAGCTAACTGAGCTAACGAATACAAAGGCATGATTAAAGAAACCACTGTAACAGATGTAGTGATGAACCCTTCTGCTCTCCCATCCCGGAAAGCGACAGTGATATTCAAGGAATCTCCTTATGCAAGTCTCAGGCTGCTGCAGCTAAGTGCTATAACCCTTCACAAAGGCCAGGCTAGTTGAGCAAAATGCAGACCCTGGCTTTCCTGTGTGAGGACTGGTGTTTGCTGTGCAATGGTGGGTTTTTTTAACCCCTCTTGTTTACCCTCAGTGAGACAGAGCACAAATAGTTATATTAGTTGCATACTTCCTGAGAACACAACGATCCACACATTCTGGGCTGTGGGTTGTGTTTTTCACATTCAGGCATAAGATTGGAGTTCATCAGATAGCAGTGGGGAGCTCTAGCAAATAGCATATTTGCATCAGCAGAAAAAAATTTTACAAGACTTGCTGGGAAGGTTTGCCACAGCATGCCACGGTCCTGCACTACAAACAGCCACTGCACATTCATTTGATAAAAAAGATGACAACAGAAAATGAAACTTCTAACGTTCTCTTCTACAAACGCTTGAGAAGCACGTTACCCTGAAGATGCGAGCCTGTGGCTTACATCAGCTTCACTGGGACTTCGTGGTACCTTTGAGGTAACAGAATTTGAAGTTGTGGATGAGCCGTGCTTCATTTGCCCTGGTGGCAAGGAGAGCACTTGGCACTGCTCTGATGCAAGTGACAGTCCTGATGTCTGTTTCCAAGAGTAGAAAGGCCTACCAGTAGGATACTGGGATTTGAGTGCTTTATGTGCTCGGAAATATTCAGCCAGCATGACTTTGTCTTTCTGTGTTGGACAAGACAGAGGCAACTTTGCTTGAGATGCTGTCCTCCAAATGAACAAAGCATCATTTGCCAGTCCTATATTTTTGTGTCTGGTTGCTGACCAGTTTGCCAGGTAAAGGTTGATTTTCTGAAGACCAAATCTGGCACTTGCCGCAGCCTCTGACAAACTTGCCTGGCCATGACCTCTTTCAGCACGGATAACCCAATAGCCCAAACTGTATTTCCAGATGTATGTGTTCCTAGGTGGTGGAGTTAGCAGGATTTCATTTGCTTTCTTGACCTCACACTATGGCACAGATATCAAAGTTTGCCTTAGCTAATAAGAAATAGCAACTTCTGTAGAGCTGCTTTGCATTTTAATGGGGGAGATTTTTCACACTTTCCATTTGCTTCACTTTTAGTCCAGCCACACTGTCTGAGCGTTAGTATAAAATTTAGGTGCATTATGAACCCTGGATTGAGTAGTCCTGACGCACTCTCTCTGGCTTGGTAGCAATGAGAAGTTGCAGCTTGGTAGTTCATGGGAAAGAAGGATTCCTAACGTGTAATAGCATATTAGGACACACACTTGCGTGTTTCTACGCTTAGAATCCTTCAGGTTTGGTAAAAATGCACACAATGTCTGTTTCTTTGCAATATTTGAAAAGCACTTTAAACATAAACGGGGCAGATGCTGTAAAATGTGACAAAAGGATTCCTCCAAGTAAAAGGCACTTACAGCATCTAGGACACACGACTAGAAGCAGAGAGGAAGTTTGACAGAAACTTTGCCTGCTAGACATTTTCAAATATTCCATAAATGCTGAGAGGGCAGGAAATGCCAGGGATGATGGTCTGAACAGATCATCAACCCTTATGGGAAGCCAAGTTTTGATCACTCTCTGAATGCCTGGTGCCAGTTTTCACAGCACAGATCTTGTTCTAGTTGCGTCTAATTGCGTGTCCTTTGTCCATATTAGCTCTTACTGTTTATGTAAGGCTGGGAAGGGGATTGATTTAAGCTTTGGGTGTTTCTACTGCCATTTCTCTACAATTGTTTTGTTGTTTTTACCTATGAATTTGTGTTGTGGCATAGCATTCCTGGAAAAGGAACACAGCTCTGTTGCTCTAGACACTGCACAAACACTAACAGCACACCCCAAAAAGCTTACAATCTAAGTAAGGCTATATATACACGATTGATTAATTAAGCCTTACAATTCCTAGCTGAGGTAAGTGTGAGGTAGGGCAAAATGAGATGTAATCAATGGCACTGTGGAATCTAAACCATAAATTGTATTCTGGAGACCAGAGAGCAAATTTGGTTTTCTAATAGTGGCAACAAAATCATCGTGTGTGTTCTTCCAGGGTCCATGGGATTGGTTTGATTCAAAGTACTCAGCTTTGTTTTAAACAATGTGTATCTTTAGCTTGAAAAGTGAGATCCAAAAATATAAAACAGGTAAACATAAACAAATGAAGGATTTGGTGATGGTACATGAGGAAATAAAATAAATATTGGTAGCAAATGATTAGATCATTTTGGGAATCAGGAAATAATGAATTTCTGGGCTTACAATTAGTCTATATCAAAGTGCAGAGAGGCAATTCACTGTATTGCTTGGACTTTTGGAAGAAGGGGAGGGCTGGTTTCCATCTACATGCTGTTTTGTACAGGCAGGAGTCCCAGATCGTGCCATTGCAATGAGCGGAATTACAGCCTGGTGCTGGTGTGACAGTGCAGTGAGTGAGGCTGGTCCTGGGAGGGTGGGCAGCTGAGGATGGAATCCCAAATTTCAGGGGTCAAATCCATACTCCTGTCCAGGCTTTTTTTTTTTGCTGAGATGTTTCTGAAGATCTTTTGCCTTACAAAAAAAAAAAAAAAATACTCTAGCAATTTGGTTTTGGAGTGAGATTTCACACCTCATAACTGAACATGTATGAGAAGCGCTACGAAGATGAACTGGAGATGACACAGTTTTCAGTACTTAGTCATTTCCTACAAAAATGGTACAGGCTGAGCCCCTCTCTTGTTTCCTTTCTCAGGACACTGACAACTTCTGCCATGCTGCCTGCAGTGTGGCGGGAAATTAATAACTGGTTTGGATGTTTTAAACAGTTTATGCTTTTTTCTTTTTCTTGAAGTATTGCCTTTGGGATTTTTACATCTCTCTTGGAACAGCATGGTAGCATGGGAAAAGGCCAGCTGAGGAAAAATGTCATTCCTTTCCTACTTCTGCATCATTAGTCTGAGGAAGTAAAAGCCTACTTTTTGACCTTGAGCAATCCCAGAAAAGGGAGAGCTGGCTGAGGGGTCCAAGCACTTGATATCCAGTATTTTATGGGTGTAATCAAGGTTAATTATAATAATATTGTTTATTATTATTTGTATAATTCTGTAGGACACATCACAGATCATGGGTAGCATTTTCACAAATACCGAAGTGGTGCAGCCTCTCGAGCTATAACTGCTGCCTGCACCATGGTCCCCAGTCACCTTCTGTGGGACACATGCCAGGAGGGTGACCATTGCATGGCCAGATTTCAGTCTCATGTGTTTGGTCACTTGACAGGCATGTACACAGATGTAGGAATCATTCTAGACAGCAACATAGCTTTTGAATTTACCCATTTAAAAAAAAAAAAAAGGTCTTAGCCCCATTAAAAAAGAATTGAAAAATGTGCAGATAGGGAAGTAAGGGCACATGATGGATTAAGTGCCTTTCCCATGGCCACACAGGAAGTCTGTGGCCAAGCTAGGAATTAAACCTAGATTTCCTCAGTCTGCATCCAGTGCCCTGTCCCTCTTTCAGGCCATAAAATTGTGTTAGTTATCGAATTCTGTATAGGCTGAAGCAGAAGGCTACTGTTTGTGAGGAAGAGAATTATTAAAAGATAAGTACTGTTTATAATTGGTGAGAAACTGAGAATCGTTCTGGACCACATATTGCCCATTTCTATTGCTATTTAATGTTCGCTTTTTTCCAAGTTTACATCAGCATAAAAATCCCCTTGTGGTATTGCTCCTTAACCAAGCAAACTACTCATGCCTTTCCTTATGGCTAGGATTGCAGTAGAGGCCAATGCTTAGCTATTTCCAGCTGTTTTAGTCTAACAGTAAGTAACATTATGACTGGCTTGACAGGAAAATGATCATACTTCTGCCCCTTTTGCTTGACATTTCTCATCCAAAATCAAGTAGAAGAATTGCATCCGTTTGCTCTGGAGAGTGTCCATAGCTGAGTTCTCTTACAATACTCATTTGACTGGACATGGCATTGTTTCTTGAACAGCTGCGTGACCGGCTTTTGTCTTTGGAAATGCTGAACTAAATCAAGAGGGGCTCCACTGAAGTTAAAACCAGACCAGAACTAGTAAAGCCAAAAGGCGTCAGGTCATGGCCTTCAAACCCAAAATATACACCAGCCCTTCTCTGTAGTAGGTAGGACATGACAAGCTAGGCAAAACCTTTACAGTGGCCCTCTCACATAGGTGTACATGGGTATTACACAGCTTGGTCACCCTGCCATCCCTAGAAAAATAATGCAGGGTATAAACTATGCCACTGTGAACTAGATGTATTGGTGCTATATCAGTAGGGAAGTTGGAAGAGCAGTCAGGGCTGCAGGATGGGACACGCAGTGCAGGTCTCCAACAGTCATAACGTCAAAGGGACTGTTGCCGTTTGCAACAGAGGAAACTGCTAACTCCTTCCTGCACAGGTAAAGTCGTCTCTCCTCTGTGCCACGTGTCCCAAAATACATTAACTTTAGCCGAAGAACTGCACCCTGATCGAGTGGCCCAGAAGATATTTCCGAATTCACATAGATAAATGGTAGGGAAAATAGCTGAGCCTGTTGATACTCTCTGTGCAAGAGTGTTTCAAAGAAAGTGAAGCCTCACTGATACCCATTTCTTATCACCTCCTGACAGCCTCCTTTTGTGGGGGAATAGCCACAAATGGTTTTGAACGAGCTCTTCCAACAGGGTAGCTTTCGTGCAGTGATGAACAAATAATTATACCGCAGTACACCTTTGTGTAACACTCCTGTCTTCATTTACATGCAGGATTTCACCACTGTCTTCCTGAGAAACTACAAAATTCAGTTAGCCACCGGATAAGATAAAGACTGGAGCTTGACTCAAAAGGGATACATAACTATTAGTGTTGTGATATTTATAGAGGGTCATTTCTCAAGTTTCTACTTTCTGCTCAGCCCTTTATCAGGCAAATTCTTGATGAAAAGTCCCTGAGAAATGAGAGACTGTAAAAAAACTGGGTCCCGCTCTGTTCTTAAAGAGGTTCATGTTCTGCTTTGTATCTCTTTTGCCTGCAAATGGAGAAGAGAAAATTCTTCATGCGAATTTCAAACACTTTCTGCTCCAGCCAAGTTTCGTTCTGAACGAGTGGGACAGAACGGTACATGATCTCAGTGGAAGGACTTCCTAAGCTGTCTGTTCCATCCGCTGGCAGCCGGGCAGGATTGCCCAGTTAGGCAATCCCTCCTCTGCTTTAGCCAATTTCCTTCTGTACTCTTCCATCACTCTGTCCTCCGTGGCTGCCTTCAGCAAATAAGACCATTGCCTAATCAAGCCTTCTCACCCGGAGGCTAGGCATTTTGAGGCCTTTTCTTCATGTTTGATTTCCCTCTCTTCTTTCTCAGCGTGATTTGAGGAGTCCCTCCTCTTGGTTGATGTGAAGATAAGGAGGCGGGGGTAGTTGTTTCGGGTTTGATGCAGTCCAGCTGCACACAGAGCAGCACGGTTTGGTAACTGTTTTAAAGTAGGTGGGAAGGGGAATACAGGTCAAGTGGGTGAAAGTCAGAGAGGAATAGTAATCTACAAGATTGCTGCAGAGGCAGAAAAGGCTAAGCCTATATATTTTTTGTTTGTTTTAATTTTTTTTTCTGCTAAGCCACCAAGAATAATTCCTGGTCTGTGCTTCCCTTTCTGTCACTTCTCCATAATTCTTAGCATTTCAGTTGGGCTGCTGTCTCTCGGCTGCTTCCTCTTTTCCTGCTTTCCTATATTTCATTATTTGCCCTTCTTCCTCTTCGAGTGCTTTTACAACAGAGTGAGGAGGATGTGGAAACCCAGTTACAATATGACACACAAACTGCAGTGTCACAACTGCAGCTCTTCGGTTGCACCTCCGGGAGCGTGCAGAAGCAGGTCAGGGTGGAGAGGCAGGAGTGGGGGGCTGAGGGAGAGAAGGGAGAGATTTATAAATAGGGAAATGACAGAAAGTCACAAGGTTTCCAGCTCGGGAACTTGGGATAATGGCTTTCCATATAGTTTAAGATAATCCCAAACTGAATCATCACTGTGTCCTTGAATGCAAAGGAGATGGCAGTCTGTGCCAGTCTAAGGGACTCCCACAATACTGCTGCTACAGAGAAGATATCGCCCTGATGTGTTTCTGAACTTGCCTGTAGAGACATGAAAGCTGAGGAGACCTGTATTGCGCACAGCTCATAGCATTGCCCTTTCAACAAAAAGAAACAAAAACAAACAAAAAGAAAAAAGAAAAAAAACCAAACACAATAGAACCTCAAAGGAAAAATTGTTCTTACTGCCCACACCTGTGTGTGAAGTAAACTTTTGGAAGATGCTGTGGATGAAAATGAGGAGGTGCTGTAGCTTTCCCAAGATACCAGGCAGCTGGGAAAACTCACTCCCACGGACTTTGCTCCAACTACTTGGAGCAAAGACGTGCCTCTCCTCTCCTCTCCTCTCCTCTCCTCTCCTCTCCTCTCCTCTCCTCTCCTCTCCTCTCCTCTCCTCTCCTCTCCTCTCCTCTCCTCTCCAGTCTCTTAGAAGCCTTTCAACTCTGTTTTACATCGTAAATTTACTTGTAAATTTACATCATAGCAACTGGTGTAGGACTAGCTCCAAACTTCTAGGCCATGACAGATGCTAAGGAGATAAACAACTGTGGGTTGGGAGGAAATGGGTAACATGTCCAGACTGCTCTGTGTGTTTGTGGAAGGAGTTAGAGGAACAGTAGATAGAGGTTTCCTGTTAAGCCGGACAAGGGGGAAGCTGTGATGTTTCTCAGCTATGGCTGCGATTGGACTCAAGTTCAACAGCATTCTCAGTGTGGGTTTGCTGTTTCTCCATCCCCCATGAGAAGCTCAGGTTGTCTTAAAAATCTGGATATCACTAAAAGTCAGGGAGACTTAAGCTCCCAGATCATTTAGATACTTCAAAATTGCTCTCCACTGAGCGCTGCAGTGGAAAAAGGGTTTGATAGTCTCCCTCTGCTGCAGATTGAGAAGCAATGCCTGAACCAGCTCTGAGCTTTGAAATTAGAATACGCCAATACATGTCCTTTTTGTTAAACACTTCTCCACTGATCAACTTATGAGTTATGGCAAACAGAGTTTGTGAGGAGCTAACAAATGCCTGCCTGCATGTGCGTGCTAAACAGAGGGTGGTCCTGATTTTTAGAGGTGACTGGATGCCCAGAATTCAGATATGGAGCTTGAGACAGTGGTCTGATTTCTCAGTGATCAGCGTTTTCCAGGACGATCTGTTTTCTGATAATCTCGTTTCATTAGTGTCTGAAGTTGGAGAGCCCCAAAACATCAGTTGCTTTTGTAAAAAATCTTTCGTTGATGGACAAATGTTAAAATAATTGGTAGGCATACTGAAATGAGTGGAAGAGTTTAGAGAAATTCAAGCAGTATTTGAATTAATTAAATAATTAATTAATTAAAGCACATTAGATTATTCTTTTCTGTACCTCAGCCAGAAATGAAGGCCTTGATGGAAGAATTTCTGTGGTCTGAGATTTGTAGGTTTCTCCTGTTTATAATTGTCAGTTTGGGGCTATTTATGAAAATTTAGTCTAAAGTGGTGCTATTGGAGACCATTTAATTCAACAACGATTATTTTGAAAGCCTTTTCTCTTGAAGCTCTGCCAGCAACGTGTTGGCTTGGATGCTTTGTTGATCTATCCATGTTAAGAAAACGGTTGCGATTTGATATAAGATAGGGATACGGAGCACGATGATTGTGACTGGCTGAAGACTGTGATCTTGACTGTGTTTCCAGCGAGTTTCAAATGTCAGATTACTCATTCAAGAGAGTGGTAAAATAATTCTAGAATGCCCTTTTACATTCAGCAGCCTTGCTGAAGATTTGTTCAGGGTTTGAGGAAGCTGTACCTGAGTGGATTGCCATATTGGCATTTCTCCTCTGGAGACAGGATGATACCTGCACCAGAAACCCAACTAAACCTCAGCTTGGAGTTTCATTCTGCAGCGCAGTTCCTTTCTCATTTTGGAGATAGCCTTCAGGACAGGAATAGGGACTCCTTAATTCAGTAGTTTCAAATCACAACTGTGGTGTCCTTGCAGAGCAGTTCAGCCAGGATGCCACTCCTGATGTAATATCTTTTGCATATAGAAAATTCTTTAGACTGAAAGTCTGTCATATTTTTGCCCACATCTTTCTGAGAAACTGGAATTTTTTTAAATAACCTCTCCTTTTTGAGTCAGATGTTGCAGAAAGCTAGTGAAATCTAGGTTTGTCTCTTAGCATTGTGTCCAAAGACCCAAGGAAACAGTATACAACTTTGCAATTGGTGGATGCCTCACAGAAGAGGCATCCAATGTCAGGGATGACTTGTTGTAGCGCTAATATGGTTAAGGTTGGACTCTGTTCAGGGAAGGGAAGGAGGGCTTGTTTTTCCTGAGGTAAAAGCAAGGAAACAGCAGGCATTAAAAATGGCCAAGGAAGTGAGGAAAGACAAGAATTCTTTTAAAAATGTGGACTGAACTGAGTTTGCAGATTTCCAAAATGATTCAGATCTCTGAGTGTTTGAGAGTCTTCTCGCATCATTTGGGGTTTCTTGCCATTTCAGCAGAGGTCTGGTTGACTGAGGGGGACTCCAGTTACCTGCAGCAAAGCATTGGCTGCAATACACGGTAGGAAAGAATTAGTTTTGTCCTGATATTTTTCTCTTCAGGAGCTACCCAGTTATGTCTGCATTCAGAGAGTTTCTTTAGGATTTGTGTAGAACAATTTATGCCTCTTCCCCAGAAGGTGTAGATTAGGATTTCCTTTCATTGGACTGTTAAGCACACTGTAATCAGGTAAACATCAGTTTACATTGCAAAATTCTGGCAATATTTCTACAACCCAAAAAGAATAAACTTAATGGCCTTGGTGGATACTTCTGGAAAAATAAACGAGCACTCAGGACTAACATGATCTAAAGCAGACTACGTCAGGATTACCTTCTTTGCACAGTCCCAAGAGAGATCATCTACTTTTTATCACTCATAATGCGATGACTACATTTGATCTGGTTTAGTCTAAAATAAACGTTCATTATCCCTGGGGGGGAGGTTTCCCCTGTTCAGTGAGGGGGACACAGAGGACTCTGCTCTGCAATTTGCTTTCTGAGTAGGCAAGATAATAAAATTGTCATGAAATATTCCTTCTCAAGTGCTGAAATTGGAAGGTTCCTCTCTATTTCATCGTCCGGCCTCTTCTCAAAAGAGGAGACTAACAGTGCATAGCCTGGGCACAGCACCCATAGGCACCTCCCCAAACCTAAACACAGCTGCTTGGTCTAATTTTAGATCTACTGACCCTTTGACAGCTGGGGAACTATTGACACTTGCGTAAAATAGCACTCAAGACATCATCACAGTAGCTGAACAGTCCCTGGTAAAAGTCCCCGCGTCCGTCTTGCTGACAGCGAAGGCACAGCACATTAAATGTTCATGTGGGTGGACATACGAGGGCCTGATCCTGAGCCAGGGTAGCTCTGTGCCGCTCCAGGGACAAAATTAAAGGCATGTAAGCAGCTCACTGAGCTGGAGCGTGAAAAGGGGAAGGTTTGCAAGGGGCTAACTTTGCATTCAGGGCAAGGCAAATTTAGGTGCTCTGAAGCAATATAGAAAACAGTTCACCTCCTCGCCTGTTCCTGTGCCACTCCCACCCCACCCACCCCACCCCCCGCGCTGTACAGCGGGACTAGGACCAGTGTCCTTCTCTTCCTACCTCAGACCCAAGGACACTTCATTGCTCCCAAGCAGGAGCTTCTCCTGCGGGGTAATGACTGCTGTCTTCAGCTGGTACGGGTCTGACCGATACCATCTGTATGTGTTCAGATTTCATATGGTTTTCTCTTGGTCAGTCAGGCTTAAAATTCCCCCTCTAACTACAGTTCACATCATTTGTATGTTACTGTTCACCTTAAGCGTGTAGCTGTGCTTTACTCACTGCATTTCTGCATTTGCTAAGCCCTTTGCTTTGGCTAGGGATCCCCACAGTAACCCCCGGGTTTGCAGCAGGGTAAGGACAACTTCCAGCCATGACAGCATGGCTTCATGCAAGAACCTGCCTGTCTCTCCCATCTGTCAGGAGCTCCTTTGGTCTCCCTGTTAAATCTCAACATAGTCACTCCTCTTCTCCAAAACACTAATCCTTGCGGGTGCACACTCTTTTCACGTTTTCCCAGGCTATTGCCTGCCATTAGCTAGAATTTTGTTGCGTTACTTGGGGGCAGGTTAACACCCATGAATTTCACCAAAGCATGCTTTGTGGAAGGATTAGAGAAGGGGGATGCCTTATAAATGTTAGATTATCGTATGTCTGAGACTCTTCTTCTCTTGGGTAACTGTTGCTGTGTGGGAAGAGCATAAGCCACAACTTGTGCCAATACGCATTTCTGAAGGAGGTGCGTTTCTTCACAGGTGCCGGACTCGGCGCATAAGCACGTGTATCCACACAGATATACCCGTGTGAGCCAGGAATGTTTTCATATATGGTAGTGTTTTTACCTCACTGTTGTGTATTGTTACTTGAGGTTACTTTGCTTTTTTTAAAACTTTCTTGCTAAATGCCCTTTTGTTACTTCCTCATTCTTTAATGCCCGCATTAAAAAAAAAAATCTGATGGAAGCAGAAGAGACAAAGACGTTGAGGAGGAGAAGCTCTGTTCTTGTCATCATTTGTCAGCAAACCTTTCCCTCCCATTTGAAAATCTTCCCAGCTTACTTCTCAAAACAGAAAAGTGTCAATAAAGTCTGTTACCAGCAAGCCTGCAGCAGTTCCCTTAGCTTCTCCATCACGCAGCCAGCAAAAGACGCAGAGCACTTCATATAGAGGAAGCATGGGTTACACATACATGTGGAACTTGAGAAATAGGTTTAGCATGGCTTTTCTTGATAATGCTCTTTCTCTTGCCTTTAAAACTTAGTTTTACTGGTAATTCAGATGAGGACCATCAAGCAGCCATGTAGTTAACAGTCCTTTGAAAAAACAATGTGAATCCAGTACAAAATGTACCAGTGAGAAGCACAACAAAGACAATAACTATGAACTAGATCAGCCCCTTGGCTTGGTTACAGATCGTTTCCTGCTGAAGCACAAATTCAGAAAGATACATAAAAGGCACCTAGCTTCAAGTGTGTGAGGAGATTTCCGGGGCATTATTTGAATCTGTCTTTAACCTGTCCATCTTTACTGTTGCACTAGACTAGCCGATTCCCATAGGTAACCAGCGGGAGGTTACTGGGAGTCTGCATTGTGGAGCAAGAGCCACTTTTTGTACCTAGAGAGGACATGCTTCGTGGGTTGTTTTGTTCGCTTGTTTGCACTCCCTATGGTTTGATCTCATTGCAGCCCCCGGAAAACCATGTTGATGTGTTTTGCAATGCATTGAGCCCAGCTCCCTGCTGCTGCAGCCAAGCCGTGCATGCCGGCGGGGGCTGGCACGGGCGCTGGCAGGCTGGGGACCTCCCCGTGGGCGGCAGCGGGAGGAAATGGCAGTGGCGGGCGATGACATGGGTGGAGCTCCTTACACTGGTTGTCCCGTGGGAGATAGCTTATCTGGGGACGCCTGTGTTTCTGGAATAATATTCATTTGATGGAAAGCCAAAATTAGAGTAGGGAAGAAATTGGCTGCCAAGGGCTGATTGGCACTTGGAGTCAAAGGAGGGGCTGTACGGACCCCATGGGGAGGATCTCCTTATCCGTCGGCACCAGTCTGCTCTCCCTGCAGGTGTGCCCCAGTGGTTCCTCCTACTACTCTTCTTTCTGTTATTTTTGTTTCCCTTTAAAAAGCCAGCTGAGAGCCTCCCATTAAGAAGCCTTCATTTTTATCCGTTGCCCCCTCTTTGCCGTGTTGCAGCCTGTGGTAGAGCCTTGCTCTCCTGTGGAGAGCCTTCAGCTCTCTTGAGCAGAACAGTAAGGTGCCAGCACCACGTTGCTGGGCTGCCTTGCTGGCTTCGGACATTCGCCTCCCCCTGTGCTAGTGATGTCTCTGTCCTGTGACACAGGGAATGCTGGGTCCTGTCTTAACAGAAGCCCTGTGCAACAGCTTGTGCAACGTGGGCTGCGTACAGCCCCTTTCATTTATTGATGTATTTCCGTTTTTCCATAGCAATTAAGCTGCATTGTAGACTCTGACTTTTTAGGCAATTCTGAGCTGCCTCTAACTTTCAGCATTTTAGGCATGCAGACACCGCAAATGCTTGATTAACTGGGCAATATGTAAAAAGGAAGGGGCAAAGCAATCATTTTTAAGAGCACTTGGATGCATCTGCTTTCTTTATAGCTACATCACTAGTTAGTTTGAATCCGTCCCACCTACACTGTGCTGTGTCTTCTGAATTTTACTGAAGAAGGGCTGAGGCCATTGCATAACTAATTATGGTTACTCTGCCCAGACCTTTTGTTGGCCTTTTTTAGACCTACATGATTCCCCATGTCACTTCAGAAGCTCATAAGGGAAAGACACTATTTATGGAAACAATTTAAATTAAAGTATTGGTCTTTGTTCTTGTGAAGCCTAACTAGTGAATACTGACTCCTTAAACATTCTGTGGACAAACAACTTGCTTGCGTGCCTCACGTGTCTGAGAACAGCATCCTCCACCCACAGTGCTCTTATGTAGTGAGAACAGAACTGATGCTACAGTAAACGACCATGATATAAAAAGAAAAGGGGGAAGGTTTGGATTTCAGGTCATAGCCAAGTGCTAGAATTTGGTGCACTGTAACAAAACAGAATAGCTGTTATGTCTTATACCAGAAATAACAGGTGGAATTGCTGGCAATATTCTCTTCTCTGGTTTTTGCACCTACATAAACAGGAAGGGATCCTGGCTGCTTTTGTTGACACATGTTAGCATGCTGAGGTGATTTATTTTGGCCTGATGGGCTTTTTTTCATCTTATTCAGCCTTTTTAGCAACATTTACTGTAACTTTTTACAAAGGATGGTGTTTAAGGTTTTCTCCTCCTCACCATAGCAGTGCTAGTCCACAGTTCATATCACCCAGGTATTGTTGCAGCTTCATCTGTCCACTGCTTGAATAGTTATGGTGCCTTCATGAAAAACTCTTCTTGGGCTTTAAATCTACCATTTAAACATCAACTAAAAAAAACAAAGTCCTTCTGACTTGTCTTGGAATAACAAATGAGCTATTCAAACAAAAAATTACATGCACTCACATTATTTGAAGCAACTTGAAGAAAGGTCTTCTCTTTGCTGTTGGCTACGTAGTACGAGCAAGACATTGCATGGACCAAAAATCAGACTATTGTGGTTATTTTCAAAGAAAGGCTAAAGGACAACCTCTTAAAGGCAGGTGTATGCCACAAGATGTAGTTAAGTACCTACTGGAATACAAGTACTAAAGATGCTCAAATCCCATTAAAAATCAAAGGGAGTTAGGGAACTCGATTGTTAAAACGCCCCAGAAGCTTCAGTGTGATTTATCTTTCTTTGTTACACTCTAAATTCCTTTGATAGTGAGGTCTTATGCTTTTTTCTTCTTTAAAAATCACACTGGGGAAGAATATGACTTGGAAGGTAAATGTCCCCTTCCTAGTGGGATTTTGGCCCATGTACTTAAGCCTGTGCTGGTGACGAAGTCTCACAAAACTGAAAGGATTTTACATCTGGGAGGGAGTCCCATAGCTATAAGAGAAGATAAATTGGCAATGGATTGAAAACAAATTGCTGATTCTTCACATGCCTTTTTTTCCAGCTGCTTATTTCTCTGTCCTTTAAAAGCCCCCTCCACATCCTGTTTCCCAGGAGCTCCATTTGGTTTCTGCTTTCTCCCCACTACCAACTCTTTCACGCTGCAAAGCGCCTCCCTTCCGTTGCGACATTGCTCAACTCTTTCCAGGGAAGTGTGACTGTCACCTTGCCCTCCATCCTGCCTTCTCGACTGTCCCAGCCTGAGTTTTGTGCTGAGCCAGCTACGCTGCTCTTCAGTGATAAATCATATCATCACTCCTTTCCCCTTTGACATGTCAATTCTTTTTTTTTTTTTTCCAAAGACTTGCATAAACCACCTTTAAGCATAGAATACAGAACAGTCTTTGTAATGTAAATTTCAAATGCTCTTCAGAGAATCCTGAGTGAAGCTCCCAGTAAACATCAGAAAGCACAAGAGACCCACCTAGTGCCCTGCTTTTGGGCAACTTTTCCACACTCTGGATAGGTAAAAAGGGAGCAGGAGAGAGCTGTCAGTTCAGCGACACTGGTGCACTCCACACTTCTTGTGCACAAAAAAAAAGGGTTTGGATTAAGTTCCCCTCAATTGCAATAATGTGTACAAAGAGAGTAAAATACAGAGCCTTTTAAGGTCATCTCCAACCAAACTGAAGTAAATTAATTGAGTAATGTCTTAATGGTGTTAGAAGAGCCAATGAGAAATTCTTAACATGAACTATTGTAGAGCTAATTAATGTCTGCATGTGTGTGTACATAGACATGGATGTACACGGAAATTATTTTTACAAAGACTGTATCAAGTAACTGTGTGAGAAACCTGTACAAATGCTGAGTGTGTTCTTGATCAGTGCATCTGAAAAGTCTGATTCCCAGGTATTTGTCACATCATCAGCATTCCAAGAGTGATTTTCCCTTCTACAGCAAGGGAGGGACAGGTACCTCTCTCACAAAAGAAATAGAAAACAGTGTTGATTTTTATTTTCAGTCTAAGTTTCCAGAAAAAAAAAAAAAATTTGTATAACCTGCCTTCTCATTTCTCATTCAGATTTAATAAAAATCCTTAGTATTTCTACTGCAGCAATTTCTCTCTCCTGTTGTGTCTCCTACATCAGTGGGTCTTTTTTTCCACCAATTTTGATTTGGAAAACAGGATTGCAAAAAGTGCTACGTTTGAACATGAAGAGATTTTGTTTGTTAATTAGAATGCAGAATCTCTGTGAGGAGCCAGGGGTCAGGCGGGTGGCCTCACCGTCCATCAGCTGTCACTGGCAAAGTGAGCTCCGCACCCGAACCGAGCCCCTGCCATGAGCTCCACTGATGAATGGATGCACTTGTAAGGGCATCCTGGATGCTCAGGCTCGTCTGCTTGGGGACATTCATTGAGACGCACAGCTACGGCAGTCCAGGGGCATATCTGTGGAGAGCTTTAGTGAAGATTGACTGGATCGATATCCCTATCATTGCTTAGGTCAAGTGATGAACTCCATCATTATTTGTATCAGTGTGCCCCATGGCATGTTAATTTGCACTTGGCTACTCATAATATGCAGGGTATAGTGTGTTTGTGCAGCCACTTTTGTGTAGATACGTTGTGAGGACAAGCCTTAGAAATACAAACAAAAAGTATGCCGAAAAGTATGCACAATAATAGATAAATAAAATTGAACTCCCACTTCTTCCATTGTATAAGACCAGCAGGCATGAAAAGAAAAACAATGCAATTTCACTTTTTATAACTGCAGTGACTAGAAACAAGGACATATAAAGAAGAGATCTCTGGTACATAAAGAGGGCACGTTGGCAAAAAAATAAATCCTGATAGGAAGCTTGCACTGTAGGGACCCGCAGTTTCCTTAGGGGCGGGAGAAGGCCCGGTTAGGTGTTCTGCTCCTGTTGACCTTTTGTATACACTTTAGCAAAAGTTCCTCTTGACTTCAGCAGGAGTTAACCTGCGAGCAAGGGGAATACCCAAGAGACATTATGCATTTAGAAAACATGTTAAAACCTGTGGGATGCTTTGGAAGAAAAGGGCATTTTTACAAATGGGAATTGTTCTGGGCAGCTCAGGATTCCCCTGCCAACTGTCCTGCTGCTGTTCCTGCTTCATCCTAAACTGCTTGTTTTGCTTCTGTGATGATAGTTCTGTCTTTCTCCTGGGTGTTTCTCTTATAGCAATAATGCCCTCTTCTTTTACATTTACTGCTAGCAGTACCACAAACCAGCATCCTGTTTGCCTTCTGTATTGCAGCTGCCTACGGGGCAGAAGGCTTTAGGGACTTTCATGCAATAATTCCCAAATCTTTTTCCCGTAAGTATACTGCAAACTCACTATTTCCATCTAGTTCCTACTTTTATGATTTTTGTTTGTGTCATTTCACTTCTCAGTAATGTACGTTTGTCTGCATATGCTACCAAAAGGCTTAAGTAGTCTGATCTTTTTGCTTTGTCCGCATGTATTTTGTTTTAACTTTACATAAAGCCTACTTCAAAAGCCACCTTCTCCAAATCCCTGGCAGGCAAGGAACCTGTAATTGTTTTGTATAAATATGTTTACATTCAAATTATTAATCTTATAATCAAGAGAAAAAAATGGTGTGTGAATTCTGGAAAATCTCTCATATGCTCAAGCCAAATAGTTCTACTGCTTCTGTTCACCACGGTGAAAACAGCAGTACAGGGTTGTGGTCCACTAAATTTGCAGAATAGCGTAGATCGCTTCTGTTTAGCCAGTCATACCATCTTTGTAAATCACTGTTTGGCCATTGATTTTTTTTTTTTTTCCCATATCTCTAAATTATTCCCCTTTTTAGGGCATACGTTTTAAAGGAAAAACTGCTATTTATGATGTGCACTCATTCTGTCTTGCATATGATTTCTATTAAAAATGCCATATGTGAAAAATCATTAAAATGCCTAGATTGTTAGACTTTGTAACAGGTGTCTGGTCAAGCAGTGTTCAGAAATACGAACACCTTTCCACTCAAGGTGTTTCCCAGTAGGATTTTGACACAGGTACTCTTGTCAGTCACATCCATGCAATCCTCCTGGGACACCTGGGAGGTTGCAGGGTGTAGCAGAGAAGAGTTTGTCAAACTTTTCAATTTCAAATTAATGTCAAGGTCTTTCATCTCTTGAGGTAATTATTGCCCATAGCTTCATTATGTCGTTGCTACATCACCACTTATGAGTAAGGCTACCATGAAACTACTGTTCCACAAAAGAAAAAGACCTGGTCTTTATTGGGTGAAACAGACCCCTTGTGTGCTCAGCCACTAAAGTAAATGCTCTCCTTTTTGGGGTGGGGTGGGGTGAAGGAAGGGGTTTTTCACTGAAAGGAAAGTAAGATTTGGGGCAATTAAATGGTCTTTTTCAGCCTAATGAAGAAGTATTTTTTCACCAAAATCATCAGATTACAAAAGAGGGAAATAACTGTAAAGATTATTTATTCAACACAAAATGTCATACAGTCCTGTGGAGAGAAGAGAAATGAATACTGGCGTTAACTGATCTGAATCTTGGCCCTTTTCCATAACATTTAGATTTGCTGTGTTCATATCAGATCAAATTTACCAACCTGTGTGTTATCACATGTAGCAAGGCTATGCCAAATTTATACCTGAATTATTCTTCTAGCTGCAAGCAGTTGTCACCTATGGCATTATAACACAAAGGACTTTGTGTGAGTCCAGTAAACTCAAAACAATTTTCCCACCCACCTTTGTTGATTTGACCATTTTTTAATAGTAACTCATGGCTGTGGAGATCCTGTCCTCATACTCAGTGATCCTAATCCTGCTGTCCTGAAAACACAATTATCCTTCCTATAATTCCATGTAATGATAGTTCTTGCTCTTAAAATCTTCCTTCCATCCACCTCCACCCTGGTTTCTTTATCAGTGTTTGTACTCTTTGCATTCCCATTGTCCTTGCTTACCCCATAAAACTGCAAACCAAATATTTGGATTCAGTGCAACCCTCAGGAATCTTCCTGCCAAGTGGAGACTGTTGCATTTTTAATTCATTTTCATCCATTGTCTTTGATGAGTGAGTTACTTTCACAATTGTTTTGGTCAAATCCATGTGACGTGGATTCATTTTAAGTTTCATTCCAATTAGCCTGAATTGCCAAAATGAATGTTACAGATGCAAAAACCTCCAAGTGACCTAGGAACAGACTTGTAATGTTGTTTGGGTTCTCAGCTCCCTGGATGCCTTGTATTTGTCTTACTGATATTCGCTGTTCATTGCTCCATGTGTTGCAAAGTCATCTCACTGCCCATAGAAATGTAGTTGTGTTTATAGCTTTTGTTATTTAGGTATATTTTACATGCTGTTTAGAAGTTATCTCCTTTGATGTGATTGTTTCTTTGCCACCATATGTATTCTGTAACAAAACTGAGTGGCATCCTGTATTGTTTTTTTCAGCCGGTAATATTAAAATAGAGACTCAGAGTGATGAAGAGAATGGGCGTGCCTGTGAAATGAATGGGGAAGAATGTGCGGAGGATTTACGAATGCTTGATACCTCGGGAGAGAAAATGAATGGCTCACACAATGGCCCAGGCAGCAAGGCTATGTCAGGAGTTGGAGGCATTCGACTTCCTAACGGAAAGCTAAAATGTGATATCTGTGGGATAATTTGCATCGGTCCCAATGTGCTCATGGTTCACAAACGAAGCCACACTGGTAAGGCCTGACATAGTTTTTCCTTTAGTTGACAAGAATTGGCCACGTATTAGGAACTAAGACTTATTTTCTGTATCATGCACGTGTTCCCTCTTGTAAGATAATGCAGCATCGGTGGGCATTTGGAACTTGGTTATTTTGTTACGCCATTTCGGACAGCACAGGAACTGAGATTTCTTCTTGATGGTAGTCCATCTATTGGGCTAGAAATTGTGCAGTTTATTTCATTTGAAGCTGCGTGAAAAATTCAAATTGAAAAAAAGCAAAGAAGCCTTGTTTAATTGCTAAGAAATTTCTAAGAATTGCTGAAGAAAAACTCATTTGTGGCTAACTCTGAAATTGACCCAGTTCTAATGTTTCCAACAATGCAACAAAGCTCATTATGGATAAGTGATTATGAAAGTGATTGGCAAAATAAATTTTAAGGAAACTATACTGGCAGTCTTAGTAAAAAAGGGGTTAATTTTATGTCAAATGTTTGATGAAGTAAAAACAAGTATTGTCACTGGTCAAATCTGGACTAAAGGGTTTCCACTGGGACACTAAAAGAGACGTGTAAAGATGTTGTGCTCCATAGGGATGGCTTTTAATTATACAGTGCTGTGGATCTTCTTGCCTCAATTTTCTAATTCTAAGTAGCCTCAAAGAGTGCAAAAATGAAGAGGCTGAAACAAATGAAGAAGTAAAGATCGGGGTGAGTCTCATCTTACCTGATATAAGCTGTCTAAAAATTGGGCTTCCAATCTAAACTCTAAGGTCATCCATAGTCAAAGGAGAAGAACTGAACTGTAGTGTTGTGCTACACAAGTTACTTTGAAAATAAATGAATTATTTGGCATTTTTGCGTGACTATTCAAATGTGAAGGAATCTTAAAATATTTCTAAGGTAAGAACGACCGCTCTGATGGTTGGATTCTGCTGAAAGTTGTGCTACTGAACAAAGAGATACTTTCTTCCTCCACATCCCCCCAGTCATGCTTAAATGATTTCCCCAGAATTACTAAGGAGTGCGATTAGCAAAGTGTTTTCAGAGTTTAACGGAGAGGATCCATGAAAATACAAGGAGTGTTGTCCATGTCCCCCATTGCTAATGTCTGTCTTTGTGGCTGTGGCTGTTCACGCTCTGGACGGCTGTGATCTGTTGGTGTAAGGTGGGTTAGCCACGGTCAGAAGCAGCGCTGGTGATAGTTAGCAATACTGTTACATTGCCTACTTCAAAGTGCTCTTCAATTCAATATGATAAATCCCTCTGTCAGGGAAGAAAGATAATTATCGTTATTGGAAAAGCCACAACTAGTTCTCAGAAGTGAGGCTACAGTCTGCTTCCTAGATATAATAAAGTGCTTGTTGGTCGATTGTTTCCTTTTTTTTTTTTTTAATTAAATGTTAATGTGATCCCTTAAAAGTTCATAAAATGTATATGGAAACTTAGATACGAGGCCTTTTAAACAGACCCATAGGCTTGAAGCGGATGCTGTAGTAGTTGAAATAACATGTTGCAACTTAAAATGCATTTAGAGGCAGAGTCTTTGTGCCTGTCTAAGGAGGCTGCTGTTTTATTAACAGTATGCTGTTGCTGCTTTGGAGGAGCTGGTTCGGGTCCCTGAGGATCAGAGGCACCAGGGACACATCTGATTTTAGGGAGGCGGTGGGCAGAGCTGCCTTCATTTCTGGCACACCGGCTGGTACCCGGCCGGCTGAGTCTCCGGAAGATGAGCTGGGCTGCCCGTTCCCCCTGGCAGCATCCCTGGGGACCGGTTTCCCTGGCACAGACCTCCAGCTGCCCAAACTCCCTGCCTGGCAAAGGGACTCGTGTGCCTGCCAAGGGTGCTAGAGGTGCTGCCACGCAAGGGCTGGCACTCCGACACTTCTCCGCCCCTTGCAGAGCCCTCCCCTTGCCAACGGGACCCTCTTTTTAATCGGGGAACGTGGTTAAAACCTGCGGTGGAAGCACCCCATGAGCTGCACTTTGCTCAGCAGGGACCCCCTTCTGTTGCACTTAATAAAACTAAAGGGTGTGAAGTTGCGCCCCTGAGTCCTTCCATGGAAAGACAGCCTTTGCTTTCCCTCCCGCCTCTCCCTCGGCTCCTCTCCTGAGCAGCCTCTGCAGGTGAGCTCAGGCAGGTTTTTGGGGGCTGGCAAGGGAGTGGAGGCTCAGAGCTGGGAGTTTAAATTAAAGGGACATCATGAGGAAACAGTGGTGACTGCTTTTCCTTTCAGCTGCGCTGTGAAAATTAAAGTAGAAATGGAATATACTATTACAGACATTTAACTGACTACGCTGAAGCCCATTTCAATACATGCCCGGTGAAGGAATAAGACTCGCAAATGAATTACTTTGCTGCTAATTCATGTAAAACCTGCATATGCACTGAGGTTTCCTTAAATAAATATTTGATAAGTGAACAAAACTCTAGCATACTAAAGTGCCAAAATAAAATGACTGCCTGACCTCATAAAAGGCATAATTACTTTTAATGAATACACCTGCCAAGTGTGGATATGCAGAGCAGCACCTGCTATTTCTGCCGCCTCCTGTCTGCGAGCAGCTGTACAGCACTGGCTGCTTCCTAGCGCCTTACCTGTCGCTCCCCTCTGCGGAGCGAATCCCACTCACAGACGCCCGACTCCCCTCACTCTCCTTCCCCAAGGCTTTCGGTACGTTGGTTTTCTCCAGCTTGCTGCTCCCTTGCTTGGTGTTTAGGAAAAAGGAGATCGAGAAAGGAGAGAGAAACCCCCTCCTGCTCCCTCGTGCTGAGACCTCAGGGTATAGAGTCAGGCTTCGCTTGCTCAGCGTGCACATACGTGTGTGCATGTGTGCCTATGTATATATGCGCAAATATATGTGTGTGTGCATAAGTGTATATATTCCCTCCTTAAACGTACACTCCTTTAACGAAAGTCACCAGTTAGTTCACTTATGTCCTGTTTGTTGGGTTTGAATGTCTCAAATTTATTTAGAAAACTAGTGCCCATAGAAGAATGAGCTTTAAAAAAATAAGAGAGGAGAGCTATGCACGCCTCTGAGTATTAGCTGATTTTGTCATTATATTGTTTAAGAAATGAGAAAGATTTCAATTCAGATGATAAATATTCTTCATTGAATAAGTAGTCCAATGCCCCTGCTCCCACTAAGGCTTGCAAATCACTGCAATGGTGGTTGATTTGGTTGAGGGTCCCATTGCGGTTTTTGCTCCTGGGCCCATATTTGTCCATAGCTACACACTGTGCGGTGAAATCCACCCAGGATAGACAGAACCGGTGAGAAAATAACACACAGAGCTGACCGTTTAAACAAAAGATGCCTTATGTATTTTTTCTTTCCATCCTGTCCCTTCCCCGTTTTGCGGGGGGATAGCGCCCACCACAACCCAGTAACCTTCCATCAGCGACCGTCTCCATCCTAGCAGAGCTGGGAGCTTTGCCGGGCTCACAAGGCAGGCGTTCCCCACCCCAGTAGTTGCAGCGTGGACAACCAGGAGCCGGCCAAGCTATATGTAGTTTCAGGGTCTTTCAGCGGTGGTGTCGTTTCCCTTGTACAGCAACGTGAGTGCAGGTTCCCTTACGTTTGATCCATTTGATTGTAAGTTTTGTAGAAATGTTTGGTATGCAGCAGGCCCGTTTGAAATGCTCCATCCGTCTGTCTTCTCCACCCAGTGCAAGATTTCGCCCTGTCATTGCGAGAGCTGTAGGCTGGAGATACATTTCATTCTTACTTTGCTTTACATTTCATTCCTGGAGTACTTCTACAATCCTCGTTTTCTCCTCTTACGCTCCTCTGAGTAAAAATAACAGAAATGAGTGCTAGAAAAGCTGTTTAGTAAGAATTAACCATTTCTTCTGAATTTGTGTCCTCCATGACAAACTGACTTCTTCCTTACTGTTTCAGTCCATTTCTGAAAAATACCTTCCACGCTGAGTAACTGCCCTAAAGATTAAGAGGTAAAGCAGACAGACTCTTACCCATTTTCTTTTTTCCCCTAACAATTACTGTGCATGGCTTACAAAGTACATTGCAAAATCCTGTAAGGCTAATGGTGGCATTTTTGTGGGCCACCCCAGTTGAACCAGTTGCGGATATAATGAAGATGACTGCAGTTACTTGATGGACAAAGAAAGTGAGCTCGTTTGGCTTGACGGGGACTCTGCTGACCTGCTGGAAGCTGTTTGACCAATGAAAATAGCTTCCCATAAAGTAGATTAATTTTACTATTTGCTGAATGCTAAAGTTGCCAGCCCTGATGGTAGAGTTTGCAGATTTTTGGGTTGGGATTGTGCTGCTGTCTAATTGATTTTCAGGTGTTCTACTGCATTACCCAAACGTCAAAAATCATCATGCTGCGCATATGCACACACATACGGACATAGGAGTTGGCCCTAGATGGGCAAAATAATACATGATGGTTAAGTAAGAGAGAAGGAAGAAATTGTTTAACTTGTTTTTATTTTTTTTTTTTTTACATTTTTAGCTTCAGCACTGAAATTTTTAATTCAGTATTCTTGTTATATAAAGAAAATCAAAACTGAGAACGGAACATCTCTGGGCTGTTTCTAATATTGTCGATGCATTATAATTACTAGAGAAGATTGCATTGATGCCTAAGAGAAACAGAATTCAGCAAATAATGAGTTTCAAAGGCTGGTTTGACTTAGTCGAGGGCTAGGGAGAAACGGGCGTGCAGGAGCGGTTCCTGCTGATGGAGTGCTCTCATGTATAAATTTTCCTTCAGTCCTCTCTGGTACAACTGGAAACATATTTTCTTTCCCACTGACTTAAGAAAAGTCCTCACCTATCTTAAATTTTTAAAAACTAGCTAAACCAATAAATAAGCATATTGATTTTAAAGAGCACTAAAAGGCAAACAACAGCCATATTAATGTTTGCAAAGGCTGGTTGATTCGCTTCCTTGATAACAGGCACCAGTTCGGACAAACCAAGGCCGTGTCTCCTCAAGTTTTTCCCTGTGTCCTTCCAAAGTGTAGACCAGCAGAGCCCATTTGTGCAGCTCCGCTGTTCATACCTTACCTAGAGAAGGGTTGGGACTTTGGCATGGAAGTACAGGGCTTCCTTTGTACTGTCTTAACTTATGTGATTTTAGTCTCTCTCTCTCTTTCTCTGTCTCTTTCCTGATTTGGCTGCTTAGGGACAGACAGGTAATGGAGAAGAAATTGAAAGGGAAAATACAGGGAAAATGTAAATGAAAAGAAGTTATTATAACTGTTATAATGAAGTGCCTTTCATTTAAATATAAGAATGTAACGCTGAAATGAACTTGTGATCCTGAAATGCATTTTTAATGAGTTTCCTTTTTATTTTGCTGCTTCAGTGGCATATTTTAAAGACCCTTTGAAAAAAGCCACATTAAAAACCCCACCAAATGCCACAACATGCAAAATTGGATATTGGTTTATTCCAAAACTGCTGATCAGGAAGAGTGGCTCTTCAACACAAAATGTTGCAGTCACTTTATTTAAATGAGTTTGAATTTGCATTGTGATGTGCCATTCTGATTTAGAAAAAAAAAATTAGATTTTCAGATCAAATTGACCCAGCCAGTGAAGCATTAAGAAACTGGCAGGTTTAGTCTGAAAGCCTCGTGTTATATCAAACCTGCAGCCGGTGGAAGTCACAGAGCAGCAGTGAGAAAACAACTTTCTCACTGAAATCTTTCTCTTGTTACCACATAAGATTTTTTGTTC
>CANTUZ010000002.1:90230427-90255441 GCA_947846985.1 Fratercula arctica
GCCGTTTTTCAGTTTTTCTACACAGACATACACACAGAGGAATTTGACTTTGCAGTCATATAATTTTATGTGTGCTGACAGACATATATTTGTACATACATGTGTGTATGTGTATGCATTTACACATGTCAAAGAGAGAAAATGAAATAAATGGCTCCTGTTGGCTGGAAAATACATGTCCATTTCAAACTTCAAAGGGAATATTAAAGAGAAGAAGTGAATTACAAAAAGTTTTAGAAATGAAAAATATTTTTGCATTGTCTCCTTAACACCATTTTATAAATCAGTCTCTTTCACAGCACACACAAAAGAGATTAGCAATGGTTACACTGCATAGTGAATGTACAGACTCAATAATGTGCAATTACGGAATAAACAATATCAGACTTCTCTAATCTGTTTTGCAAGGAACAAAAAAAATTCCACTTAACACCACAATAAGCCCATGACAGGATACCAATTTTACTAGGATCTACTATCAATGTGATGGTAAGATTAAACAAATACGTGGCTACACCATAGGTAATGCCTCATTACCATTATTCCTTCCTTGTCTTTTACATGTGTTGGGCTTCAAATCCACCAAAATCTTGGTAGCACAATTATAATTTCTCGGTTTTATTTCTACTTGCCATTATGTGGACAAATGGGCAGGAAGCTCAACTCCCCCCCTCCCCCCCCTCCGAAAAGACTAGTTCCCATTTGACTTCTACATAAATTGTTGTAGGTCCACACCTGCAGCAGACGAAGTCCCAGCAACCATGCTGGCTATCAGGGCTTCCCCACCTCCCCTCCCATGTCCAGCCACGGGAGGTGCTGCGTACAACACCATTTGGATTCTGTGAGGAAAAAGGATAAACCCTGACTCAGAAAGGAAGGTGGCATGTCAGTGCAGAAGGGATGTTCCCACCTCTTCGCTCATGGCTTCAGCCTGAGGAAACCAGGAGGGGTGCTCTGCTCAGGACAGGCAGCAACATTCACAGCCTGAATTGTGAATAGAGGCAGCTGAGGGTCAGGGTAGGGATGGATCATGGACAATTTGACACTTCCACATAGGTATTTCTTTCCCTTTGCAAATTTGGGCACAAAACCTGAGCAGTCGGTCTCAGTCCACCCTACAATAAAGCAAACTAGTTTTTCATAGTAAATTCTGTATGTGCGTGTGTTATTCTCCCCTGAAGATAAATTCTCATATGGAAAGATCTGGAAAGATATCTCCAAAACCTAGATGCAGCGTGAGGGGTGCAGAAGCAGCAGCGTTCCCTAGCTGGCAGTCGTCATTTCTGTGCTAATGAAACCATCCTGCTTCAACACCAACCACTGCCACCACTTCCGAGCATTGCAACACATATTCACAGCAGGAAAAAACAGGCTCAATAACTCATTCCACAGAATGCTGAGGTGCAGAGTACTGTGAATGAGAAGGGACCGATCTCCCTCCAAAAAACCCTAAGCCATCATTAAAAATCAGAATGCAAAGCTCTTAGCTTAGACAAAAACCACCAAAGATTTGGGAAGTTCAAATCCATAAGCGGGGATGTTGGCTGATCACAGCTTACAAATACAGGATGCTTTTAAATGATGAAATATGGAGAATGAATATTTCCTCTTCTATTAATTGCAACACAAGCTGAAAGTGTCGCCAACTTTAGCTAAAACCCACCTTTCCATTGCATTAAACATTTCTGTTACATTACTTGATCAGCAGGGAGGGCAAAATCGTGTGCAGATACTCTCTGTTATATGAAGGAATTAACAATTCCTTTTAAAGCGCTCAATTTTTATTTTATTCTTTTAAAAAATGGGGTCAGGGAACAGGCGAGTTCTTACATCGTTCCATAAAATAATCTAGAAGTTACTGAAAACTCTGGTAAGAGCCACTTCCTCAGAAGTAACATTTCCAGGGTAAAAAAAATGGCTTATGTGAAAGTTCTCCTTACTCTTCAGTCTCTTCTCTTTTTTTTTTCTTTCTTTTTTTTCCCCCCACTCTTTAAACTCCAATATGTGGCTTGGAAGAGTGGAAGTCAGTTCATTCTGTCACATTTCTGCACTTTTGATACATTTATTACACTTCTCAAATGACTTAATTTTAGACTACCTTTGGAGGAGGAGAAACGGGGAAAACGGTAGGTGAAAAACAAAAAGCAAAACATGGACCTTAGTGTTTCTTTTTGGATCAGCCTTGTTTTTGTTGGAAATGGAAAGTAATTCTGTGTTTGCTCTGCATTTACTAATTCTCTGCAAACCTTCAATGGGGTTCTTAATCCCATTTTTTTCAGTATGGATTTTGGCATGTTAGGGTTGAAAACTTATTTACATCAAAGGAGTAGGAGTTAGTTACCCACTTACAAAAATCCCATTTGGTGCCTATAGCGTTACTATGGCTGACAACAGATTAGATACCTTCTTGGGATCTCTTCTTATGCCTATAACTTAGACACCTAAATGTTTCTGGGAAACATCCCCCTAAACTGCAATGGATACAAGAACTAGGCACTATTCCTAACTTAAAAATGTGTGAAAATCAAAGAAAGAGAAGCACACCCAAAACTTTACTAGGAATTATGTTCCCTGCACATGCACCTCTATAACGCAGAATTCACTTGCTGGGGAGGAAAGGAGGGAGCAGCAGAAACTGTCTCACATTGCAGGCTGCAGGTCTAACCTGCTTTTGGGCTGCTGCTCTGCTAGCTCGCTTGTTCAGGGAGGCAGCTAGATGAGGCAGGACAGAGTTTGCAACAATCTCTCTCTGGAGGCCAAAATCCTGGGGTGCTGGCTGTTCCACCGTCACCGTCAAGTTAACAGCTTGTTGTGGTCACACTTCTTCACCATAAATGGGTGAGCCTGTGCTGGCTGCCATGGCATACCCACCTCCTGCACATGGGGCAAAGCTTTTTCCAGAGAGACCATCTTTGTAGGCTTCAAGAAACCTCACATAATGAGCTCAATGAGAAAGGTTCGGGGACAAATCTCTGTCCTGCTGCAGTAAGTGGTGTTTGGTCCCGGCTTTAGGACTACAGCTCCAAAAAGGAGCTCCCTGCATCTCCTGCTCTTTACCATAAAGGGCTTGTTCTACAATGGGGAAACCTGTGGTGGCACGGCTATGCTGTAAATCCTTCCCTGCAAATCTCTGATGCGGGGATGCCGCCACAGTGACGCTGCGTTTGCACATTTTGCAGTGGGACAGAGCCTAGGGAGCTCACACCTGAGAGGAGAGCATCACTGCGGGTCCTCTGCAACCAGAAATGGTCTCCCAAGGAGCACCATAGTGGAAGCTGAAATTACAGAAATGTGAGGAAAGGCTGAACAAAATCAAAACAGCATCTTGTTCCAAAAAGGTGCCTCTGTAGAGGTAGGTGGTGCCTGTACTGTGCCTCAGTCCAGTGGTTAAGCTTTTCACTCAGGGTGCACTCCTGAAGAGCACATGGGTTGAACAAGAACTTGATGAAGGGAAAAAGCAAGCCTACAACAAAGAGCAAGCAAGAAATTATACAGAATAGAGGGATGGCTGGTGTTGGGAGGTGCTTCCAACCTTTTGATACAGAGTCATTCCCTTAAAATAATCTGAGGTTTAGCAAGCTGCAGTTATAGAGGTCCTCCCCAGCTTAAAATATGCCCCTCTTCCAGCCTGAGCCCTGTATTTCTGAGTTGTGCTGCAGACGCGGCTGAGATCCTGCTAGATAATTTTAACTCCCGAGCTAGAATGGGGCTTATCTCTGAGGCACATCTCTTCTGCTCAGATAAAGACAACTTCCTTTAACTGCAGATTAGATCAGCAGGCTCCGTATCCGTACCTAAAAGCCACACAGCTAAACACGCTGCATCTCTCCAGTTCAAACAACGCTCGCCGCTTTCTCAGCGCCGAAGCAACAAAACTTGCACAGCTCCCAGGCTTTCCCTGGCTTTTGCGCTGATGTTCCCCTCTGAAAACACAACAGTACCCAGCAGGCGCTCATGAAATTGGCCACAGCTCCACAGCTCTGGAGAAATACGGGGAAAAAAACCCCATAGCTTCACCACCCACTGCAATGTCGCGTTGCCACACAGTGGCAACAGAAACCATGCTTCTACCAAATGGGCGAGGAGAGGAAAAACTCCTCGCAAGATGAAATAAGACATTGCTGGAAAAGCAACACCCACTTTTAGGATCAGCTAGGATCCTCTTCTCAAGGATTTGATTTTATCATGCTCTCTGGCTGCATGAGAGAAGAATTTTTATGTGCCTGCTTACCCCGTGTCTCTGCCCCATCTCTCCTTTCCAAACTGGCTTGCCCTCCCTTCAAGAAACTACTTGCAAGTTTGTTTTGAAAACGTTCAACCTCCATTACTTGCAGCAAGCATTTTTAAATTTGATAAAGGAATTTGCCTTCAGTAAGAGGGCTGTTTTTCACTGGCCTTATGAAAATTCATGCATACTTTGCTAAATCCTAGGTTATTACATTGAGCAGAACTTGTCTCTGGCAGTGTGGCCAATTCCTCAGCTTCCCAGTGGCCCCGTATAGCTAGATGTATATACCATATACACTGTATCACACTATGCATATGCAAAACATACCTTTGAAGCCTGGTATATACTGTATATCCCATACAGCATATATAAGGTCATTCATGAAATTTGTCACATGCCGTCTCCCACTAAACCACCACTATCCTCCTCTATACAAATTCCCAGAAGAGTTTTCCATACAAAATGAAAATAATCCTGTCAAAAATACCTCCTGTGTTCCCTGTAAAAACAGGTAAGTCATACTGGCAGGATCTCAGAGCACGCAATGCCAGGCTATACTGGGGACTAGTACTTTGGGGCTAGAAATAGGGGCTTCAGACCAAACAAGATGGGAGATTCCCAACTTCCCTATTTTTAAAAGTTCCTAAAATATTTTAGTTACGAGTTTTTCAATTCCTTCAGATGCCTCCTGAGTTGGACTTTCAAGCCCTGTTTCATTGTGGAGGGTTAAAGACAATTCTTAAAGCTCTCCAAACCATCTTGAAACAAATTTTCTCTCTGCTCTCAGAGACAGGAGGGCTACATCAGGTGAGACAGCAATTATCAGCAATTATTTACAAAGGCACATCAGCTCCTACACGCTTTCACACCTTTGAGCAACAGAGATGTCCATCTGAAGCCCCAGCAAGTAAAACACATTACACAGCCCTCCAGGTTACTTTAGTTCTCTGAATGATTATGTGTCCATGCGCACACATACCACACGTGCATTATATTACTCACACACAATGCACGGCCTTCATGTGCTACAGGAGGAGCACAGAAAGATGTTTAGCTTTGGCAGCCTTTTTCCTCATCCCTTTCCCTGCCCTACAGAAATGCTGGGACAGCAGCGAGCTGGACCTGTCTCAAGCAACAGGGCTGATTTTGCAAGCTGGGGTGGGGCACTTCCCCTTTTGGCTTTACTCCCTTCTCCCCTCCGTCTGCAGCCTTTCCACACTTTGCCTCCACCCAGCTATGTGTGAGTTGCAGCAGATTGATGTAATGGCAAGCTGTTGTGGTTGGTCTGGTGGCCCCTCAGCAATGCTTGTGTCCGTGCTCTCAAATGGTTGAGCTCCTTTTAAGGAAAGAAAGCACTGAAGCAGCTCAGGAGGAGGACACTTGCCTGCACCAGTAACTAGCTACTTGTGCAGGTTGCTACCTCTTAACGCCCATGGCTGGGAGCGAAGACCCCAAGATGCGAAGGCACTGCCAGGTTCCCAGTGATGCCGGGCACCGAGGCTCTGCAGCTACACAGGTTTCTGCTTCAGTAACTGGATTGTGCGAGGGAGGTAACAACAGTCACTTGACATTTCCCACTGGAGGAGAAAAATGTCAAAAAGCTCTTTGCTTTTAACGTCTCTTCCCATACTAGTGTCCTTTATTTCAAACAAATAGAGAGTTTATAACTTCATATAAATCTCATCTGTCTTCCATGATGTCTAGGGTCACTTTGACTTGTTACTTTGGGCACCTTCTGTCAGTTGTCCAACGGTTTCAACGCAATTTTGTGAGATGAGTTCTCCCCACCTCTTTCTCTCAGAAAGAAGAGTATCTGTACGCATTATATATTCCAGGTCCAGACTGTAATCTGTGACTATGGTGGTGATCACTTGTTTCAGTGAGAAACCCTTGACTTCCGTGGGAAGTCTAATGCTCATCTTCAGCATCATACAGCTGCCTTCGCAGAAATGGTGAGCCCACAGCCTCTTTCTGAGGCCAGTAACACTGTAAGATGGCTTTTCGGTTTTTACCCATCGATGGCCAGCTACGGTATGGGCAGTTATGGAAAAAGGAAGGTACTGCTTGCCTTTCTAGGCAAATGCTACCACTGCAGCAAATGGCTTTTTCTGCATGAAGTAGGGTCTGACCTACAGCCCACTGAACTATTAGCTTCCCACGCATGGCTTGAATTAGGATACAGTCCCAGAGCAGAAACAGCCCTAAATTGCAACCGTCTACCACATACAGGATGTTCCGTACTGATTATCCACAAAAGGTGCACGCAACATTTAACCTGAAACTTGAACGGAGACCGCAAGAATCAGCAGAGGGTATTTCAAATCTGCTCCTATCTTATAGGTTAGCATGGGAAATAGGGCTGCCTGTCCAAAACAGGCTGCAAAGCACTAATTCTTAATGGAATGGAATTTCAGTGGGATGTGCATTTCTAAATAACTTAGATCAAAATTTCAAAAGGATATTTAGGAGAGATGGTAAAACAGAGTCTCTAGTGCCTTAGGGAGCTGTGAAAAGCTAGCTCTTTTGTTGTCTGAAAACGTCCCCTGTGTTTTCTAGAAAAACTAAACGTAGAGCAGGTGGGTGAGTAGAGTAAAAAAAAAATAAAATAATAAAAAAAGCTATAGGTGCCAGATCAGCCTCAGAAGGAAACTAAGGGTGGAGAAGAGGACAAGGAAGGACGATCTAGTGGACAAAGCAGCAGGAATGAAGTTTGCAGGAGGAAGCTGCTCAACACATAGTGGCATTTTGGGAGTTATAACATTAAAAACATAGCAAACTTATCAAGGAAATGAAGACACACAGCATTGACCAGAACACGTCTTTTAGTGTTTCTGCTTTTTTGTGCTGCTTGGAGTTATTACTAGAAACTGTTGATGACTTTGCTCCCACAAATGACCTTTTCACACCTGCTTATGATTTTTGCATGGGTCAGAAGCAACACATGTCTTGGGTGCCTTTGTCCGGGGATACAAGTCAAAGCACACATTTCATGAGCCTCTGGATGCCCCCCTTGTGAAATTTTGCACCCTCTCTAGTCATTTTAAGTGAGACATTCAAACTTTGAAGGCACCCAATAAAATTTGTCAAGTGAATCGCATCCTTTAACTTCTGAAGTCTAATGCACCTTCATTCTCAGAGCGGGAGAGATGTTTCAAATGGTTCACTCCATCAGGTCTATAGCACCATGTTCAAGTCTCAGTCTAGGGTTGGATGAAGCAAGAAAGGAGATTTTTGAAAATATGCAGAGGAGCTACAGCCTATCTTTCTTTTCTAAAAATAGCTTATTTTCCCTAATCTTTGACCTTCAAAATGCTAAATTGATGAAAAAGGTAATTAAACTTTTGACTCTAGGGTTAAAGGTTTCATGAAGTGTTACTACAAATCTGAGTAAGCAAACGGTCATTTCAACATTTCTATCTCACAGGCTGATTAAAATTTCTCACCTAATTTTAGTAAGATGAGGTAAATACTTACTCCTTTCATTTAACAAACTGCAATTTCCATTGTTACCTCTATAACACTACATGTACAAAAAAGTCCTCCAGAGCCTAGTGGCCCTCTTTGATAAATGTCTGACTCAAATGATCCTTCCTCAGTGCATGCCGTATGGACAGCTGATCTCTCAGGTTTTACAGATTAAGTGGAATGCACTGTAAATCATATGTTGACATGCAGCGAAGTGCATAGGGGATTCCCTTTTGACAAAGGAAGCAGATGGGACATTAGGAAAGTCATAAATAGAAAAATTGTTGCCCGGTCGTATCTGCTCATGTGCATCGCCTGGCAGTTATCATAGGCCACAGTCTCCCAGGTATGAGAGAAATATATATATATAATATCAGTGAATCTCTACAATACTCGCCTGCCTATCATTCTTCAAAGTACTTCAGCTACTACTCAGATCATCCTTTTCTACCTGAGTTTGGTGATTAAAATAGAGATGAGAAACAGATCTTAGGACTTAGAGATGACAGCCTTGCACTGCACACCAAGCCTGTCTACGCTGCCATGCCACTGCATACATAGAAAGACAGTCCCCTTCACCCTTAATACATCTATGGGATCATACAGGCCAAACACCACTCCTAAGGCATTGGTTTATCCCTAGTACATTTTCTTTTGATTATGATCCAGAATGTGCATAGCAATCATACGGCTCCTGATACGTTTGGGCATGTGTTCAGACCCTTTTTGTAAAAAAGGAGAATTGATTTTTTCAGTATACTGTTTTCAAAAGGTTAGTTTAGGGCTAGAAAAAGGAGCAGCAGAAGAGGTAAGAGTGTATGCAGCTTTACAGAAAACACAAACATTGCAAGAGTTGGAGTTGATATCTACAGTTAAGATCATCCATAAAACAAAGGACTGTGAACTGTCTTTGTTTCTGTTGACTATGGTAAATGTCTCACTACAAGATGTGACCCTTCGAAACCAAAGAGCTATGGGCAGAGAAAGTGGCTGTAGAAAAAAATGTTGAAGTTAGGACATGGAAAATCTAATTTATTGCTGAGTGCACAAAGTAAAACTAATGAGAACAACAGATGGAACTTATCATATTTAGGGGACCAAAGATAACATTTTCTCCTTCATTGATTACAGAAACTTTTAATATGTGTTTATACTGATAAATAATTGAACTATTGGGAGAATCGTTATATCATCATCAAATGTAAATTTCATCTTTGCTGGTTCTGTATGATATTTGTGAGGTGAAGTAAATTCAATGCAATAAAAAATCCTGTGTGTTTGTTTGGGTTTGAACAAGGGATTTTTAAAAATTATTCTTATTTTTTAAATCAAGGTTTAAATATTTTGTAGGGTTTAGTTACTGTGGGAGAAAGAAAGCTTAACTCCTTTTACTGAGTTGATACACAAACAGTAAAGGCAAGATTTTGTCCAAAGAGCTTTGGACTGAGAAAAGAAGCACTAGGGTAAGGGATCAGATTATTAAAAAACATTTTTAAAAATGAATTTGTTCATAAGGTAAGTCAATATGCAGGTACAAGCTGAACTTTACACTTACATTTTTGGTAAGAGGGGATCAAGTAGTAAATACAGTGAAGATGCAGAAGATGCTCCATTCCCTACTAGCTAGTGCTGGAGTTTGGGAGTAGGCTCTGTTCCTAATGCTGACGCCATCTTGCTGTATTACCTTGACTTGGTTATTTTGCCGTCTGTGCCTCCATTTCCACCTACCATCCTTTATTTGACTTCCTTAGACAATAACATTCAAAGGCACTTGCAATTTCAGGGTGACAGTCTTCCACCCTGACCCTCATTCTTACAACAGGAATGTAAAAATGCTAAGTAATACTTTTATTTGTGGATAAACACACATATTTTGATAGTCATTACTCTCCTGAAATATTTTTATCATATAGGGGATTGATCTCAGCATTCTGTGCATTTTTTTTTCTTATTTTTTGTTTCCTACTACTAAACAAGCATCGTGCTCAAGTAATATCATCTAGTCTTTTTTAGTGGACTACATGTGAGCAGATGCATGCAGTGGTCAGCAGCATTACCAGTCCTTGGTGCGGAGTCTGGGATCCCTAAGAAGAGCCAGCATTTTGCAAAATCATGCCTGGACAACAATTTATTTTAATCCAACAGACTTTATCAATTGTGGACTTTTACCTAGAAGAACAAAATTCAAGTGTTTTTTAAAGTTGTCTCAGTTAAAAAAAAACAAGGATAAATGAAGATCAGATATTGGAATCTGAAAGGTATGAATACTATGTGTGTTCTAATATGGCATTTCTGGAGAAATCGGAATAGCAGATAACATTCGAGATAGCATTCAAATAAATAATAAAAAGAATAATAAAAATACCCGAGAGTTTACTGAATCTTTATCAAATTTAAGTTCAGATAATTTTGACCTGGAACCACATATTTAATTTCATTTCCTATGCAGAATGAAAACCATCTTTCTTGGGCAAAATTTCATGCAATCGGTCATGCTTTAGAAATAAGATAAATAGTAGGATCTTTATAACTTCTCTGTGGATGAAAAGGCTTGCTGTCCTTCAGAATGCCTTTCCAAAAGAGAAGGTTGTACAAAAAAACCCCACTAAGCACCTGAGTAATCCTGTGTTGAACAAGATGAAAAGGCACAGGACCTGCTTGTATACCAGCTTGCTATATAGTACTTTGACATTATTGGCATATTATATACTAATATTTCTTATCAGAGTGGACTAGTCATCTTACCCAAGACTCTCTCATTCTTAGCATTCTGTTGTCCTCCAGTACTAGTTGAAAGGTCCTCTGGTACAGGCATAGGTTCATCTGCATCATCTGGGACGTCACTAATTGGAGGACTTTCCTTGCCTAGTAGTGAAGAAAGTAGCATCGAGTCATCAGGGTAGCCTCATTTTCAAATAATACCATAAGAGGAACCACAATCCAAATAAAACTTAACAAAAAACCTAAACATTACTAAAAGCATGACATTCTTAGGACCAAAACCTGCCATCCTGCAGAGAAAGCTTCTTTTGAATACAGGGGAATTATATTTGTGAAAAGAATGCATGGCCAATGTCTCTTCCAAATTTACTGAAGTCTGGATACACAGTTATCAGTCTTACCCTTTTGGATATTTGTAACACACGTGGATATTTTTTCAGCTGCTGTGCTCAGAAGATCCAGTTTAGTCCATGTAGACTGACAGATTACAAAGATTATCCAATGGTCATCTTTTGTAAAAACTCTTCTTTCTTCCACAAATGCTCCTTCAGAGCACATCTGGATTTGCTTCAATGACATGGTGAAGTCTAACCCACAAGTATCCTGGGGTTCTAACAGAACTACCCAAAAAATGAAATTTTATCTCCAACTAAACATTCAACTACATCTTCAGCAAGCTTCACTAATACCCACAGGTCAAGCTTTGGCTTGTCCTTGTGCCTACAAGTAATTAAGTGCCTGGGACTTCCTAAAACATCGGCAATTAGCAGACAAAAAATGACTTCAAGGGCTTTATTGCATCTTATTTGTAAAGAGGAAACAAACCCCAGCATCTTGTGTACACAAGGTTTTGAAGAAGAAAACAGTCTGGTGCTTTAGTGTGTTTTAAGTATTATGGAACTGTTTTAGTGCTGAATGCAATATAATAAGGAAAATAACTACCTTGCTAAGTACTGCACTTCCAGAGATGAAGTTTCTTGGTTTAGCTTTCAGTCACAGGATACATGTCCTGCCCACAGTACTATCCCTGTCTTGCAGAGCTTCTTTTAACTTTACTTCACACATCTGTGACAAAAGCAAGTCTTGGAAACAACTACCAAAAGAGTTATGTATGTGATTTGTTTCATCAACCATTACTAAAAGGCTGGTCTTTGCATTAATGGCAAAGAATGGAATAGGCCCAGAACAGGATTTGAACTCAGTAATGTTCACATAAGACCTTTGTCTCCAAAATGGAGATGTTACCAATTTACATTGATGCAATCTATTAGACATCCTGTGGCAATCAGCACACCAGCAGGGGCAGTAATTTCATGGCACAAAGGCCTAGCAAATTAGGTTTTTTTTTCTAATGAGGATTCCCTCATTAACAAACAAACATTAAGTAATTCTGAAATCACTTCACAGAAAAGGAAAAATTAAAACAAATATACCTTACTTAAGTGACAACAGTCTGGTAATGCCAGTTATGGATTTGACCTGAAAGAAGAACAGGTTTTCCTCCCAACCTCCTGGATGGAGCAAAGCATCGTGCTTCCCAATCTATACTGATCACGACAGGGGGAGAAATGACAGGTAGGTTTAAGTCATCTTCTAAAATAGCTGGCTTGGGTTGTTTGCACAAATCTAGGTTTAAATGAACGAAATGAGTGGGTGACTGCATTTCTTAATGATGTGCCTATCAGCCTGTGGAGTAGCCTCTGAGCAGGAGTGTTGGGAGTGGCATTAGGTGAATGGTCTAAAACTGCAGCCAGAGGACTCAAGGGTAAGGAAGCAACAGTCCTGCAGTGGCAGAGGGACCGACTAGATGATTTCATAAGGTCCCCCCATATCCAGCTTCTGCGGACTATTCTTAAATGGGCAAAATCACGCCCACTGGATGCGAGTGCAAGAGTGAAGGTGGATTGTGTAAATGGAAAAGAAGGACTATGAATTTTACAGCAGAGGAAAGTAAAAGCAGGAAGTTCATTAAAACGGTTTTTGCCATTCACTGTTTAGCTCCTTATTTAGTTATTCCTGTAGTTTTGTGCACTATTTTTATGGGATGCAAGGAACTTAAAGAACTACCAGCAACTTTCCAATGCAAGTCCCATCCTGCCAAGCTGAGGTATCTCTAACAGATAGGATGTATGGGCGAGGAAAGATAGCTGAAATATTTCTGCTTTTTCAACACTTCTCCCCCCAAAAAAACCAAAAACAAAACCCCAGAAGTTTAATCGGGGGCAAGAGGCAGTCTGGTCGGAATCAGCTCTCTTGACACTACATGCAGGTTAAGGAAATTTGTTAAAAAGGGATAGTAATCAAAAGCCACCTGCACCTTCCAAGGTTCAAATTGTGCTCCTAATTACAACAATGGAAACTGATGCTTTCACTTAGTCTAAATTCAGAAGAACACCCTAAAAACCTGAAGGCTTTTTTGGCTACAAATCAATATAAACACATAATATCAGAGCTATGAGATAACAGATAGCAAACAAAATCAAAACTTTCTTAGTGTGTAATTAGGCATCCTGCAATAAGCAAGCTAAGTTGGAGGCTCTGAAGATAAGTCAAAGCAGTCTTTTGGAATAGAAACCTGCCAGTAGACCAGTACTTTCACAGTTTATGGTGAACTGTTTGGTTCACTAAACAAATATCAATCTTCTACTTCTTAAATTAATAGCCATTTGCCCATGTGGCCTGAATCAGACTAGCCTCACAGACTTGGTGGAGCAGAAGCTGAAGATCTGGTACATTTCCCTGTTTGCAGGAGACTGCAGTTAAGAAAACTTAGTAAACTTGTCTTTAATGACTCATTTCATATCATTTGATTTCTTCCTGTTACACATGATCGAGAAATCCCTGCATGCAAAAAGGAAGGGTAAAAATAGTGGAGTTAAACTAGATATATTTGTTGAGCTCTGTCTTGAATTCTAAAGCATGATATTTGTATTTCATGCCTTAACTACATCTAAATTGTTACACCATGATAAGTTCACTACTGCATGGTAATCTTACAGATATGCAATCTCACTAACATCCTTTTGCCAATGAATTTAGAAATGGAAAGGGGGTGGAGGAAAGGAGGGAACAGTTTCCCATTTAATTTCTAACAGGCATGTCCAGAACAATAACCAGTTGAAGGGATGGAGCTAAAAAAATCCATCTAGTGGCAAATACAGGGGTAAATTACTGAAATGTCACATAACAGAGCAAAGTACCATAGATTTATTCCATTCCCATTTTATATTTTTGCTCAAAAAAAAGAAGCAAAGCATAAACAATGCAATCTAATCTTGGGGTGGGGGGTGTCTTTTTAAAATTTTTATAGAGACCCATCTGATGTATCAAATGAAAAAGACAAGGGAGCTGTAGAGTTGAAGTTCTGTTTCTGGCACTGCCACTGATTCATGGTGCCCTTGGTTACGTCATAAATGGAGATAACTTAACTGCAGGCTGTATCATACATTCCCCCAATTCATCCTGAAGCTCTGAAAGATGGTCTCAGATTTCCAAACACTGCCATTTCTGTATGAAAATTGTCAGAGAAATGCCTAACCTATTGACGGTGCCTGGTAAGGCCCTCAACTTCTCTCTACTCAAGTTTCCTCATCTCTGCCCTAGCAATATAGTTAAAGACATGAGGAAAGAGAGGAAGGGAACAAAGTGCCTAGCCCAGTAAAGTTTTATGCATCCTTTATTCCTACCAAAGTTGGTAAGCCTGGTGTTTCTTTAACATCTCCATTGCGTTCTGAGAACAATTCAGTTCATGCCAGGATGGTGCTACTGGAACTACAACTGCTAAAAAGAAAGCCAGGGAAGGATTTCTTACAGCAACCTCCTTCTATACCCTTTCACAAACGAATGTTGGGTGTATTTAATACCTGAGGGTTGTTTTTTATGGAAACAGTAGAACTGCTGGAGAAGCTATGCAAGAAAAGCAACATACACATTTTTCTGGATGACAGTTACAACCCAGTTCACTAGTGGAAGCTCAAACCTCCAGTGATGAGAACAGAGTTGCTCTGGGACAAGAGCCAGGTTCTCAGGTAGGAGATACCAGCCCAGGATACACTCATTTCCACCTTCCCAGGACCTAGCAAGAACACCAAATACAAAACTCTTCTTCCTGCTTTTGCAGAGTGTGGCACAGCCAGATTGGTGCTAGGGGGATCTTTTTATGTTAGATGTGGAAACATTTGTATTGTTTTTTCACCTTCCTGAACTGTTAGGCCATAGAACTGAGAAGAAGAAAAAAAAAAAAAGAAAAAAAAAAAGAAAAAAAAAGAAAAAAAAAGGCAGGAAAAATACTGCTTGTATAGTGAGATATTATCTGTGTTTTCTGACTCTTTTGTATGGCTGCCGGATACCCTTTGGTTAAATGTATGTCAGCTTTCTCCTCATTTCAGAACTGCAACTGCTTGCCTCATGAAATATCACTTTCAAGAGGAAAATAAAAAGCGTGAACTCCGCACTAGTCACACGGTATTTCAGTTCCTCTAGGAGCCAGCCATGCCTGGATTCCCAGATGCGGGAATGCCTGTGCGCACGCAGGGTTTGGCTCGCTCACACTTGTTTTATACTCTCTTGGCCTGGCTCAGCCTTGCCACACCTGAGTCAGCCACAGCTGCGTAAAGCACAAGGTTGCTAAACACTGCTTTTGAACTGAGAAGACTGTTTCTAGAGACATATTTTATTTCTGGGTTAAAAAACAAAACAAAAAAAAAAACCCATAGAACACCACACCCCACCCCCCCAGTTGTATTTTTTAATATTTTTTTTTTAAACACAACCAAGTGTGCTAGTGAATCAACTCACCTAATTCCATGGCTCAGAGAATAAGCTACACCTGATGAGCATTAATCACAGAGCAGGAGAAATAAATAAAAGTGTTTTTAAGCTGACAAGACAATCTCGTGCTCCTGAAACTGTGCAATTGTCTAACTGACTCCCAGGATATAGCAGAGCTCCATCATAATGCAAGAAAGCATCCTAGAAGCACATAGAACCCCAGAAGGAGGAGGAGAGGGGGAAAACTCCTTTCTGGATTTGCCAGCCTATGAGAAAGAAGTAGGTAACATCCCTGTACTTTCATATCCTCTACTTTTCAGGTCTAGTAAGAGCTTATGAAAAGCCAATTATCTGTGGAACCTAATCTGACAAACTCCTGTTTCCAGAAGACTGAGTTCACACACAACTCAGATCATAAATGAAAGTAAATTAGCAAGTTCTTTCTCTGGCTGGTTGTTCACAAATCCAGCTAACAACCCAATACAACCCACAGGCTCTGCTCACAAAAAGTACCAGATGCTCAGTGACAGGAACAGCAGGAAGAGTTCAAAGCAGATTATTTTTTTCTGTAATCTGTTTATGTAGGTCTCCCTCTTGTCAGAGGTAAAATTTCTCTTACACTGATATATATATATTTTTTTTTTTTTTAAGAGAACCCTCTCTCATCACAGCATAGTACTATTATCATCACATGATTTGCTAGAAAAGCTAAAGGAAAGTACTACAGTTTTTCAAATCCTGGAAAACTTTGAGAGCTACAAATGATATAGCTACATATACATATATTATATATATATTTACATATACACAAACATTCAAAATGGCAAAGTTTCTTGCAAGTCTTCCCTCTGAAGGGGATAGGCAGCCCATAAGGAAGGCAAAGTGTGTGACTTTCTAACCCACTCCTTGACTCAAGGCAGCATCTCGCCCACTGCTCCTCCCCATGTCAAAAGAATAAAAATCAATGCCCTGGGGTAAGAGGTAGCAGGTGTAGGGCTCAGATTAATGCCGTTGTCAAAAATACCACAAAGGTTAGGTGTGGGTATTCAGGGGAGCCTGTGCTGCTGCAGAGGAAGAGGAGGTCAGCACTCCTGCTCCCAGGAGCTCACGCAAGCAGGAAAGGGCTCCTGCAGCAGGCAGAGGAGCTGGGCTCGAATCACAGCACCTCCCACCGCTCGGAGCAGATCCACAGTGCTTTGTCTGCCTAAAGGAATAAAACCCCGCTGCTTTTTCTGCTAGGGCCACACATGCTCCATGCACAGCATGTATAGGACAGGTTTTATTTCATCTACAAGTTGTTTCAGCATGAAACAAACACTGATGTGTAAGTATATCCAGTTACAATTTTAAAATTGTTACCTGAGGAGGGGAGTGCAACATGCCTCTACAGGGCTGACTAGATATGACTTCCCTACACTAAACATAACTGAAAGTCTTCTGTTGGCATGAAGGATTATTCTGTTGCTGTTCTTTCAGACGGAAAATGTCTTTGATTTTCCATTTTCAGATGACACTAAAAGTTCTGGCTTCCAATTTTTGAGAAAATTCCTTAACAGTTTTAGAAAACAGGGAGAAAAGAAAAAAACAAAAAAAGAGAAACAAAACTGTGTTCGTATATTTCAGGAAAACCCAGTGACCTAGCCACCCACACTGTAGCCAGACCTTCATGATGTCCTATAGCTGGCCTCCAGGTCCTGAGCTGGCAGTGCCTGAGAGCCGCCTCTCAAGAAGGAGCCCCATGCCCAGGTGTCTGCCAGGAGCCGCCTCTGTGATAAGGCTGTTGAGCTCCAGGCTGAACACTAAAAGTGAAAACTGAAAGCCATTAACCGTTACAGCTGCCAACGTATTAGGGAAACTAGGAAAGAGACTAACTTGTCCTTTTTCAACTGCAGAGGTGCAGTGGTATGAACATGTATTATCTTGCTAGACCCATTTTTTATGGAACCAATTTCCAAGGAACTTAAGAATAAAAACCCCCATAGGAATATCAATACAGGGTAAGATGGCAAAATCTTATCCATGTCACTACAGGGCAAATTTTAGAAACCTAACTTCTCTGCCTTTTATGAATTTTTCAAAATGTTATCATTTTGGACAAAAACAGTTACAAGCGTAAAGCCTCACGTCAAGCAGTCCTCTTTTTTTTCTTCCCCCCCCCTCCCCTCTTTTTTTAGATGTTTATAAGTAAACCGGAATGCTCTGTCTACCCTATGTGGTAAATACGGTTTGTTTGCTTTTAATTAGTATTTGCCCCCTCCCACCTGGTGAACTTTGTTTGTTCTATATTTATTTTCTAACAATCAGAATTTTGCTCCCAAAAGAAAGAGTGTAAATGTGCAGCTGACCATGCTTCAGGGATACCGGTTTAATGCAAAATTACATCTATGCTTCTATATTCCCTTGACTTCTGTATTTACCCAGTTTCTTTTAAAAAAAATCCATGCACTGTTGGGCTTCATATCAAGTGATATCATTAATTATATCTCAATTCCCACTCTGGTTTTAAAAAAAGACCCAAAGCAATTTTATTGCCAACAAGAAAACCATTGTACTGTGCTAGAAAGATGGGCAGGAATTTAGGATTTTCTTTGTAGAAGTATTCGTTAAGGACCTCACCTGAAACCTGGGACATATCTTGAGCCTCATCTGTTTCCATTTTCCTCAAGTTATCTGAGAAGAGAGGAAGAACCTTCTGTTAATGCAAAATAACACACACATACACACACAGAAAAAGAAAAAAAAAAACCCAAACCCACACACACAGAGAAGGAGAAAGAAGGGGAAAGAAAAAAACCCCAAACCTTTGCTATTTAACTATAAGATTATCTGGGAAGAATAATGTATTTTTCTCTTTATTCCCTCCCTGCATACTTGCTGGAGTATCAGACTGGCACAGACCTTGATCCTTTTAAAAACAGCATTACAAAGATTTATAAAAATATCATTACAAGCACAGGAGGACCAAATTTGTTATTTATTGTTAATTTCCTACTGCATAATAACCCAAAATGCAAACTGACTGCAACAAAATTAAGCAGAAAATTAAATGGCCCTGGGTCATTGTAGGCACAGAATTCATTCTCTTGGTTGATCCATAGTTATGTTCTTTCTAATTTACTGAGCATGCATCGATGAACCTTGAGTCAGCTTGGTGACACGCGTACAATCAGCAATCAAAAAACGAAGCAATTTGCTGAAGAATGTCTCATTTACCCAGGCAGGGCTGCATATCTGAGCAGCAACCGCCACTACCGCCATTAATAATGAATACACCTCCAGCCACAGCAGATGGGCAGAGCAGCAGCTTCAGGCTTTGGCCCCTCACTCACCCGGGAGCCCTTCCTTCAGACCGCACCAGCCCAGCACAGGAGGGGAGAAGTACAGCTCCCGAAAATAGCGAAACGAGCCCAGGAGGGAAAGGGAACCCATGCCTTCCTGTTTTGCTGACAGATGGCTGGCTCCACGGCGTGGTGAGCGATACCGGGAAGCTCCTGCCCTCCGCTTGCGACACACCATCTTCCGAGGAGCCAGCGACCACAAGCACCAGGGAGAAGCGTGTGGAGGGTTAGTGGGGTAGAAACAAAATTCAGGTTTTCAGTCAGAAGGGGACCCTGCAGGTCCCAGGGCTCGAGCACAGGCTGTGGACAGCTGGTAGCCCCTTGGATAATAGATGTGCTGCCAGAGCAGGTAGTCCCAGCACAACCCAGTCCCCACCTTGAAGTATGGCATGGGCAGCTGAGGTAGTCTCAGGTGGGGAGGGGACAAAAAGCCTACAAGCCCTTTGTTCAGCCATGTTATGCTAGGTCACGTCTTTAGCTGGTGTAGCTAGCTTCACATCCTACCAAGCAGAGGAGGTGGCTCCTTGCTGTTCCTTATAACTGAGATACCTGCCTCATCAACCCCGTTTCCTGGAATTAAAGAAGATGCATTTTCTTGAGAGTTGGAAGAGGAGGAGGATGTGGCTTGAGTTCCTACAGAAAGAGTTTGAAGCTTATCCTAACCTTTTTTAGCCCAACTTCCATATTATTTTTTTCCCCAAAAAATCTTCAACCTGCTACCCAACAAGCTGCAGTGGGAAAGCGTAATAGCTGTGGTCATATTTATTCATTTCATAAGTTTTACGGTCTCCTCGCTTCTGAATGTCATCAGCACATCTGAGATCCAATACAGTGCTGCCTCCCCCCTGCAAAAGCTGGCTTCCCTCACCAGGTTCATGCTAGACTTGTGAAAAGAGGGTGTGTAGACTGCAGAACTGCAGACAGATAGGTTGGGGAACCGATTTTGGTCTATGCAGTTTGCAAAAAGCAGTTTGGTATTCTTGCAGAGCATTCTGCCCATTGCACACATACCATAGCACTGCTTAATATCCAATAATACCCTGTCTTGCTTTATTCTGCTCTTAAACTTTAATTCCAGACAAGCAATTTGTTTAAGGTCTATATATAATTATCAGAAATTACTACAGCCATGCAAAACACAAAAAGCCACCTACCATTGAACAATTTGCATCAGTTCCTATGGGACTGAAGAGCTTTCAATAGGTCCATTTTTAATGAAGTAGTCAGTGGGAAATGCAGCTTCTCTTACAGGAGGGAAAACCCTATAACGGGAGCCTGCTCAGTTACTGGAAACATGGTGAATTTACGGCAGGTGGTATGGTACAAGTGCTCGGTATAGTCCCTTATTTCTCCTGCAAGCATGACTGAACACAAAGGAAGAAAAAAAGAAATGCATGTGCATCTATTACTGCCTTTGAGGGTCACCTAGCTACTATTAATCAGTTGATTACTATACGTTTTTCCAGCGAACCCCCACCAACTGAAGAAAACATTTCAAGAAAATACTCAGCAGAAGGGAGCCACTCTCACAAAGGGCACGTTATTCCAACTGCACCTGCCTTCTCCCTATTGCTAGGGCTTCAGTAGGACTGGGAGTGACAAGGGGAGGAGGTGGCAAAGGAGAAAGTTTCTTCTATTTTTGTATTCCTGAGTTTACCTGCCTTTGGCATGACAAGTCTTACGATCAGCATTTCTAGAACTTAAGCAGCACACTTCTCAGTTGTACTCCTTCCTGCCTCTTACTGGCATCAGGCAGAATTCAGTTTGAAAACGCTTCCCAGTTCTTAAATGGAGAGGTAAACTAGAGTACAAATAGTTTTATTATTTTTTTTAATGGAGATAAACTGGAGTACAGGTTATTTTATATTTCTTTTTTAGTAGAATGCTCCTAAGGCTTGCTTTCTGCAAGGTTGGATGACTGCCTGTCCTGAAACAGATGCCCCCAGTTCTCAAAGAGATGACTTCAAGGTTTATCCTTGAATTAGGTGATTTTAGGACATCTGGCAAAGCTAATCTATTTCCTGGGGATGAAACACAGTGAGAAAATAGAGCTGGTGGACAAGCGATGAGGGAAAGATATTTTTCCCCTAAGGATTACTTAGAACAATTAAGGTGGTTCCTAAATCCACAAGCACTAAGCAAATTGATAAAAGCAAAAAAAAAAAAAAAAAAAAAAAGAACAACTCTTTAAAAAACTCCTAAAGGGTATTTTGAATCCCTCTATTATACTCTAAATTATACTCTAACAGTATATATTATACTTAGATGATACTCCAACAGTATAGTATCCTGTGGTATCTAGTAAATACTAATGAAATCCCAGCTAACTTGAGCTTAGGCTCTTTATCAGCAAAGAATACATGACAGGACCCCCACCCACCCCAATTTTGCAATGACAGCAGCGCATCGGTTTTGGTTCTGTGACTGTTAGAAGCTCTCTCACGCTGGCCTTGGGCATAATGTGTCTTTGGCTAAATTTTAAGTGCTAAGAGTAGAATGTACCTCTTTTCCTTTGGTATGGTAAATCTATGAATAGGAAACTATGCCCTTTTTTCCCCTCCCTTTCCTCCTCTGCTCTAGAATCAGCAGAAGCGTTGCTGCTGACTTCCCAGGAAGCAAGAGAGCCCTAAGTACGATTATAAAGATTTGCGCCAAAGTAGCTATTTGATACCAGTTTGTAAATTAATAGATCTTTGCGAAGATTTATCTAAAAGAACACTGTTTTAGAAATATTTATGACATTAAACCCTAAATAACTGTCAGTTTTGGCAAGAAAAAGAATTGTTTTGCAATTTTTCATTGTAAATTATATCTACAGAATCAAGTTTATCACCAGCATAAGAAGTGCTAATTTAGGAGCCTGAAGTCAGAAATCAAAAGCTGAGAGGGTAGCTGACTGAAGGAATCTTACTCTCCAATGCTGAACATGCGTAGCCCTCATTTATAACAGGAAAGGGATCAACACCTAGGGGATAATAGCTATTTCTTCTATTTAGGAATCCAAATAGCTTCAAACTTTGTCCCCTTACTGAAAGGGCTACAAAGTTCCCCTCAAACTAGACAAAACTGTTTCTTGAAGTCTTTTCAGATGCAGAACTCTAACCTGTACATTTTCCTCTTCAGATTCCAAATACCAGATTCACAGATGAAGGTACCATAATGCCTTGGAAAAAGAATCAAATGTTGCAGTCTCAAACTAATTAATAATCAACACACAAAACCTCTGAAAGGCTATATTGATTTTGTTTTAAATAAGAAAGCACCTAACTGACCATGCTCACAAAACAATTTTGGAGATAAATTAGTCAGCATTTGTCCAGGTTACCATCCTGAGCCCAAAAAAAATTCACGTGACCAATTTCCCTCCTTGCAACGCTGTCTACAATACAACTTGTGCTACATCTTAAGAATATTTCAAAATACACCCCATGAATCACTGAGGTTCTGCTCCATTTATACCTGGTGTCAATTACATCCAGAAGTGGATTTGGGACCTTTTAGGATTCCGGGTGTAAATAGGAAGAAGTCATCGCAAGGTCAAGATTTTCTAATCTTTCAGAATACAGCAAATTAATTATTTGCAAGTCTTGGTTTATTATTTCATCTGTTTTACAATGCAAATTCAAAAGTAAACCTCCTTGTCAAGAAAATGAATGCTTAGCATTTATACAGTGTTTTATCAATTCACACAAAGGTGTAAGCATGTCAGTCCCTCTACAAACCCTGCTCTCTTAGGATATTAAAACAGCGCAAGATCAGACCATTGATATAATTCAATGGAATGACCTAATCCAATGTGGAAGACCAGCTATTTTGTTTTCTTTTTGTTCCTTAGCTACGTAGTTACTGACTTCTCTGGGACAACACATACTTCACACTCAGCACAATGGGACTTCACTTACGCTGTGGAAATGAAATCACAAATTTTGACATTTGGGGAGCCACTTTGGACTTGCACCAACACACCTAAACCCAGAGCTGGCCTTCCATCTACAGATAGCTTGACTTCTGGTGCTGCACACAAGGAGTCCACAAATGTACACCACGTCCAGCGACACGTTTCCTGACTATTTGTAGGTGTAGCCTTGCTGAGCAGACAGAAGGGTGCCTGAAGGAACACTTCTGTCTTTAGTGCACCGTGCCAGGGCAGGTACGCTTTTACACGAAGTCACTGAGCAGAAAATATGAGCGCTCAAGAAGTCTGAAGGGAGAAGAAACGTTCTGCAAGGGACAGGGTGTTCTGCAGGTGCTTTTGCAAATACGAAAAGAGAGGGGAACATGCGTTCCTCAGCAGCGGCAGCTCTGGGTTAACTGTGATAAAACAAACAAGCGAAGAGGCAAACCCCAGCCTTGCTTCCACAGCCACGGCGGGAAAAGGGTGATTTTGCAACCGTCACTTTTGCAAGCAGCCCCATGGCAGGAAAAGGGACCGCTCGCACAGGTCATTGGAGCAGCTGGCCCTAACAGAGCGCTCGTGTGTGAGCGCCACTCGTCTTTGTGGTCTTTGACATGTCTCATTGGCTCCTCATCGCATAGGCTGCAGCTTTAGCAAACTAAAAATCCAAACCAATGACCAAGAACATAAAACCCCAACTTGACAACCTGAACTGAAGCAAAGCTCCTAAGATGGGTCCTAGATTCAACCACCCACAACACATAAAGAGAAGCTTAATACGTAAATTAATAAAGTAAAACCAGGCTGCAGCCTGAAAAACACAGTACTGTTGAACATCCATACCTGACAGGAGAATTTGCACACTAACAACAGGTTAGGAGTGATACGTATCATCATGTATGTGTCCTCAGTCTTTTTGTTTTTAAGTTGGGAGTTGCATCTACCTGCAGAATGATAATACAGCTGCATTTCTAATTGTACCAGAGGGTCTCAACCTAGCAGAACCAAGCCTCTTGCATTCACTGGAGTTGATGAGTTTGAACCAACAACCGAGGGAGGAGATGAATAAAGATGCTCCTGTAAAAGTATTTAACATTTAGTTTCCTTTAAAACAAAAGACCTAATCTTTTTTTTTTTTTTTAATAGATTTTTAACTTCACATGCAAATGTGCTACATACGACTGAATACACAACAGGAAGGCTGTTAAATATGGGTAAAAGGTAGCATGTATTGCACAACAGTGGAAATACTTGAAGAAAATTGCTAGAATCCTACAAACTAGCTTTAATTAAAAGCATCCAATATCTCAGCAAGCAGCTGATAATTAGCTTTATTATTGTAATTTAATATGCTAGACTTCACAATCTCTGTGAACGACTCTACTTTAGAACCATTTTAATTCTATTTTTAATTTCCGCCTCATCACACAGCTCAATGTAAATAATAACTACAAAGATGAGAGTGGTCCTTTCTGAAAACTAAAAACTGAGAGTCATAATAAGCACTACAGTGTCCTTCCATTTATGTTTTAAAAAAAACTCTCCAGGTCTTTTAAAGGACTGCATTAAAACAGAAAAAAGGTTAAAACTAAGCGGATCAATTTCTCTCCTTCTACACTAATTCCATATTCAGTGTTTTCTACAAAGTCTAGGGAGATGTTTAGTTTATTCAGTCATTTCTCTATTCCTGCCTAGTGTAAATTCTGGTTAACTACACAAATTGACAATACAATTATGAGCACACAGTCAAATTTCAATGGAGAGCTCCTGTCTGCAAAATGAAGGAAGCACTGTAATTCAACACACAAGATTAAGAAAAGAACTCTGCTAACAGTGCAGATATGGAACATTTATATGTCTGGCACATATAAAATTAATTTCCGTGTTAGTGAACAATTGTGAGGGTGTAAAAAAAGTTGTCTCAAAGATCCTACATAATTCTCAATTCTTTGGGAATTCTTTGTCAAAGTACTGACAAATGATAAAAAGTGCATCTTGTATGCACAAATGTGTTTTCTATATGCACTCTTCTTAGCATTCTACTGTGTTCGATCTATATTCATGTAACAATTCATCATTGAAGGAGATAATAAAAAGAATCCGTTCTTTTATTTACTTTGTGTGCAAATTACTGGACTCAATATCATTACAAATATGAAAAAGGTTCTTCCTTCAAGTTTTTGAATTGTGACCAGAGTCGTCATAAATTGTTTCCACAATATGAGAAAAATATGAAGGTAATTTTCCTAATTAAGGCCACATTTTATTAGCTCATTAAACTCTGTCACCTTTATTCACTAAAAATCAAGCAGAAAAGTGGAATAAATTCGCCATGACAAAGAAAATGCACACATTTCCATCATATAAATAAACTGACTGAAAAAAGGTGAGGTGTGTAAATTAAGGCACTCAATCTAAGAACACAGCACATTCTCATGGGGCCAAATCGAGCTCCTGGATATTCTTCCAGGGCTCTCACTCAAGGGAAGGCAAGCAGCAAATACAAAACCGTACTTTTTGTATCCATATGTATATATATGATCTAAAAAGCATAGGATACCCTTAGCGCAGCATATTTAGATATGCAATAGAGAAAA